>CM054112.1:272293057-272708057 GCA_028673005.1 Tanypteryx hageni
GAAAGAGATAAGTTATTGGGTTTTGTGTCTAAGTAGATTTGGAGATCATCGGCGTACAAATGATGCTTGGAGTAAGTTAAGTATTGAGAACAATCATTTATGAATAAAGAGAACAATAGAGGACCTAAAATTGAGCCCTGCGGTACGCCTTGGTTAACATTAAGCCGAGAGGACGAGGAATCGTTGTAGATGACTTGCTGGGAACGGTTGCTAAGGTACGAAGAGAACCACTCTATTGAAGGTGAGGAGAATCTCATGCAGCGTAGTTTTGCTAGGAGTATGTCTTTATCTACTGAGTCAAACGCTTTACTAAAATCAAGCAATATTAGGACCGTGAGTTTTCTGTCATCCATGTGTCTGAGTATATCATCAGTTATTTTAATTAGCGCGGTGGTGGTGCTATGAGACTTCCGAAAGCCAGATTGATGGGGGTCAAGTAGATGATTAATGTCGAGAAAATCTGCTACCTGTTTGTGTGCAAGTCGCTCCAGGGCTTTTGATAAAGTGGGAAGAAAGCTAATCGGTCGATAGTCATTGTTTGCGGTGAGAGATTTCTTAGGAATTGGGCGGACTAACGCGTGTTTCCATTGCGATGGGAATTTTCCCTGTAATAAAGAGTGGTTGAAAATGTTAGTAAGTACGGGGAGTAAAAGATGTATTAATTTGTTTATAATAATTATAGGAATACCATCAGCACCCTGGGCTGTAGTTTTGATTCTGCGTATTGCTGAAAGTACGTTAAATTGCGAAACAGCTTTAAAGTGGAATTGTAGAGAACCGGATGACTCGTTCGCTTTTGCAGTAAGACTACTAAATACTTTGCGTTTTCGTTTTATGTCGATTGTTGTTGGATTCGTCGAGAAGCTCTCGTTAAGAGAATCTAGTGATATGTTTGGAGGTAAGGAAGAATCCTTGGACTTGCCAATTCCAAGGTGTCGCAGATTGTTCCATAAGGCGGATGTTGTAATATTGGAGGCGGATATAGAATAAGCGAATTTTATTTTGGCATTTCTAATCTGTTGCTTGGTTTTGTTTCTAATATTTTTGTAGGTATTGAACGTATTTGGGCATTTATTTGACTTGAAGAGACGAAAAATTGAATCGCGTCGAGCCATCAATAGTTTTAAATCGGCCGTTATCCACGGGGCGCGAGGTTAGAGACGCGTGTGGTTTTGATGGGTGCGTATTTATCGAGTAGATGTAAGAGAAAAGTGTTAAGTGCTTCAATTTTTGCGTCTATGTCGTCTGCATATTCAATAGTGTGCCACGGAAGACATGCAGCTTCGGATATTAAACTATCATAGTCAAGGTTTTTAAAATTTCGTTGGAAGATAAATTTCTGCTTAAAATTTGGAGAGTTTAGTGAGTAGGCTAGAAAAATTAAGTCATGGGAGGAAATGCCCGGGACAGGTAATTGACCATGTGTGCAAACTTTATCTGGGTTAGCAGTAACTAATATGTCAATCCAAGTGGAAGAATTTTTAGTGTTATTTGTGGGTTTTAAAGGTAGTATGCTGAGGTTGTGCGATGTAAAAGAGTTTTTAAAAAAGACGGCATCGGAGGAGCTTGAGGCAAAATTTGCATTAAAGTCACCAGATATAATTAAGTGCTCATAATTGTGTCTTAAGTTGGCAATGATCTCGTCAATGTCAGATAGATAACCAATTTTTGGAGGACGATAAACGATTCCTAACAATATTTTTTTTGAATTGACGACTACTTCAAGGAAGAGATATTCAGGTCTACGGGAGTATTGCGCGTCGCTGGTGGCGATTACTTTACAAGCAAGGTCTTTACGGACGTAGATTCCTACTCCCCCTCCTCCTTTCCCTATCCTATCATTGCGAAACAAGTTATACCCAGGTATTTCAACAGAAGAGCTCGAGATAGCGGGTTTCCGGGGGGGAGGCATGGAGAGGGGGGAGAGAGGGAGGGAGATAGGGAGGGAGAGGAGGAGAGGGAGGGAGAGGGAGGGAGGGATGGAGGGGGAGGGATGGAGGGGGAGGGAGAGGGATGGAGAGGGGGAAGGAGAGGGTTGGAGAGGGGGAAGGAGAGGGTTGGAGAGGGAGAAGGAGAGGGTTGGAGAGGGTGAAGGAGAGGGTTGGAGAGGGGGAAGGAGAGGGTCGGAGAGGGGGAAGGAGAGGGTCGGAGAGGGGGAAGGAGAGGGTTGGAGAGGGGGAAGGAGAGGGATGGAGAGGGTTGGAGAGGGGGAAGGAGAGGGTTGGAGAGGGGGAAGGAGAGGGTTGGAGAGGGGGAAGGAGAGGGTTGGAGAGGGGGAGGGAGAGGGATGGAGGGGGAGGGAAATGGATGGAGAGGGGGAGGGAGAGGGATGGAGAGGGGGAGGGAGAGGGATGGAGAGGGGGAGGGAGAGGGTTGGAGAGGGGGAAGGAGAGGGTTGGAGAGGGGGAAGGAGAGAGTTGGAGAGGGGGAAGGAGAGAGTTGGAGAGGGGAAGGGAGAGGGATGGAGGGGGGAGAGGGATGGAGGGGGGAGAGGGATGGAGAGGGGAGAGGGATGGAGGGGGGAGGGAGAGGGATGGAGGGGGAAGGGAGAGGGATGGAGGGGGGAGGGAGAGGGATGGAGGGGGGAGAGAGATGGAGGGGGGGTAGAGGGATGGAGGGGGGAGGGAGAGGGATGGAGGGGGGAGGGAGAGGGATGGAGGGGGGAGGGAGAGGGATGGAGGGGGGAGGGAGAGGGATGGAGGGGGGGAGGGATGGAGGGGAGTGGGATGGAGGGGGGAGGGAGAGGGATGGAGGGGCGAGGGATGGAGGGGGAGGGATGGAGGGGGAGGGCTGGAGAGGGTAGGGAGAGGGATGGAGGGGATAGGGAGAGTGATGAAGGGGGGAGGTATAGGGATGGAGAGGGGAGGGAGAGGGATGGGGAGGGTAGGGAGAGGGATGGGGAGGGTAGGGAGAGGGATGGAGGGGGGGAGTGAGAGTGATGGAGGGAGGAGGTAGAGGGATGGAGGAGGTAGAGGGATGGAGGAGGTAGAGGGATGGAGGAGGTAGAGGGATGGAGAGGGGAGGGAGAGGGATGGAGAGGGGAGGGAGAGGGATGGAGAGGGGAGGGAGAGGGATGGAGAGGGGGAGGCATGGATGCTCTGTCCCCTCTCTCCCCTCTCTTTCTTCCCTCTCTCCCATCTCCCTCTCTCCCCCATCTCCCTCCTATCCCACTTCTCCCTCCCCCCCTTCTTCCTTCACTCTCACCCTCCCCCCTTTCTTCCTTCACTCTCACCCTCCCCCTCCCTTTTTCTCTCCCTCTCTCTATCCCTCCCTCCCCTCTCCATCCCTCCCTCTCTCTCTCCCTCCCTCCCTCTCTCTCCCTCCCTCTCTCTCCCTCCCTCTCTCTTTCTCCCTCTCCCTCCCTCCATCTCTTTCTCCCTCTCTCTTTCTCCCTCTCCTTCCTTCCCTCTCTCTTTCTCCCTCTCCCTTCTTCCGTATACCAAAACTAATTTCAGGATGCAAACAATTTTATGTTTACATAAATTAGACGCATTATTGTCAAGGTTATTAAGAACACTTACCTTAGTGCAGAAATTGGCCTACGCTGTACATCAAATTTTACACCCAACATCCGAGCATGCAATATGGTTGGGATTTTTGATTTAGAGGCAGATTTCATATCATCCCACACATCAAGAACAAGCCTATTAAGGGAGAAGGAGAGGCTAAATTCCACAAAAGTGCGAGGAATGTGCTCGGGTGATGTAGAGCCCTCTCCATAGCCAATGGCACGATGTAGCTTTTCTCTCTCTTCTGTAGTCATTGCCATTTCAAACTGTGACACTGTAAAGTTTAAAAATAAATATTATTGAATTATTATGCATTAATCATTTGTGTTTCTATTTAATTAGGATAAGATATTTGGGATGTTGGACTCGACCTGACAAGACACAAACCTGCCTCACTTAATGTTGGGCCAAGTTTCACATAGAATCAGAAAGGTATATAACAAGCCTTTAGCTATTATACACAATTTTAATAACATTTTGTGCATGAATAAGCAATTGTTTAATTTAATGAAATAATATGAATTCATCTATAGTAAATCTTATCGACAAATAAGGCATTAAAAATTCAACTAATTTGTTCCCTTAACTGATACACAACTAACTTAAAGGAACATTAATGTGAAGCTCACTATATTTCAAAATAGTTGAGCTTTTTTTGGAATTAAAAATGTTATGCAATAATAAATGTTTCGCTTGAACTATAATATTTGAGTGAAATACCAATGTCACCCGCAGATCCTCCCTGGTTTATGGAAGAGGTTTTCTTTTTGCTTCCACCCCACCAGCTAGAAAGCCATCCTTGAGAAGCTTTGCGCTCCTCCTCCTTTAACATCTTACGACCAACCTATCCAACATAAGTTAATGTCAATGAAAAAATTCCATGTAAGGGAGATTTTTAAAATACTGCCCAAGAAATAAATTAAATAAATACAAGCAGTGAAGTTCTAAAATTATTTAGGATATAAATTATCGTGAATTTTTAACCTACAATATTAAAATGAGCAATGGATAGCAATTGCCATTTTTATTATTATATTTTATGATAAATTGATGCATTATTTATGTAACAAGTTTCTATCACTATTTTTGACATCTTTAATTTTTTTATTACTAAGGAGAGGAAGTGTAAATCACATCACTTAAGATGAGACTATTAAAAGCTACCAATAACCAAACACCATGCTTATTGTGATAATTACATGAGAGAGGCAATGCTTAATGGTTTACTTCAAAATTTTCTGAAGATCTAGGTTAAAACTTTAAATCTCTTCATCTGATTTTAGCAATTAAATTCCCCACTAATACACTACCTCCAATTCTGTCTTCTGTCGAACCAACGTAATGTTAAAGACATCAAGCAATATTTCACATTCTTCAATAACAGTTTTCAATTTTCCATCAGGACACAATAGCATGGCACCATATGCTTCTGCATATTGACGGCAAAGACAGCGGTGATTTTGTATGTGGTTCCAGTTCCAGTTTTGACGTTTCCGACAAACGTCTTCTTTAACAATGGCCTCATATGCAAAATGCCACCTGTAAGGATGAAAATTAATTGGATTCTCCTTAGCCCTTTTAATTCATACGACAATGGAAACAAGATGGCAATAATAATACAAGAGGTTGATTAGCCATAAATAGACACAAACAAACAATGGAAATAAGAATAAATATCGGAGCTTCAATATGAAAAAGCACATTTTTATTAAGGTTTATTTAGAATTGTAAACTTAAAATTCTTTATTAATTTAGTAATATTAGAGATTTAACATTACATTCATTTCAATTCAACCAAAAAGTGAAGCACTTATAATATATTACATTTGAATACTACTACTAATGCTACTGATCATTTGATAAGATCATTGTAACTTTGTTAAATTATATATATCTATATATGCTATATACATATATATATCTATATACTTTTTCTTAAACTTGATTTGCCAGTCTCTGGGTCCATCCATCCAGTATTATATCAGCCATGATCACACTGTATACTCTCGTCACCACTTTCCTTAACTTTATCACTCCGAATTGTGTCCCTCAAAATATCATCTTCACTTCAATGGCAATGGATAAGCAGCGCTTCTTAAATGCATTCACTATTACTTAAGGATTTGTCTGTTGCTATGATGCCTTGATCAATTGGCAGTACATTACAACAGTAGGTTTATTAACCGCTTCCCTGATTACCCCGAGTATACTCGGATCGAGGCGAGGGTCAAATTCTGACAAGCCCGAGTATACTCGGGCCGCTGTATTTTTTCCTTTCCTTTAGAAACGCAACCGAGTTTTTTCGATCCTTCGTAGTAGTTTACGTTCCGACCATTAGAGGCCACTCAGAGAGACAGATTAGATTTCTTGGAGGGTTTCTCGAAGCGGGTTCTTCGAAATATCGGAGTACTGAACTCACACGGTCATTTGCACCGTTGATGCCAAAATTTCTCTTTACAACCCAGTTGTTTCAATGGCTACTCCAGATGTTCTTTACCCTACCAAGGACACTTTCCATTGCTAGGTCATTCGCTCTGAGAGGGTTTTCCCCACCCACCCTTTCTTTCCATTGCTAGGTCATTCGACCTGAGAGGGTTTTGCCCACCCACTCTTTCGTTCCTCAGTTCCTGGAAGGTCCTTTGCCTCCCCTCCTTGGAGATGCCCCTCGAGATAAGTATGCACCTTTTAGGATCGGCCTTTCGAAGGCATTTTCGGGTCAGTTATTCGTACAGCTTTTGAGTGAATACGTCTAGCAGTTTTCCTTCCGTTTCTGCTCCGTAGCCTTTTTATTTTTCTCTTGTTTTTGTTGTTATATTCTGTTACCTTGTTACTACTACTGAAAAGAAGAAGAACCCCACGAAGCAGTGTGCATTGTGTAGATGAAAGCGAGACGCCCGGGGAAAGCAGATAAGGAAAGAGAGCCGTTTCTACTGTGCGGCGTGTAATGTTCTGTTATGCGTGGTGCCGTGTTTTATAATTTATCATTCAAGTTCAAATATATGAATGTTGTATATTTTGTATACAGTTTATTTGTTACATATGTGAATTAGTTATGTTTAATATTTAGCACTTTTTTACCTATTATGTTATTTTTATTGTATATTATTTTATTGTTTCATGTTTATTACGTAAGTGTATATATAATTTACACCATATATATATATATATATATATATATATATATATATATATATATATATATATATTTTGGTTTAAAAAATATCACAGTAACTATACATTTTTATTTAGGTTGTTGAAAATATTCAAGTAAATGCCAAACATATAACAGTTTTTTCTGAAGTTATCTGTTTTGTTGCAAATAAGATTATCAAATTTATAAAAATTAAAAGTTATTGTGAATTTTTTCATTTATAAAGTTAATTTACATTAAATGATTTTTTCTTAAAATCAATAAAAATACTAGAATCGTAGACTCAAAAAAAAATCTTCTTCGACTTTTGCTTGTTTGTTGAAAAATATCCCCCTAAAAGCCACACAAAACAAATGAAGATCCACAGATCACACACACATTGCTAGTAGATTTATATGTCCAAAGACAATGATGAAGCCTCACAGACAACGCAATCACTCAAACATTCATAAAAGAAATGTTTCAACGTTCCTTTGCCTGATATACCTCCACCTAATGGGTCTATTTTAAGTATTCGGAGCAAGTCTTCGCAAAAATAATTTCAGGGATCCTTTCCATGTCATAAGCATCAATATAGGATGTAGCGTGTGCCGAGATCAATGAAGAATATGCGATTTAATAATTTAAACTTGGTTGAAACAATCGTGCATTGAATGACTTGAGAAAAAAATCCAAATCACCATCAAACAACATACAAAAAAATAAAAATATGAATGAAAGAAAAAAAAGCTACCCAAGAGGGAATCGAACTCGCGCCCTCACGTTTCGGACGCACCCACTATATGCTCACTGCCAACACTTACTTGATCAATTAGGCATGCATTAAAAAATTTGTACCAGTTAACGTGAAATTGCAATATTTAATCGCGATTTTCAGAAAAACTAACGGCCATATACACCCAAAAGCGTGGTTTACAGTGTTCCTGGAATCCAGAGCTACCAAGTTTCATAAAAATCCATCCATCCCACTACCATGTCCTCTCCTTGTTATACCATTAAAATTTTACAATATATTTCACAATATGGTGTAATAGCAAAGGTCTATAGGAACAGCCAATTATTTTCTGTGCCACTATTAAATTTTATTGAGAATCCTGAAAATAGGATATATAGCTCACCATTCTTTGTAGTGACCTCTGTAGCTCTTAACAGCTGGCCTATACTTCCTGTAGCGAGCAGCTGTTCCCATTCTCTCAAACGCCTCCAATAATTGAACCATGTCTTGATATTGATATTTTCCAATGCCTGTAAAATACAAATAACACAATGAGAAATTTCAATATCTGCAAAGTTTTTCTTAAAAGAAAGATTCCCATTCAAATATTTTTTTTTGGTTTGAATCATTGTATCCCCATTTTTTTATGCATTATTTGCATGAAGTGAACGCATTTAGGGGAGGACGATTCCGTCCATCCGTCCGCATGTTAAAACTCACAAACCGCAAGACGTATTATGATGAATTTTGGTATTTGGGAGATTTGCTGAAATTGGTTAGCTGATTTCAATTTTGGTCAAAATCGAACAACAATGATGAACACTTTATATAAAGACCTACAATGTTCTTTTGTTTCAACTCGGAAACCGCTGGACGTATTTTGATGAAATTTGGTATTGGGGAGTTTTGCTAAAATTGATCAGCCGTTTCCAATTTTGGTTAAAATCGGGCAACAATTATGACTACTTTACATGAAGACCTACATGTAGTTTACAATGTTCCTATGTTTCAACTCTGGAACCACTGGACGTTTTTTGATAAAATTACAAACAAACAACTCCACCTTTCCGCCATAGCAGAAAACGCGTGGACCGATCCCAGATGCGACATCGACTTCGTCAACGCACAAATTATAGTAAAAGAAAATCGTTATTTCCCGAGACTCATCAGGGAGGTGATCGAAATTACAAAACAGCCGAACAATTTTAACTGAGAGGACGGCTACACGCTGTCCAGCACGTGGAAGAGAGTCTTCCATAAGACCAACCCAACAACAGCCAATTCGAACACATCAGATTCGGCGGCCAACCAGAGCGCACCGAATTCGGCAACCAACCAGAACGCACCGGATTAGACGGAACCTTCCTATATAAAGACGACCAGAAATCTGCACTGACACTTCGAACCTGAAGAAGCCGACTGGAACGCCGGCAAAATATTGTCCAGGAAATGGATCAACACGGCAGAATCCTGGAAATCACCACCACGTCAACAGCATGCTGTGGAAGCCTTCGTACTAATTTACGCCGCCCCTACGGGGAGGATATATGCAGGAAAAGCAGGAGATTTGAGAAACTCAGGAAGAGGAAAGAAAAACTTTTATCTTCACTGGCGTTTCTAGAGAGATGCAGAGATACCGACACCATTCCACCGTCTGTCGTCATCAAACATCACATCCAATCCAGAAAAGCGAAGAGAATTCTCCGCCGAACAAGTAAGGACTTACTCAGAGAAAGAGTGCAGTACACCCACAGCGCTCTCCACCAGTGCTCCTCTGAGCTCCTGGAGCTTCACTTAGAAATTAGCAACACCTTGAACCCAGTGGACTGGGAAACATTGGACCACATAACGTTCGACTCCTCCCTTACAACCTTCCTGTCAATGAGAGGAACACAAATAAAGAAGTTTGAACACCTGGACAACAAGCAGCACCCACCGCGGGAATCCACAGGCCCCAAAAAGGGCCGAACGGTGGTGAATCTTACTGAGCACCACCTCAGCGAAGCTGCTCTCGCCGTACTATCCAAGGGACTGAACTACGCCATTGCCCCTACCGCAATTCCCAAGGAGAAGATTGTCACCGGCGTGGAAGACGCAATTCGCAAAATTCGAAGACCAGTGGCTGACGAAATCAGAGAGGAAGTTAGTCGTATCCTACAAAAGACAAAACCCCCAAAACCCAATACAACTGATGCAGTGAGACGTGCCATCAAAGAACTCCGAGAAAATGACGAACTGCTGATACTCCCAGCCGATAAAGGAAACGCGACGGTTATCATCGAGAAAAAAGAATACGAGAACAAAATGTCCAGCCTCATCAACGACACAACATACCAAGAACTGAAGCTGGACTCGACAGCCAAGTTAGATCGGAAGACCAGAGGTCTCATCAAGGAGTCTTCGATTCCACCAGAAGAGCAACGGTGGCTTATCCCAAGGAGAAGATTGTCCAGAAGGCAACAGTTACCGAAGGAGATCTACTTGTCAGCTTTGACGTAGTGTCTCTCTTCACTAATATCCCCACCGAAGATGCCATCAACATCATCAGATCGCTCACAAATCAAGGATTTCCAGAAGATTTTCCAGACCTGGTGGAATTCTGCCTTAACAACGCCTACTTCATGTGGAACGGGAAGGTTTACCAGCAAACCAGGGGTGCAGCCATGGGCTCCCCACTCTTGCCTGTCATCGCAAACCTGTTCATGGAAGAATTTGAACGGAAAGCCATAGACTCGTACGACAAGAAACCAAAACTCTTTGTCAGATATGTGGACGACACCTTCGCGATTTGGCCCCATGGAATGGAAGAATTAAATAAGTTTCTGCAACACCTGAACAACCAGAATGCCGCCATACAGTTCATGATGGAGATAGAAGAGAACCAGCGTCTGCCCTTCCTTGATGTCCTAGTAACCAAGAAGCCAGATGGAAGTCTGGGACATGCTGTTTACCGGAAGAAGACACACACCAATCGGTATCTGAAGGCCACCTCACATCACCATCTGCAGCAGAAAGCCTTCGTCATAAAGACATTATACCACAGGGCGCATTCCATCTCTGATGCCGACTCCATAGTGTCCGAAAAGAAACACCTACTTGCCACCCTCCAAGGAAACGGATATCGTCGAGATCTTATACTCAATATCATCAAAAAGAAAGACCAGAAGCGGGAAATGGCCCTGAAAAGGGCCGCCGAGGACACAGCGGAGAACAAGCCGAAACCTGCAGCCTACGCCATGATACCTTACGTGGCGGGCACCTCGGAGAGGGTAGCACGTATTCTCACCAAACACGATGTGGTAACGAGATTCAACTGCGTGACGAAGACAGCCGACCTCCTCCGCACTGCCAAAGACCACTTACCCAAAAATATCTATGAGGGCATGTACAAAGTCAAGTGCAGCTGCGGGAAGTCATACATCGGCCAAACCTCAAGATCTCTCAAGTGCCGCCTGAAAGAACACCAGAGGGCAACTACAAACAAACAACTCCGCCTTTCCGCCATAGCAGAACACGCGTGGACCGATCCCAGATGCGACATCGACTTCGACAATGCAAAAAATTATAGTAAAAGAAAATCATTATTTCCCGAGACTCATCAGGGAGGCGATCGAAATTACAAAACAGCTGAACAATTTTAACTGAGAGGATGGCTACACGCTGTCCAGCACGTGGAAGAGAGTCTTCCGTAAGACCAACCCAACAACAACCAATCTGAACGCACCAGATTCGGCAGCCAACCAGAGCACACCGAATTCGGCGACCAACCAGAACGCACCGGATTAGACGGAACCTTCCTATATAAAGACGACCAGAAATCTGCACTGACACTTCGAACCTGAAGAAGCCGACTGGAACGCCGGCAAAATATTGTCCAGGAAATGGATAAACACGGCAGAATCCCGGAAATCACCACCATGTCTGATATTTGCCGCTCTTTCGCTTGATGCATTTCAGGAGCTTTGCAAATCATAGCTTTCACATCATTAACTAAGTTTGTCAAACTGAGTCTGCTATTTTGCCATTGGTACGTCAGCCCCTTGTGCAACTCTTGCGTTAATAGTAGCTGGTAACGGTGACCAGAGAAAAATGTGTTGCTCCTTTTACAGCACATAGACAACCAGAGGAAGAACTGCTAAGAAAGGGGAGAACGTGTTTGAACACAAAGAGCATTAGACTCATCTTTCAGTAATTTGTGAGTCAGAGTGACACACGTTACCATTCTAGGGTTAAAAGTCCTGGGGGACCATTTCTATGCTAACAGAACAGTCAGACCCTGATTCAGCGCCACCGTTATTCCATCACTGACATTAATGCTAAAGCAGGGGTGACAGTAATTGAGGTATATGCTTGCTCTATGTTAACATAAGTTGGAAGTCCTGTTCACAACGATTCATTGGCGGTATGCAAGGCTGGCACTACAGTAGATCATCAATTATTCAGTGATTGATTATCCAGTGAAAGTTGCAATTAATTCGGTTTTCGCCGGAGAATCACATCAAAGGCAGTATCAGTTTGGCGATAGCGCACCGTGTGGTGCCAAAAAATTTCGGAAAGATTGCAAGTTGTTCAGGAGGACCTGGATTATACATAGGCTTAACAGGATTCCATTTAAATCAGAAAATGTCTATAAACCGAATTTTAAAAACTTTTATATTCAATGAAAACGAATTGTCATCAATAAGTGTCGATTTTTTACCACAACATTTTCTACGAAATTATGCTTCATGATTTTCAAATTTGCCTTGCCACTTGATATATTTTACCACCAAACATCCAAAACAGAAGAGAATTCGATAGTTGTCATACCAAACGGCCACAACATTCGGAATTCATTACACTTTCCTTTCTGATGTCAATGCCGCGGAATCCAAAGCCAAAGTTAAGGGACAAAACAATATGATCGGTTTATCGTGCTCTGTCTTTACCCTTGACAGGATCCGATAATCTTCACCCACTTTGGATTTCATTTACTGAAAATTCAGGAGACGTCGATTGTGTTCTGTGCGACAAGATCTATCGACCTCCTCCAAAAGCCAAAAATAAAAGTTTTCCCAAAATGAAAAATGACTATCGATCATTTTAAAAAGTACCATCATAAAATTTATATAATCCTACCACCCAGAGTGTCCCCGTGCTTAGCTTCTTTTCCATTACTGTCAAAGAAGCATCTTTCCGTGTATGTACCTTGTTACTCAACAAAGTATGACTCTTTAAATCAAAATATTCATTCATACATTATATACATACATTATATATTACATTCACGTCATGATTTCGTGAATAAGGAGCACGAATTAATGAGTAAAATATACTTTCTGATTTATTCCAAAAAATTAACTTCCAGTTTGGTGATCGAAGTCGAACAACACATTCACCAAAATATGGATAACAACAAACAAGGCAGCATACAAGAAGCCTTCTTTTTATTTATACACTGTTAGTTAAATTTAATTAGAAGGAATTCAATTTATAAAATCTTTATAGATAAAAACCGATAAAATGTGTTAAAATTAACGTCTATATTATTGATTGCTTTTTAAGAAATATACAAGTCAAAAACTAAACACCCTAGTAAAATGTATTAAAATAAACGTTGATATTTGTCTCTGATTTTTACAAAAAAAAACATCGAATTTTACGAAAAATAAACGTCACAATTACTAAGACTAATTATATGGAACCCAGTTATACATAATACTTGATTACCTGTATTTTTATGTAATCCTAAGCAAAGCACTTTGCAAATTCATACCCAAACCTACTGAGTTGTAAGTAATTGAATTGTTCGTCATTCTCATAATTCTATATTACAGTACTGTATTTGTTTTTAAATATTCCCTGCTTTATAATATTTTGTATGGTAAACAAATTCAAAACACTAAACAACACAAAAAACAATGTTTAAAAGAATGTTCATAAATAAGCTGTCTAAAAACTTTGATGTGATTATCCAGCATTTTTGAGAAACCGGTGACCCCTTCCTCCCTCGGCCGCCGGATAATTGATGATCTACTGTATATAGGGGAGTGCAAAATAAGGGTCTAACTGTATTTAATTTATGGAAAAGCCAGTTCTATCCTGAAATTATTATGTCAGTAACACTCTTGGAATAAATCTAAACACTATATTTGCTGGACCAAAGATGTGTATTCCTTCCAAGAATGATGGACAAAATTCATCTGAATCTTAGCCACTAAACATTCTCAAAATGCCTTAAGTTTTAAGTTCTATGTAAGAACATTTTTGTCTAAAAGTGTCAAGACTTAGAGATGAAACAATAGGCTTTGTTCTTGATAGGCTGAACTAAAAAACAACTCATTTGATTGACACAAAAGATTCAATTGGATATAACGAAGAGCACATGAGAATAACACAATATGATGAAGCAGCCAATATTCTGTAGAATTCCATGAATATGAAGAAAGCAAAAATACTTCCGAGCCAATACTGAATTTGTTTAATAGTTACCATCAGCATCACCATGGTCAAAGAAGACAGTCATATTGTAACGGAGATACACATTGGTTCTTTTAAAAAGTAATTTCTGCACGAACTTGGGACCTTCAAGTCTTACATGAATGTTTTTACACTTGAATCTCTAACCCTAAAACTGCGCCTTGGGGTGGTGATTGGTGATGGTGATTTCACATACTGCCAATGCCAGTGAAGTTTGGCAAAGTTAGACGAAATATCCTTCTTTTCAAAACACTTTTGTGATAACCGGAACAGTCTGGCCAACATACACTCCTCCGAAATCATCACAGTATAATTTATAAATACCGCACTTGTCCAACCTGTCGAAATTGTTTTTGGAGTTGGCTAATAATTTTTCAATAGTGAAAAGGGCGCAAAAGATATTCCATATTTATCTTTCAGAACAAGATTGTCTAATTTGTAAGATTAATTGTCCTGCATCATCTGAATTTTTAAGAAAATCAGATGGGATAGGAGTGATGAGTTGAGTTGCTTGTTTCTGGAGCTTTTTTGGCAAGAATTCTGTCTATTACATTTGTCTTGCAACCATTTTGTTTGGAGATGTGTTTAATGGAATTTAGTTCACTATTAAAATTGGCTTTGGAATGAGAGATGTTCACAAGGCAGTGTAACATGGCATGGAATCAGGACAGTTTGTGTGAAACAATGGTGGAGGGAGTCATTTCATATAATGAAGTCCATATAGATAGGGTTTTCTAAAGATAGAAAACTAATGCTGGCTATCACAAATAGATATGGTAAGGTTGAGGAAGTTTATCTTATTACATCAGATTTCAACAGTAAAATTAAACAAAAGAATGAACTTACTTACACTTTCATTTAACCTTTAAATGCTGAAAGGCATGCTGGTGTGCCGGCAAATTTCTGGGTAAGCCTGCCAAATGGCACACCCGTGGCCCGTTTAGCTCCGAGGCCGCTCACAGATATGGTTTTTGTCATAGAATCAAAATTTTTGGAGGAGAAGAAAGACGAAGCATCCTTCTTTTCCTTTTGCTCTCCCAAGCCTTAAGGTCTTGCATATTGGGAGAGAGGAGAGCAAACAATCTATCGAGAATGCCTTGCTCAAGGGATACACCCCCGCCAAGGTGAGACCCTCTCTCGCACCCAAACAGATGCTATAAACAGAAGCCTAGGACAAAATAACTCCTACCCCAAGGATCCCTTCCCTATGTTATTTTCTTCTACCTTTTCCACACGTGTTTTATTGCGTTTACGTCCAGTCATTTGCAGAGCACGAAGTAGAGCGGGTGTAGACTTGTGCATGCAAAACATCTGTAGCTGTTCGTCTTTATTTTGTAGTTATTCCTTTATTTTTATATAATTAGTTTGTAGATTGTTTTATTTTTTGCAAATATTTTTTAAAATGAGCCCTAAGTGTAAAACTCCACACGAGAAAATTGAAGAAGTCTTCGTTGATTCTGATTCGGACGCTTACAAAGAGGAAAGTGAGAGTGAATTTTTGGAAGAACAGCCCGAGAGAGCTACCTCCACAAGAAGTGAATCGGAATGGATATCTCCACATCAGGGCCATAGAATAATTAGACAGCAACCCTTTACCGATGACCCGAGTGGACTGAAGGATGGTGCGGCTCCGAACATCTCGAGCAATTCGACTCCACTCAGCATTTTCCTCCTTTATTTTGGGGAAGTCTTCCAACTCCTGGTGGATGAGACCAATAGATACTATCACCAATAAATTGACAAATTAGACAAAGGACCTTCACCACAGCCTGACGTGACAATATACAAAATGTACTTGTTTTTTTAATAGCTATACAAAAGGGACACGATGTAAGAGATACATTGAGGGACTACTGGTCAACATTGCAACAATTTTATACTCCTTTCTTTAGTGCTACTATGAGATGTGACCGATTTCTTCACATTCTCCGCTTTCTTCATTTCACTGAAAACAATAACAAACCTGATAAGACACGAAAATTATGACATGGAAAATTAGAACTCACTTTGAAATGCCCAATGACAGCTATGCTAGTATTATAAACCTACTGAGCACTTGGCAGTAGATGAAGTCATTGTGCTTTTCAAAGGGAGTCATTTTCAAACAGTACATTCCTAAAAACACAAACGTTTCGGCATAAAAATCTATTAACTCTGTGACAAGACCAGTTATACTTATGACATGAAAGTGTATTTGGAGAAAGACAGACAAAATGTGAAGCAAGACATGACAGCGACACATGCAACTGTTAGAGAACTTACTAGGAGAGTGGAAGGGGTTGGGCATTAGTTATATAAGGACAACTTATTCTCCTCTCCTATCTTTCGACGATATTCAGTCAAAGAAAATTTATTGTTGCGGAACTGTTAGACAAAACTGGAAAGACATGACCCAAGACTAAGATGGGGAGACATACGCACTTGGACCAGGGATGACTTGACTGCGATTATATGGAAGGACAAAAGTGACGCGTGCATGCAATTAAACATTCACAATCTACCAGGAGAAGGAAACTTCTGCAATAAAGAGGGAAGAGCTGTGAGGACTGTTATAGTCAAAGATTATAACTGCCACATGGGGTACGTGGACAAAGGAGATGAAATGGCTAACAGCAGAGATGAGTCAGTGTTGCCAATCAATGTTTCATATAAGATATCATCAAACACTTTCTGTTTTCTAGGCGAAGGGGTGAGGTACAAGTGCTAAGATAGTTGGAAAATTTATCTCTATTATAAGGCATGTTTTCCTTCAAAACAAAAAAATACAATAATAATTAGAAAAAATAGGCAGGGTTTCCAAATTTCTTTCTTGATAAGGAATCAACTTTATTTTATCTGCCCATCTCAATGATGAGTAGATGTCTTTGCTAACCTATCAAATATTTTCCTTTCAGAGAAATTATCAGAAAATACAAAATGAAAGAATTTTAACAATGGCCCAAATTAGCATTTCTTATAAATGAGATTCCCTGCAAATAGTACACTGAAGGTGGAAAAATGAAAGAATTCATTCCAATCATTAGTCATTAACAATACCATATGAGAACTTGTATATAGATAAAAAAGTTTTAGATTTGATATTCATCAGTAATAGGTAGAATGATTCACATAATACCATATTTATTCACATATAATCCACCACTGCATATAAGCTGCACCCTTGTTTTTTGGGACTGAATCTAGGTGAAAAAAAGTTTCTGAAAATATGCCACACTTCAAAAATTGCGATTAGGCCTAAAACATTCACGGTAATTACTAATATACATATATCATTAACTGTACACAAATATCAGTAAATATTGGTATTCTATGTAACAATAAAGTATTTCAGTGAATTATTTGTAACTGATCAGCAATATATTCATTTCGCAGGATACCAAGTACAATACTACCAAAAATTACCCAAACATGCTGCACATGGAAAGTTTCGAAAAAACATGACTTTTGAACCAAAAGAAATGCCACAATAGAATTATTGGAATATGAGACTAAACTGTGACGATGCCTTCATATCCTATGGAATTTTTCTCGCAGGCCTCTGGTGCTACTGTAGGGATTGCCTACAAAAACTGGGGTCTGTAACTCCATCAACAATAATAATAACATTTCTTTTCCTTTTTATTTGTTTTGGTGATTATTCTATGTTTTTATAGTCACATACTGTGCATTGAATCACCCAGCCATTTAGCGATGTCATAGAGAATGTCAACGATTGTCCCATTTTTGGACTTTCTGATTTTGTTTCCTCATGCATCCTGCATCCTCATTTTGGTGATGAAAATTTTGGGAAAACTGTGGGGCTTATATGCGAGTAAATATGGTATAATACTTTTCTAAAAATTTAGGTTCCACTTTGTGGAACCAACTGCCATATAAACTCATGTATAAGTCAATCTCGTGTATAAGTCGATCTCGTGAATAGGTCAACCTCCGACTTTTTCATAAAATGTTTTGTTTTTTTTGTATATCTCGTGTATAAGTTGACTCCATATTTTCAGGTATAGTAGAACAAATGTTTTTGTATTCAATACGTGTTGATCCATTAAGTTCCACGTTAAGTTCCCTTTAGTCCGATATAACTACGTTGTAGTAGCAGTGAAGCAGTCCGATGTCTCCCACAGCGCCTCTGCATAACATCAAAAGTCGTTACAATGTATATGCCTTTGTAATAGATCGAACGACTCGGGATAGACTTCGTATTTCATCCCAGCACTCATTGAGAAGCTATCTTTGTAAAGGAGAACAGGGAACAAAGTTCACGTTGGACTGTGGAGGAAAGGTGGCACCGAAATTGATGATCAATCGGCGGATAGATGTACTATGTGGTCCTAGGAATTCTGTGTTTTGCACATTTTTGGAAGAGGTACAGAGGAATCGACCACTCGGAGAGTGCAAATATGAACGTGGAAGGAAAACCAAGACAACCCCTAACCAATCCAACCCGGTGAGAAAGCATAATATTTCGAAAGTTTCAAATTTCCATAATATGTAGGTATGAATACGTAGTACAATATCTCAGTGAGGGAAATGTGAACGTGGAAGGAAACCCAAGCCAACCCCTAACCAACCCAATTTGGTAGGGAAGCGTAATATTTTGCAAGTTTCAAATTTCCATAATATGTAGGTATGAGTGCATAGTACAATATCTCAGTAAGGGCAAATGTGAACATGGAAGGAAAGGATGAAAAAGGTAAACAAAGCGATGCTAACATCACCGACATTACAATAAAGAATTTTACATGTCTCCCCTTACATTACAAACCTCAAAATGTTATATTTAGATTTGTCTTCCATTTTTCCTCCTGGTAGTTCCACTTCTCGTCGCCTTGTTTACCTTCACCCCAGTTATGCACACTGTACCATAATTTTTATACCATAAATATTTTGGTGATACTACCGTATTTAATCGATTATAAGCCGACACTGATTCTAAGCCGACCCCCACCTTTCACAAGTCCACGCAAGGAAAAAAAAATATTTTTGGTCAATTAGGACTATTTATCTCGATATTCCAACAAGTATGAATGTGGCGGATTTTCAGTTCGTAATTAAATAAAGATTAAAAACAGAAATTGCAACAACATTAACATATTTTTTTACTAAAATATATCTTCACACGACAACTCTTTTTCACTCTCCTCATCCCACAAAACGTCATCTTCTGTGCCATCGAGCGAGTTGAAAGGAAATTAGTTTCTCTTCGTAATCAGCTGGCAGTTTTTGGGCGATTGATGTACGACGACGAAGAACAAGTCCCCATCGTTTCATAAACAGCTGTACCAAGTGCCGACTAAATTTACACTCACTTCTACTAATTTTATGTTCTCGAGCAATTTCACGAGCTTTTGTTTGTATAATCTCGGAGTTCACTGGCAAACAGTTATTTCGTTGATCAATCACAAAGTTATTAAGGATCTCCTCCAATTCATGGTAACGTCCTTGCTTGGGGCCTCCAAATGTTTTTCTTTTGCTTGAACACTTAAGTAACTTCTCTTTATCTCTCCTCCAGCGTCTAACATTTGATTCATCAATCCCAAAGCGCCGTTGTGCTGCAAGATTAGATGTCTCTTCTGCATAGGCAATAACGTTCCTCTTAAAGTTCGCAGAGTAATGCGTTCGTCCCATCATGGGGTAATTAAAAACCGAAAAACTCACTAAGAAATAAGAAGTTTACACTTGTTCACAACGAAACGAAATATTTCACTCGGGAATCACAGGACACTCACAAGACACGTAAACAGTGTTGCCAACACCGTAGTTTGTATACATGATGTATGTTTGCGAATTTGAAACAGTATTGAAAGAATACTTAATAGCTTTATCAATGTAATGAGTGGAGAGTGGCAATGACTATAAAATACGAGGAAGGTAGTTTAAGAATACTATTTATTTGATGAATGATGCGTCCGTTATTTAATTGAAAAAACGGGAGAAATCGTCGCATGTTTAACATTATAAACTTGTAAGTACTTATTTTGTTACATTTAATGATAAAATTATTTATTTAAAAAAAACCTGAAACATCAATTTGGTGAAAATTAAGTCGAAAAATCCGCTATCCCCTAGCTTACATTTTTCTAATCCCCAGACGGTATCTAGAAAAAAAGCTAGATTTAGCGGAAAATACGTCAAGTTGGTGACACTACAATGAAATATTTTAGTTAGTGGAGGAGTGTGAAAGCCTACGAATACGTGCACTGCCACCACAATTATTACAACTTTGACGCGCCTCTTATTATTTACGTAATTTATTTCGTCTTAGTTATTCGGTCATTTTTATTCTTCTTTATAGTAGATAGTTTGCGTATTCTTTAAAACGCTTATATCTTGCATTATAATGTAACTGAAGAAATAAATTCAATTACTATTTTATTTGACACCGATTCTAAGACGAGTGGAAATTTCTGAGATGGTGAAAAGGTAAAAAAAAGTCGGCTTACAATCGATTAAATACGGTAATTTAATATGCAATGCATAGAGGTAGGCATTGCCTTTCCATGAATCACCAATGGTGTGTTTTTTATTTATATGTTATGGAGTTATCATATTGCGCATCTGTCTTGCTGCCAGTTTTCCGTCTTACTGCCATCACGTTACCGAAAGTTCGATTTACCAAAACTGCTATTTGGAAAGCATTAGAGATCAACTTAGGATAACCAAATTATATAGTAATTTATTTATTCTATACATCGGTATTTAAATATTCAATAGTTATCGATACAATTAAAGTACAACAAGAGTGAAAATTCCATCAAATTTTAATAACTGCAGGGCAAATCAAGTCATGGGTTTAAACCTATCAAAAATATTTCTCATGTACAAGTCAAACTCCTGAGTTTTTCACTAAAAATTTAGTCTTAAAACCTCTACCTATGCATGAGTATATACGGTAATCCTTGAATGGAGTACCAGGCTACATATGTAACTTTTCTGTAATGAGTATCAAACTATGCAACTTTTCACCTGAATTTTTATTAAAAATTACACTCATAGCATCTCCAAAAGAAAATATCATTTCAAGTATTTAAATAAAATAAAATTAAAAATATTAATCATATTCAAATAGATGTTGGAATGACATACTTGCAATGAAGATGCTATGAGTGTCATGAAACCAGTTATGTTTAAAAGAATTTGTGAGACAGGTAACAAGGTTCTTTTCCTTACTTTTAATCTGATTATTACATAAAAATGCATTTGAATGCATTTAATTAACTTATGCTACTCACCCAATACCAACTCACGCATGTCCACCTTAAGATGGACTTTAGGCTCAGAATATTTTGGCTCTAGAATTTCAGGTCGTGGGATGAGAGTGAGTTGAGCAGATGAATCAATGGGACCCAGCACTGCGAAAATAAATGAGGATTGAACAAATCAACACCAAATGGATATGGTCTACCAATCCCATCATCTATTGCTAACAACAATACACTGGACGCTTTACAAAGTCTTAAATTAAAATATCCAAAAGACACAATTGGAGGGTGGCCCCAAACTTACTTACCCTCAGAGCTGCATTCAATAATCTTCAGATGTTCGAGAGCCATATGACACACATTCTGTGCTCACAAATTTACAATCAGTAAAAATGAATCTGTATCCAAACAATTCAGATATAATAAATGTCCCTTAAGCATCCCCAATATGTCATACTATGACATTGTGTTTTGTAGTGAAAGATGTTGTTACATGCATGTGAATGTAGATTTAAAAGAGCCGCATACTAAATTAAAAGAGCTGCAGTTTGGCCACCCTTGCAATAGACTGAATAAACAGAACCACTTTTTCAATACTTACTCTCATAAGCTAAACAGAATATGGTTGCAGAGTTGACCTCATTTACCCCTCGACTATTACACTCAAGCATGGCTTGCACTGTTGTAATTGCATATACAACAGGTAAAATGAAGATACGAACTCAGGACAAAAACATGTATTGAGCTTAAAGAATCAACTTTATATTTTTAAAAGATAGAATTCAAATCTGACAAGGAGAGGCTATGGACTGCAACTCACAGACTCAGTTCATCTTCTACCAGCGGAGAGTTTAGGTCAATATAAGAATACCTTTTCGGAATTTGCGGCCAATGGCTTTTAGTTTAAGAGAAATAATTAATCAAAAAGTACAAAAATGGACCCATTTCCTCAAATGTTTGTAGCTTTGGTTTTCTTATCAATAGAAGATGTAGCCTAGGGGTAACATGTAGGGCACGTGTCCGTAATTTTGGCATTCGAGACTACCACTTGTCGAATTTTTTTCTCCTGCAAAATGTCCTTCTTCTTGCTGGTTTTTATATCCCAATCTTCAGGAAATAATTATTCACAGCTAATTTTTTTTATGTAGGAGAATTATTTTTAATCAGTACACCACTATTCTTCCCATGGGTATTTTACTGACTCCTTCAAAAACCCCAAGTAGGCATTTACTGCATTTGTCCGTGGCTACGTTGACATTGGCATATTCTCCCGTATTGAAATTTAATATTTAAAATCTAGTCTGCATTTCCAGCGCATTCCTTTGGATGGTAATCTTAAAAAAACGGAAATAAAAATATTCATGGCACAAGGAGCAACATATAAATGGCTGCATGGTGTAACTTGGAATCCAAAAATCTCAGATCAAAAATCATGAAAATATTTTGAGTATGTGAATGAAGAGGGCAGAAATGACACTTTGGCTACCCAGTCTACTTGAACTGGGATGCAGCTAATTGCCCTGTAATCAATTTTGGGTCTTGACCGTCAATATATGAAGGACATTTTATGAGAATAAGCTCCTTTACGATTGTTCGGAAAGGACCTCCTGTGAGTGGCAGATTCACATATTCCGAAAGAGGAAAATATTGTAACGGGAAAAGGCTATGCAGATCAGATCATATATTGTCAGAAGGATCTAGTTGTCTCCACTCGTATGCAGTTTTGTCTTGGCATTCAAAAAAGATAGTAACACGTGCAATGGAATCCACACAGTTTCCTTGAAAAATTTTGAACATTTGTTAGAGCAGCGATCAAGAAAAGTAGGCAGCGATCAAGAAAAGTAGGCAGCGATCAAGAAAAGTAGGAGTTAGCTGGCGCTTTGCACTATTGTGTGGAATTAGTGAAGA
Source organism: Tanypteryx hageni (assembly GCA_028673005.1). Taxonomy (NCBI): domain Eukaryota; kingdom Metazoa; phylum Arthropoda; class Insecta; order Odonata; family Petaluridae; genus Tanypteryx; species Tanypteryx hageni. The sequence continues at coordinate 272,315,999 of CM054112.1, forward strand.
GTTGCAACATGATTTCAAAGAGCGTCATTGCGATCATCGCTAATAGGCCATGAAATCTTCAAGCGAGTGGTGGAAATGGTGGAGGAAATGGAATTTGCGGAGGATGAAGAGGTGGATGAAATCCACACGGAGATGTCGGCGCTGCGCCGGTGAGTGAGGAACTAACCTTCCTCGTTCACTCCGTCTCCCGAGTCCCCTACTTCAAGCGGTTATGTGCTGTCTTCTCCGGAGACAAAGAAAAGTAAAGACAAAATGTATTATATGTATCTTTAATTCTCGCAATCAACTGCTTTTTTCCGGAAAAATATGTTAAGCTTACGATAATAAATGCACAGGATTTTTGAAGGAGTCGGTTGGGAATAAAATTCGCATGGAAAGGATAGTGGTGTACACATACTCAAGGAAAGAAACCTAGGTCCGTACCACGTATGGATCCCGGCGCTGAAGGGTTAAAGGGTTCAAAGCTGTCCGTATTTCTTACTGCACACCCGAGCGAATGAGATACAATGTTTATGTGCCAAAACTTCTCCTCTTCATAAAACATTGTATATTGGATTTGATATTAGGAATCACGCGAAGCCAGAAAACGATTAGGGGGGTCTTTAAAAGGAATAAATAAATTCTTGCAAAAGAACTTAAACCTTTTCCTTGGTCCTTTCAACTCATCTATCTTAACGCCCAAAGCCTTGTCCCCCACTTCGATGAACTGTACTCACTACTCTCGCCCAACGATCTACATGCTATTACCATTTGAGACGTGGCTTAAACCCACTATCTCGAGCTCTTCTGTAGAAATACCCGGCTATAACTTGTTTTGCAATGACAGGATAGGGAAAGGAGGAGAGGGAGTAGGAACTACATCCATAAAGACTTTGCTTGCAAAGTAATCGCCACCAGTGATGCACAATACTCCCGCAGGCCTGAATATCTCTTCCTTGAAGTAGTTGTCAATTAAAAAAAAAATTGTTAGGAATTATTTATCGTCCTCCAAAAATTGGCAATCTATCTGACATTGACAAGTCCATCGCCAACATAAGACAGGATTATGAACACATAATCATATCTGGTGACTTAAATGCCAATTTTGCCTCAAGCTCCTCCGATGCAGTCTTTTTTAAACTCTTTTACATCACACAACCTCAGCATACTACCATTAAAACCAACAAATAACACCAATAACTCTTTCACTTGGATTGATATATTAGTTACCGCTAACCCAGAAAAAGTCTGCACCCATGGTCAACTACCTGCCCCAGGAATTTCATCCCATTACTTAATTTTTCTAGCCTACTCCCTAAACTCTCCAAAATTTAAGCAGAAATTCATCTCATTCATCTCTTCATTTTAAAAACCTTAATTATGAAAGTCTAACTGCCGAAGCGGCGCGTCTCCCGTGGCACACCATTGAATATGCTGAAGACATAGATGCAAAAGTTGAATCGCTTAACACTTTTCTTTTACATTTACTCGATAAATACACGCCTATCAAAATCACATGTCTCTCTAAACCTCATGTTCCATGGAATTAAAATTTAAAACTCCTGAACCGTAAATTAACCCAGAGAGCACTCACACGTCAATAAGAAATAAGGAAAATTAAAATTATACTTACAAGTTTGCAGGACGATGATGGCCTACAGGGACCTGTTGTCAAAAACTAGCCTAAAAAGAAGAAAAAAAGAAAACACACAAGCACAAACACTCTGGAAATCTCTGGGAAACCCGCTAGATACGTATTTCGGGAGCCATGCTCCCATCTTCAGTAGCTGAAGTCGTATGAATTGTTTGTGTTTGGTCTTGTGTATTTATGTGTTACGGGTAAAAGTGAAAGGAGGGCAGAGGGGTGGGGGAATTCTTAACGGTTAGCGAGTAGAGGGGTGAGTAAGGGATAGGTCCGTGGTCGTTATTCATAACCGTCTCTTTGAATTTGTTTATGAAAATACGCTCGTAAGCGTCTAGTTTCCAGTCGGTTTGTGTTGATTTTAAGAGAGACATGTTTTCGATTTTAATCGGGTGATTGTTTTCCTGTATGTGTATTGCGACGCTAGACCTGTTAAATCTATTGTGTTTGAAGTGTGCAAGGTGTTCTTTGAACCTGGTTTCTAGCTTCCATTTAGTTTGCCCTATGTAGACTTTCTCGCAGTCTGTGCAAGCGATTTTGTATATGCCGGATCTTTGTAGAGTCGGGATCGTGTCTTTTGGATTGTGTAGTAAGTTGGAGAGTTTGTTTTCATTCACAGGTACTGCTTTAAGGTTCTGTTTTGAGAAGATGTTTGATAAGCCGTTTGTGATGCCTGGGACGAAGGGGATTTTTACTTATTTTGGTTTTTTGGGGGGCGTGCTTGTGAGAGTAATCTGTTTTTTCAAAGAAATACTGCGCTTGTGTTTGTGTAAAATATTCTCTATCATCTGAGGGTCGTAACCATTGATTATAGCGCAAGAAATGGCAATATATTTTGTTTTTCAACTTCATGTGTAAATTTAATGGAAGGATATTGATCGTTTAGTTGCTGTAGAAAATCAGTTATGTTATTATTGGAGGTATCGAAAATCGCGAAAATATCGTCAACATATCTTAGCCATAAGCGTGGGAAGTATTTGAAAGTGTTTTTGCATCGTTTCTCGAAGTTAAACATGAATAGGTTGGCTAAGAAAGGTGAAAGGGAGTTTCCCATTGTTGTACCGTAGTTTTGTTGGTAGAACTTGTTGTTAACTTGAAAGAAATTTTGGTTCATGCATAAACGTGTTAGTCGTACTAATTCATCTACTGTTTTTAATGGTAAGTTTTGGTCGGTGAGCCATTCTTCGAGGAATTGTAATGTTTCATTGATGGGAACGCTAGGAAAGAGAGAAGAAACATCAAAAGAAATTGGTAAGTCCAAGGATTCTTCATTACCACCAAACATATCACTAGATTCGCTTAATAAGAGCTTCTCGATTAACCCAACAACAATCGACATAGAACGAAAACGCAAAGTCATTAGTAGCCTTACTGTAAAAGTGAACGAGCCTTCCAGTTCTCCACAATTCCACTTTAAAGCTGTTTCAGAATTTAACGTACTTTCAGCAATATGCAGAATCAAAACTTAAGCCCAGGGTGCTGATGGTATTTCTATCAGTACTCACTAACATTTTTAACCACTCCTTATTACAGGCAAAATTCCCATTGCAATGGAAACACACGTTAGTCCACCCAATCCCTAAGAAATCTCTCTCTGCAAACAATGACTATTGGCCAATTAGCTTCCTTCCCACTTTATCAAAAGCCCTTGAGCGACTTGCACATGAAAAAGTAACAGATTTTCTCAATGCAAATAATCTACTTGACTCTCATCAATCTGGCTTTCGAAAGCCACATAGTACCACCACCGTGCTTATTAAAATCAGCGATGATATACGCAGACACATGGATGACAGAAAACCTACAGTACTGGTGTTACTTGACTTTAGCAAAGCGTTCGATTCAGCAAACAAAGACATACTTCTAGCAAAACTCCGCTACATGCGATTCACTTCACCTTCAATAGATTGGTTCTCCTCGTACCTTAGCGACCGTTTCCAAAAAGTCATCTCCAACGACTCCTCGTCTTCATTGCTTAATGTTAACCAAGGCGTTCCGCAGGTCTCAATTTTAGGTCCCCTATTGTTCTCTCTATTAATTAATGATTGTTCTCAATACTTAACTTACTCCAAGCACCATTTGTATGCCGATGATCCCCAAATCTACTTAGACACCAAACCAAATAACTTATCTCTTTCCATTGCCAACATAAATCATGACTTGGCTCAAGTTCAAGAATGGAGCAATGATAATATTTTCACCATAAACCCCTTGAAGTCTCAGGCCATTTTAATTAGTTATTCAAAACTACTGGCTTCTATAAACCTTGCGGAATCAGTTCCTCTGTCTTTGAATGGCTCAGTTATTCCCTACTGCAAAATCATAAAAAATCTCGGTATTCTAATTAATGAAACGCTTGCCTGGAATAATCATGTAATAAAAAGTCTGCAAGATGGTAAACTCTTCCTTACACACTCTAAGGCCTCTCTCTAACATTCTTCCCTCTTCACAAAAATACAGATAGTGACCTCTCTAATTCTTCCTCACTTCAACTATTGTGATATTGTATAGCAGGACTTATCAAAGGATCTCGCCATTAAGCTACACCATTCTCATAATGCCTGCATTAGATTCATCTTTAATCTAAACAATCTGACCATGTCTCAGAATACTTCCGTCGACTCTCCTGGCTAAAACTTGAATCCAGAAGAAACCTTCACCTCCTCTCCCTATTGTATCAAGTTCTTAATAATAAGATCCCTTGTTATCTACTAACTACTAACTCCACTTCATAGAACAGAAATTTACAACAAATCCTTTACCGTCACTGCTTGCAAACTCTGGAATGGCCTTCCAACATTAATCAAAACTCTCTATCTCTATGCACTTTTAAACGATTGTATTATAAGTATCTTATCTCGCTCTCCATGCATTGAACCACTCCCTATCTTCTCTTTCAGGTTGTCACAAGGATGCGTTCATTAGGCATAAATTCATAATTTTATTTTACTTTATTTTCCTGTATCATAATTACAATGTAATCACCCAGGCATATCTTACCCTACAATCCCTATTTCCCTATCACCCCCTCCCTTATATGGATATTAATGTATGTACATATTTATAAATGATTTTTTCTCTCTTTCTCAAATTATCGTTGTTTTTTCTCTCTCTCCAAACTATTTATGAATTTTTCATGGTTTTTTTACACCTCTTTTCTCTTCGTAGGTATTTTCTGCAGTGGGAAATTTTTTCTGTGTTAAAATATAACTGATACAGTATTTTCTTACTCACAAAACTAACAATATACTTTGGTAATGCTCTGTGATCCATTAACCAATACATAATTAACTTGTAATTTGTATATATTTTATTATAATTTCTATATAATTAATTTCTTTTAATATGTAAATATTGTAACTACTCATATGATGAAAGGGTTAAATGTAAGAAGGACCTATATAGTCTCAATTTCACCATAAATAAAGTCGTTTGTCTGTCTGTCTATCACTGTGCATCAGAACAACAATGTAATAACATAACATCACTTTCCCTACATACCTCCCCTACCACCATGTACCAAGAAAACAATGTAGTAACAAAGGAGCTCAATAGCCCTCTTTACCTCCCCTATCACTGTATGACAGAACAACAATGTAGTAACAAAACTGATCACTCTCCCTTTTTCCCTCCCCTATAAATGTGCGTCCGAACAACAATGTAATACCAAAACAGATCACTCACCATCCTTTCTTCCCCAACCACCATTTGCAGGGACAACAATGTAGTAAGCAGCTCACTGCCCCTCAATACCTTCCCTACCACTGTACGCCAGAACAACAATGTAGTAACAAAACAGACAACTCTTCCTCCTTACATCCCATATCACCATTTGCTGAGACAACAATGTAGTAACAAAAAAGATAACTCTTCCTCCTAACCTGCCCTAATACTGTGCATCGGAAGACAATGTAGTAACAAAACAGATCACTCTCCCTCCTAATCACCCCTATCGGCATGTGCCAAGACAACAATGTACTAAAAAAGCAGCTCACTCCTCCTCATTACATCCCTTATTACCGAGCGTAAGAACAACAATATAATAACATAAAAGATCACTCTACCACCTTACATCCCCTACCACTATGCGTCGGAGCAACAATGTAGTAACAAAAAAGATAACTCTCCCTCTGTACTTCCCCTAACACTGCATCAGAAAATCATTGTAGTAACAAAACAGATCATTCTCCCTCTGTACCTGTGCTCCCACCGTGTGCTGCAACAACAATGTAGTAACAGAGCAGCTCACTCCTCCTTATCTCCCCTATCACTGTGTCAGAACAACAATGTAGTAAGAAAACAGATGTCTCCCTACTTACCTCCTCTACCACCGTGTGCCAGGACAACAATGTAATAACAAAGCAGCTCATTCCCCTCCTTACCTTCCCTACCACCGTGCATCAGAACAACACTAGTAACAAAACAGATCACTCCCCCTCCTTACCACCCCACCACCGTTTGCCGGGACAACGAAGTAGTTACAAAGCAGCTCAATCCCACTCCTTAACTCCCCACCCACTGTAAGAAAAACAATGTAGAAACAAAACAGATCACTCTCCCTCCTTACCACCCCTGCCACTGAGCATCAGAAAATTAAATTTTCTGTTTGTGTGTGCAAGTGCGTGAGTCCCTGACATGGAATCACTTCCCACAAACTCGAATGCATAACACTTTGGTCCATGTAGAGAATTATTTTTCCATAAACTGGGTGTGTCTGTGCGTGTGTACTATCACCAGTAGTTATTTATTCATACATTTCTTTTTTATTATTTTATGTTGTAAAAAGTGTTACATTTTCAAATAACCTCATACCAAAGTCAGCTTGCACACTTATTTTTACATATTAAATGGTTTACAGAAGTTATTGTTCACCTGAGATCAGGTTGTCAAACTCACACTCATATCTAAGAGTTTATTTACTGGTAGTTATTTCAAACCAGGATTTCAGAAGGATAAAGACAATGCTGATACTTTAAACTTGCACGTTTTAGACCCTTCTATCAACATAGTAAAATGGAAAAAATATCAAATACTTACAATATGTATATCCTGCTGGTAAATAATTTCTAGAAGCAATTCCATCCTGAAACATTCTCATTTTTTCAGTATCATTTGAGTCTAAAAAGAAAGAACTGCTGCAGTTCCAATACACAGCTAGACCAATTAAATCCAAAAACTGCAAGGAGAAAAATTATCAAAATTTAAAATTATATCAATTATATTTAATACAACTTGATATTTTAATCTTATGTTGCCATTGGGAAACTATGAATCACAAGAAGTTTGGTTTGATATGGTTTCTCTAAGAGAAAAATGGATCTGTAAACATTAACAAAATTGCTCATTTAAATAGGTATTATTTCCATGCAATATTTTCTATTTTTTCCGTGAGGCAGATTCAAAATTGGTTAATTTCAAAACCATTCAAATGACAAATCCTTTCCAACCTTAGACAATTGACTACAAAAAAGTTATTTAGTAAGTGAGAGTAAATGGATTTTCTACGATGAAAGAAATACATGCACATACAACGTTTGAAAGTGAAAATACAGTAAAACTCCTTATTTACACAGTTTAGCGACTTTTCATAACAGAAAATTTGTCACTATGACAATTGGTCAAAGACATTTGGTCATGTAGACAAATGGTAACTGCGACATTCATCACATATGACTTTTGGTATCTACGACATTTCATCACATGTTACATTTGGTACCTGCGACATTTCGTCACCCATGACATTTCGTACCTGCAACATATATTAAATGTCATTGCAGCTTATGCAACAATGTTTCTGATATAATATATGTAATAAATGATAATGCCATAATTCAGAAACACGAAATCCCGATATTTCGAATAATTGTAGGGTTAAGTAATAATACAGTATAATGAAACGTTATTTCATTGGAAATTAAATTTAACAATTCTTATCGCTTCTATTAAATATTTTCTAATATATGATAAATAAATTTCCAACATACATATCATCCAAAGTACTTTGATACCCATGAAGCCAATGTTCCAGGAAAGAAACCCCTATCTGCCGCACCCCTCCCCTCACCGATTACGGTTAAACTTGTTAGATATAGGTAAATTTCCAACATGCGTATTGTCCCTAGCACTTTGATACCCATGAAGCCTATGTTCCCAGAAAGAATCCACAAACGTAACGTGTGACGAAAAGTTATGCATGACGAAAATAATTTTGTGACATAAATTCACAGTTGCCAATTATTTCCATGACGAAAAGTTGCTGTTACCAACTTTAATGTGTGACCAAATGATGCTGGTACCAAATATTCCGTGACGAAATGTCGCTGGTACGAATTTAAATGAGTGATGAGTTGTCACAGTTACCATTATGAAAGTGTGATGAAATGTTGCTGGTACCAATTGTTATCTGTGACGAGATGTCACAGAGATGAATTTTCAGTGACGAAGTCGCAACACCATTTCCACTTTTCTAGGGACCTGGGAAAAAAATTGTTTCTGCTATACCATTGCATTAGCAAAAAAAATGCAAAGAACCTTGCTTGTAGGAAATTTCATTCTCTACAAGTTTGTTTATGTATGGTTTTGGCATAGATTGGATCGCTTCTGAGTTATTTGCGAAAGTCCAATCACGGGACATGCTCCAGCATGTACACGTCATGCATGTCAACTTTTGATGTTAGTTAGGTTGACTTAACGAACAAATGTGCCAAGTTTCAAAAGTTTATGAATTATTTCCCCTAAAATGTCTAATTTGACTGGTCTAATATTCTCGCCTCAGATGCTTTTCAAGTACATTGTAACATGTACGCCTAATGTGTCTACAATGTAACAAGTATCTTGTATCACTTAACAGATGTGCAGAATGTACAGAGATTTTTGAAACATGATTTTACGATCTTTTAAAATTACTATTACTCAAATATAACACGGGAGCAACTTTAAAAATTTCATTTTTTGGAAAAAAAAACATTGGGTTATATTCGGGACAATACAGTAATTTAAATTACAGCGAATTACAAGTTAACTTAAATTTAATTACAAACTGTGGGAGCCAAGGGGCAGAATTTGACTGGAAAAGGCTATAACATGATAGCACCCAACTTGAACATCTTCTCAATAGCATTCATACTTGGTTCAAAGGGTAAATAGCATAAATACGTAAATAGTATATAAGGTATCTAGGTGTGTTTATGTTCTGCTAGTGTGATTTACATACGAAGTTTTCACCCAAAAGAGTTCATACGTATTTCCGTCTCTAAGTACACTGTTACTGAATAACATCTGTTAAAGCGAATGCTGTTTTGAAAAGAAGAGTTCATATTTCTGCCTCTAGAGGTGCTGTTCCTACTCTGCAGCCGCTTTTGAAATCTTTGCCCAAAAGAGTTCTGATTTTTTGCAAAACTAAGCCGATTAATGTTTAAAACTGTTGGGAATCGCATGCTAAATTCCTTTAAGAAATCGGAAATTCTAACGTAAAATGGCGCCTTAAAATGAAATAATGTAAATACAGGGTTTTACTTACATTGGAATCATAGGAAATTTGATGGACCCATATAAAATGTTGTAAATAGCGGAAAAACTTAAATTCTGATAATGTAAATATGGGGTTTTACTGTATATGGATAATTTAAGATTAAAGAATGAAATTAAGCTAAGTTTGTTTTAAATAATTTTTTAATTTTTGTGCAATTAGAAATGATTGGGGATAATTTCTTCCACTTCCACAGAATTTTTTCTCATTTCAAAATTATTATTCTTGGTACATGGTGGTAGGGGAGGTATGTAGGGAAAGTGATGTTATGTTATTACATTGTTGTTCTGATGCACAGTGATAGACAGACAGACAAACGACTTTATTTATGGTGAAATTGAGACTATATAGGTCCTTCTTACATTTAACCCTTTCATCATATGAGTAGTTACAATATTTACATATTAAAAGAAATTAATTATATAGAAATTATAATAAAATATATACAAATTACAAGTTAATTATGTATTGGTTAATGGATCACAGAGCATTACCAAAGTATATTGTTAGTTTTGTGAATAAAAAAATACTGTATCAGTTATATTTTAACACAGAAAAAATTTCCCACTGCAGAAAATACCTACGAAGAGAAAAGAGGTGTAAAAAAAACCATGAAAAATTCATAAATAGTTTGGAGAGAAAGAAAAAAATTATTTGTAAAAATTAATGGAAAGGAATCATCATAAGTTCCCAGGCAGACAGGCATTAGCAGATAATAGTAGTAATAGTAATTTTAAAAGATCGTAAAATCATGTTTTGAAAAATCACTGTACATTCCGCACATCGGTTAAGTGATACAAGATACTTGATACATTGTAAACTTCAGGCATACATACTACAATGTACTTGAAAAGCATCTGAGGCAAAAATAGATCGAGTTCAGTCGGCGGCTGAACTCCTCATCAGTCATTGAATTGAAGCTATCAATGCGTCGGCATATTCTTTGTAACTACCTTAGCGAGTTTTTACCCATCTGTTATTTTTAAAATGGGTGACAAAAAGGATGTTGAGAAAAAAAAGTTCTTCCAAATCCCAGGTTAACAGAGGAATCCAACGAAGTTATGATGTGAATTTTAAAATAGTCGTTGCTCAAGCGATGGAAAAAACGAACACTATTCAAGAGTCGAAAAAGTATGTTGTTCCTGAAGTAAATATATCTGTCTATGTACAATTTTCCAGACAAATGTAATATGGAGAATGTAATACTAGCATTTTAATTCGGCATATATTTTTATATTACTATAATTAAAAAGCGTACTGGTTAAGTAAATGAATAAATAGTTATACTCTTTATAAACTTAGCTCTTTTAACACTGATTTTATTGTTAGTCGTACTGTAACAAATGAGCGAGTTTAAAAGTAAAATCAGTTTAGCTATTTTTCCTATTCCCGCAATTTACAGTTTTTTCCCCAGGTCCCTAGAAAAATGTAAATAAGGGGTGCTACTGTATTACAGGTATGGAGAAAGTCACGTGGTCAGATTTTTTGTGATTATTCATCTATTATTATTATTTATTGTTCGTTTATGTTTATCTTGAGGGCCCCGAAAAAAAATCGGCTCAGGGCCCTGAAAATCCATCATCCGCCTATGTCAGTAATGGCAATTATTCATTCTTACTGAAAAATATAATATACGATTCAACAGATCAAATAGCAGGGTTTGTTGGTATTTATTAAAGTTGAAATGAAGTATTTCTTGAAAATAACGATGACAAAAATTTTAAACTAAATTTACCTTGAATTCAAAATTAATCCAATAGGATTACTTTTAATATGCAGCGGTGTTTCTAAACTATTCCTAATAAGGTCCCCAAAATGTGATATTCAAATTATAATTCATAGATAAATTTAAACACGTACATGACTGCAAATGTTTATCACATTAAATTTATATTTAAACTTACCTTGTGGACTTTAGGTTCAGAGTCTTGGACAATACATGGTTTCCATTGACTGTCTGTGGTCTGCACAGATAACAAGTGAAGGGTAAACCCCAATGAAAATGGCTGATTCGGGCAAGTTACCCTGTCTTCATATCGCAAGTGGATGTCCTTAATGCTAATCTGCACATTGCGAATAATTTGAGTGGCCAACTTTTCAACAAAAGTGTCATTTTGTTTATCTGCTAAACCTATAGTACAAAGAAGTGTCGTCAAAAAAAGTGAGATCAATGGCACCTTATATCTGTACACATATCTGCCTACACATACCGTAAATACCCACATATAATGCGCACTTTTTTTTCGAAATATTTGAGTTAAAAATAAGGATGCGTGTTATACGAGGGTACATAATCTTCCTATTTTCATTTGACTCCATATTTCCACAACTTCAGCACATTAATTACTGCCCAGGTATCCTCATATTTTATTGGTGATTTTCACGAAAAGTAAGATAGATAATAGTTAAAATTTATTAACTAATTCTATAAACATAAATTAATTAGATATGAAAAGAATGAATTCAGTATTTATTCATTTTAAAAGCCAAGAAATACTTCGTCACTGGACCATTCTTCTTCGATGTTGTTATCGGAATCAGCATCTTACGCATGATGTCACCCTACACCAGTGCCCGGCCTGGTGGTGAGGTACTGGTACTGCTTACAATTAGAAACAATGGCAACTGATGCCTTTGAGTACGCTGGGAGTTGATGCTTCTTGTAGAACTAAATAAAGTTATCGTTCCCTACCTTTCTCTCAGCATTCATCCGTGATTTATTCTTGATTCTTAGAGTCTGTAGTTAATTATGGTTATTTGCTATCGTGTTTACGTGCTCCAGAGTGTTCTAATAAGGGTAAAACTGAAGGTTGGGCGAATGCATCCACCTCAGGCGTGACAAAAACGTATGTAAAAAAATAGGATTATCGTCATTCCTTCATTTTATTAGCTCAAAGAATGTGATATGCCATACTATAAAATTAATATAATTCGATTTATTGTGTATATCCTAATATCACCTTGTAAGTAAACATAGAGTATGTAATGATTGAATTAGCTGACGTTCTTTTGGAACGTTATTCGAAAATTTCATTTTGCACTTTCATTATGTTACCAATACATAACACCAATTATTCGATCATTGCCTTAGAACACGTTACACCATCTAATTTATTCTGAAATGGTAATGTTAAAAAATATCTGTGCGGGTATATAGAAAAATAATAGATTACGAGGCTGAAAACCCCCCTGTGCATTATACGAGGGTGTGCACTATATGCAGGTATTTATGGTATCACAGGCTAAGATGAGCAAAATAATGACTCATCACAGAGAGAACTAATAAATAATGGTAAAGACTAGAGTGGAGAAGATTGATATGGCAGAAAGGTTACTCTTGAACTGCATAATTCAATATTTAGAGAGATACTAAAAAAAAGGAAGGAGAGATAATAAGAAGAAAGAAAAGAAAAGAATTACAACAAGGAGAAAAATTAATTTAAAAACACTGGTTTACGGGCTGCAATTCTCCACTCACTCACTCACTCACTCATACATACACTCACTCACTCATACATACACTCAAACACAACTGAATCCTAAAGATGGAAAGAAAGATGGTATCAAATTTACAGGAAAGTATTACATGCCAGATATCCAGGCACTGAGAGAAGAAAAAATGGCAAAAATACATCTATGAAATATAATATAATTTTCAGGTTTTAAAAAAAATCCGCTTATGTATTTGGTTTGTCTGTCTGTCTGATGAGCTAACTCCTAAATGAAAGCAGCTGGAGACTTTTTTTGCCATTTGCAATTTAGTATTCTGTCTTATTGTGCAGGTTTTCTTGTGGAGGTCTGTCTGTCTGTTACTCTGACATGCTAACTTGTAAAGGAAAGCACCTAGAGACTTTCTTTTCCTCCAATCAATTCAGTATTCTGTCTTGCTGCACACATTTCCTCAGTTTATCCGTCCATCTGTCTGTTTGATGCACTATCTTCTCATAGAGACTGTTTTTTCACCATTCGAGTTAGTATGCTGTCTTATTGTTCATGTTCTTGTGGAGGTCCATCTGTCTGTCACTCCAATGCACCAACTCATAAACGATAGTGGCTATAGACTGTTTTTTTGCCATTCAATTTAGTATTCTGTCAGGTTGTGCTCGGTTTCATGTGGAAGTTCTAATGGCCAGCAGAATTGGAGTAAAAATTTAATTAACAATCCTTATACAAGTAGCAGCAGTAATCTTAGCAGGGTTTATAGGGAAATGATTTTGCAAAGGAAACCCACAAATGCTTTTCAGACTTACAGCATTTTTCAAAATTTTTAATTAGCTGTGACTATGCTGATTTTACAAAAACTGTATCAGATTCCATCTCATCCAATCCCAAAAAATTTTGGTGTTTTATAAATGGTCGCCGTGGTCATTCTAAAATCCCCGAGGAAATTTACTATGGCAATACTAATGTTACGGGCTCTTATAGATCTGTGTTATTTATACCTATTTCTCCAATTGTTTATCACCCTCCACTACTTCCACTTTGAATCTTAATAATGTCGATCCCTTCGCTCCTATATGTAATTTTACTTTATCTCAACTTCAAACTACCCATCAGGAAGTTTTTAAATTCCTTTCTAAAATTTCCCCCTATCGTGCTCCCTATCGTGGTATTAATCCCTTATTCTTTCATAATTGTGCTTCCTCTCTCTCTATTCCTCTATATATCATCTTTAATAGATGTTTTTCACTGGGTATTTTTCCCTCCCAGTGGAAATCTGCTAACATTACTCCTATTCATAAGTCTGGTTCTAAGCATGATGTAACTAGTTACCGCCCTATTTCCTTACTCCCAATACCCTCCTCCATCTGCAAAAGGATCATTTTAAATCGTCTATATTATTTCACATCACCACATCTCTCTACTAACCAACATGGATTTTTACCTGACCGTTCTTGCTTGACAAACTTATCAGTTTTTCAACAACATGCGGTTAATGCTATTGTCCCAATTAGACACAGCTTTTCTTGACTTCTCCAAGGCTTTTGACTCTATAGATCATAATCTTCTTATTCACATAATTATCAACTGTTATAACATTCATGGAACTTTCCTAAATCTGCTGAGTAGCTTTTTGAAAAATCACATACAGAGGGTTTTATTAACTGGTACTGCGTCTGATTGGGCTCCCATTACTTCAGGCATCCCGCAGGGCAGGGTCCTGGGGCCCTACCTTTTCAACTTGTTTGTTGATGATTTGGCTACTATCCTTGACTCCTCGGGGACCCACACACTTCTTTACGCAGATGACTGCAAAAATTTTAAGCAGGTAGATACATTAGTTGACTGCAAATCTCTCCAAGATTCAATTAATCTGGTATCAAATTGGTGTGACACTTGGAAGCTAAAATTAAACTCAAAAAAAGTAGTATTATGTCTATCACACTTCACAAAAACCCTATAAATTTTCATTACTTTATTAAATCAGATACCTTGACAAGTTTTACAACAGAAAGATTTGGGGGTAATTACTGATAATAAACTAATTTTTTCTGATCATATAATTTTCATGTACCTTCTCTTCGGTGTGCTTCTAATGATGCTATTTTATTGGCTCTCTCATTGGATAATCTATTTGTTACTCGTGCTAAATCTTATCTTTCTTTCATGTATAATATCTTAAATTCTATTACAGACTGTCCTGACTTACTATCCTATTTAAATTTCTGAGTCCCATGTAGAACTACCCGGTCTTCTTCCCTATTTCATGTCTACCCCAAGGATTTCCCTTGCTAAACGTTCTCTCTTTTTTCATCTACCCTCTCTTTTGAATAGCTTACCCCTATGTTGATCCTTTTTTCCTATCAATTAAATCAATTCTTAAGCTTGGAAGCACACATATTACAGTTAAATGACCAAAAGCAGTCCAAATATTTGCTATTGTCTATTTTCTTTTTTTTAATTTGTAGTATTTTATTGTTATTTTAGTACTTATGACTTTTTTATTGTTGGTTTTTCACTTTAAATTGGCTATTACACTGTATGTGAAGTTATTGATAAATTGAAAAATTCACCAATAATTTTTTTTCTGTTGACAATTAGCAACAGTGTATGCTTTGCATGTATGCACATTTTTGCAATTACAGTGCGCAGAGAATAGCAAAACTCCTACGCTGGTATCCCTTTTATATTTTATTGTGAGTACTGCACGATGGGTTTCAGATTTCCAATGTAATCAAATGTATAGGGCAGTTCATGGAATATATCCCAGGACTGCTATTTTCGCCATAAAACCCATCAGAATGGGACACTTTTGCGCAACCTTTTCGGCGACGGGACATTGGTGCCAGGACAATTCGGCACTGGGACGATTCAATGCCTGGAGGAAAAAGCAACAACTTTTAGTTGGATCGAGTGGTTGGGGGTTGGATTCGTTCTACTTACTCCCCTGGGTTGGTTGAGTAGTTGAGAGTTGGATTCATTCTACTTACTCCCCTGGGTTGGGTTGAGTGGTTGGGAATTGGATACGGTTAATTTCAAACCCCCTGGTTTGGTTGGGGGTTGGATTCTTTCTATTTCCTCTTCTGGGTTGGGTTGAGTGGTTAAGGGTTGGTTTCTTTCTATTTCCTCCTCTCAGGTTGGGTTGAGAGGTTGGTGGTTGGATTCATTCTATTCCCATCCCCTGGGTTTGGTTAAGTGGTAGGGGGTTGGATTCGTCTTGCTGGCACTGAACTGTCCTGGCGCCGAATCATCTGCCTCCAAATTGTCCATTGCTGAATTTGTAGTGCTGAACTATCCTATACCCAAAACCCATCCCCATGAGCTTGGCCCCTGTAGAAAGAGACTAACCAATTGTCATAAAAGTCAGTGTATTGGTTCAAAAGTTGATAGAGGAGACTGGAAAACAAATACAGATAGACAATCACAACAAAGAAACCATAAGCCAATTTTCATTCTAGAAAGATAGAAACTGTGAACAATTTCACTTGTAAAAATCTTCAGGTAAGATTAGGAAATCTCCGGGTCAGATTTGAAAATCTCCAGGTTAGTGAAGATTTTGAGGTGGCAATCCTGGTTCAAAGGAGAGATCATTATAAACAAAATCCGAGTAGTCAAAGTGAGGAAATAGGAGTGTAGTCACTAAGAGTTTATGCAAGGAATTAGTCTTTTGAGAGAATGCAAGGAGGAGTTGATGGTACTACAGATTTTGCTGGTATTAGGAGCCCAGGAAAAAGTTTCATCTACTATGAGACCAAGGTTGACTACTGATTTTTGAAAATGCAATGTAGACTCCTCTAGCGATAAAAGTGAAGATTCACTGTGGTCTATGGAAGTCAATAATTTAGGGTAACCGATAATAATAGACTGACTTTTTGCAGGGTTGATCTCATCTTCAGAAAGTTATTAGCACTCCAAAGAGGGAGTGAAGCTAGATCAAAGTTAATTTTAGTGATAGCATCGGGAAATTCAGATACACACAAGTAGACTTGGAGATTATCATCCTATAGGTGATAATTACAGTGAGTGAGAGCATTTGAGATACCATTAATATACAAAGAGAAAAGCAGGGGGCCAAGAATGATTCAGGTGAGATGCTTCTATTTACATTTAAGGGACGATATGACGAATCATGAGTAAACCTTTTGAGAGTGGCCCTTTAGATATGAGCTGAACCAGTTTCGAGAGATGAGTGAAAGTGCAAAAGTTTGAGTTTGCAAAGTAGAATGTTTTTTTCAAAGGAGTCAAAGGCTTTACTGAAATCCAATAAAGTTAGAATTGTGATTTTTCTCTGGTCCATTGCTTTGTGGATGTCGTCCGTTATTTTCAATCAAGTGGTAGCTGTGCTATGCAATTTACAAAAGCCAGATTGAAACGGGTTGAGAAGATTGTATGTTGAAAGGAAGTAAGTTATTTGCTCGTGTGCTAATCTCTCAAATGCCTTGGGGAGAACAGGCAAAAGGCAAATTGATCTGAAATAGGCATTTTCATGGGAATTGATAGAGAATGGTGGCTGTGCGACTGAGGAAAAGAGAACCAATATTGTCCGAGCCTGTGGATTTACGCAGAGGTAAAGAGGAGAGTAGGCTGAAAACCTCCTGTGGAGAGGTGGAGACGGAGGATAGGGCATGAGGATATACTGATTGAAGAGGAAGGAGAGGGATTGAGGGGGCTGAAGGGGTGAAGTTTGAGGAAAAGTAGTCTTAGACCAATGGCCGGTCATCCACATGGTATGAGGTGTTACCCGATACAATGGAAATGGGAACATGAGGAGATTTCTGTTTAGCATTGATTAGGGACTAAAATCTTTTGGGATTCACTTGTATTTTGTCCTTGACCGATTTTATGTGATTTGCGTAGTCATGTTGAAGAGGGGTTCAGGAACACCTATGAAGGACCACCAAGGAACCATGAGTGTAGGGGTTGAGATGACTCCACCATAATTTCTAGGCCGCATACTTGTTTGTGAGCATGAGGGTCGTCTCAGCTGAAAATCAGATGGGCCGCTTCTTGGAGACACTCCGATTTGAGATGAAGTCTGCTATTATGTCATGGAGAAAGTCGTGAAAGAGCTTGAGAGAGTCATCGGGGGTGCCACTATCCAGAAGGTCCCAAGGAAGGTGAGAGAGAATGTGGTTAATTGCAGGCCAGTTTGCTTGGTTCTATGCTTGCAGGGGCAAGGACGAGGAGTGACAGTGGGAGGGGAGGGAAAGGGAGCACTCATGAAGGACTTGCGGTCGGTCGGAAAAATGTTTCTGCCAGCGGTTATGGAATGGACTTGAGCCGAAGAGAGGATAAGGTCCAAAGTTGCCAAGTTGCGGGTAGGGAAAGGATTACATTGCATAAGACCAAGACTATTGATAGAGTCATCAATGAAGTAATGACCATGGTGATTGGCGCCAATACCACTCGATGTTGAGGACCAATTAATGGATAGATTGAAGTCCCCGAAGAGAATAAAATCCCCAAGAGCACATACTCAGAGGACTGAATTGAAGCAGGCCTCAAGGACTGATAAGTTACTCCCGGGTGGATGATACAAACAGCCAACAAAAAGTTCAGTAGAGTTATGAGATCCACAATTGCCATTGCACTGTGCAAAGATTTCGGTCAATAAAATCTTTTGTTCTTCGCTTGAGTTGCTAGGGAATGAAGTTTGTGGGTCAATGTTTTGTTTTTTTGGATCCACCTATTATTTTTGTAAGGTTTTTTTCTTTGATTTCTCGGATAAAGTATTTCTATTAATATGATATTGGAAGGTCTAAGTCCCCTCACTCAATCCACTTTAACTTTTGCTAAATGCCCCCAAACGTTAAGGGAGCTGGAATCCCTGATGACTCATGTGGCCAAGGGTGTGATAAACTGTTTAGAATACGCCACAGCCGACTTGCCATCAACTTCGCAGAATTCGCTCCTTTCTCCTACTTTGCCACTAGTATCCCCGCCTGAAGTCATCTGTTCCATTTGTAATAAGTGCAAACATTCCTCCCACACCTGCCGGCAAAAAAGAGAGGGAGAAGATCGTACCGTGAGGCCACAAACCAATCATCCAGCCATTTCATTCCCCAACATCGTGGAAAATTTTCAATTTCCTCTTGTTAAATGCAATGTTCATTCCACAAAAATTAAAGCATTGCTAGATCTTCCATCCCTGCTCAACATCGAGACCTGGCAAGAAATTCCCTGCCACGGACATTTTCAGCAGTGCCTGATTAAATGTTAGAATGTCACCACGGCCCCCATCGTTTTGACGAGGTGCATTAAATTGAGGGTTTGTCTTCATAATCTCTCATGGATGCATACGTTTTACTTGTGACTTACCAATGATACTGGGCCAGGATTTCGTTAAAAGAATGCGAATGGTGCTCTATCACAACGTGTTCTCCTTCAAATGCCACCTGAACCACAAATTCTTCTTTCACGGAAATTCTGATACTCCATCGGCTTTGCCCATCATCCCCTCAGGAGCATCTGTTATCAATCAATGCCAGAATATGGCTCCTGTTAGAAACAGAATCCATTCTGCCTTGGAATAGAAGGCTGATGAGGGTAATGGAAGAGAATGTAGCAGAAGAACAATTTGGATTTAGGAAAGGAATGGGTACGAGGGATGCCATAGGGGTGGTAAGGACGATTGGAGAGAGGTATTTAGAACGGGACAAGGATATCAGTCTGTGCTTTGTGGACTTGGAGAAGGCTTTCGACTTTTTGAGGTGGGAAAGAATGATGGAGATATTGAGGGAGAAGAAAGTAGATTGGAAAGAGAGAAGGTTGATAAGGAATCTATACATGAGACAGGAGGCGGCCATGAGGATAGGGGAAAGCAGGATGGAGTGGTTCGAGATTGGGAGAGGAGTTAGACAGGGCTGCTGTTTGTCACCAACCCTGTTTAACATCTATACTGAAGAAATGATAAAGGAGTGTTGGGAGATGAGCACAGGAGTAAGCGTTGGAGGAAGAATTACATCGTCAATTAGGTTTGCTGACGACATGATACTGTTTGCTGAGAGGATGGAAGACTTGAGGGAGATGCTACAGAATCTGGTGAGCGTGGAAGACAGATATGGGTTGAGAATAAATGGAAAGAAAACGAAAGTAATGAGAATAGGGGTGAGGAAAGGATGGAAGTGCAGGTGAGGGGGGAAAGGATAAAGCAAGTGGAACAGTACAGGTATCTTGGTACATTGTTGACAGAGGACTGGAAATGTGAGAAGGAAATTAAGATGAGAATAGGTTTGACAAAGGAAGCGTTCAATAGAAAAAGGAAGCTATTTAACAGCAAGATGGATTTGGGATTGAGGAAGAGATTGGTAAAGTGTTATGTTTGGAGTGTTATGCTATATGGGTCAGAGACATGGACATTGAAGAAGAGAGACAGGGTGAGGGTGGAGGCATATGAAATGTGGGTGTGGAGGAGGATGCTGAAGGTTAAATGGACTGACAGGATTACAAATGTGGAAGTGCTAAGAAGAGTAGAAGAGGAAAGGAGTTTGATGGACACGATAATGACTAGGAAAAAGAAATGGATAGGACATGTTTTGGGAAGAGAGGGATTACTGAAGGATGTTATCGAAAGAACGATGGAAGGAAGAAAGAAAAGAGGAAGAAGAAGAATTAAAATGTTGGATATTCTAAGGGAGGGAAGAGGATATGGGGAGATGAAGAGAAGGGCACAGGATAGAAAAAGGTGAAGGAGGAGCACCTGAACCTGCAGAGTACTATTTATTATTACCAGTAAATACACCCAATACACATGGGAAAGTTTAGGAGAGATTTTCTGACTGAAAAAAAACTTGAAATGAAGTAACTTACACTTGCCAAGTGATAAACAAGTATGGAAAGGTGTATTCCATGTCGGAATATACAAGAGTTACCAAGTGTGTTCTTTGAGATAAATTTTAATAAAACAGCCCAATACCAAATTTCATCAAAATATGTCCTGCGGTTCCCGGTTTGAAACAGGTACTTTGTAAACTACATGTAGGTCTTCATGTAAAGTGATTGTAATTATTGTCCAATTTTAAATAAAATTGGAATTGTTTAAGCAATTTTAGTAATACACCCTAATACCAAATTAAATCAAAATTCGTTCAGCAGTTCCAGAGTTTTAACATACGGATGGACGGACAGACAGAAACGACCTCCCCTACATGTGCTCCCTTCATGCAAAGAATGCAAAATGAAGGGGAGATTTTTGAAGAACAGCCATACCGGAAATGTGGCAAGACTTTTTCTGGGAAAAAAAAACAAAAAAATGTTACATCCGACTGTCTGTAGAAATTGTTGCTCAAATACTTTGCATCTATACAAAAATTTTCTTTCGGAGACATGACTTGACCCGAATGTCTTAAAGAGGATTTACTGTAGTTTTCTCTGCATAATTTATCATCATCAGTTTAAACTTAGCATCTTAACTTCTCTTCATTTCTTTTGATATCTTCCCCTTTGTACTTGTACCTTTTACCTCTACACGATGTCTTTTTAAAGTTGAGGGTGATTTATTTAAAATGAATATAAAATCATGAAAAACTAGAGAAGTGACAGCTGCCACACAAATGCAGGAATCGAGATGAATTATACCCCTGTTTGTTTTGACAACTGCTCAATTCTATTAGCCATTGTGATAGCTGGATGATGTTGGCACTTAATTTTTGGCATTCCATTCTGAATAAAATCAGGCAAAATACTTATTACGATGCTAAGAATTGAAACCTGAATCATAAGTTTGTGATAAAAACTGTAGTACGTTACTTCCTCGGACACTTTATTCATCAAAAAGGCATCAATTCAACGTGTAATTTCACTGTGTACTCGAATTTTAGATGACCAGTGGTACAGCTAAGTCCCCTTTCCTCCTCCTCCCCCTTGGGCTTCCCGGTCAGTGACACTGACAGGCATACTTTAAGCTTCCTTGGAATTCCAAATTAGGAATCCTTAGAAGTTCCAATTTATTCAATTATTTATTCATTATAATAAATATTACTAATAATGTATAATTTAATGTTTGTTTTTAACTGTCAATTATTCTATTTTAGGGATCAGTGGGTTAGTGAGTGCCACTACTAAATACAGTAATAATCTCACCTTCAGTCTATAAGACGCAGGTGGATTTTGGGAGTAAATTTTCTGGGAAAAAATGCATCTTATAGACCAAAAAATACGATATCTACAAGTTGTATTGGGGTCAGGAGGCACTTGATTTTTGTGTTGGAGTGTATGTTGGCAGAGGGCTCCTGCAAGTGTCGATTTCTTTCACTTATTTTTATTTAACCTTCCTTTTATTTTTCTTACTCTCCCTCTCCCTTTGTGTGACACTATTTATTACATTATGGCATAGGAGTTGATTCCTTTCTTTATATTATCTTTGCCATATTCTCCACTCCTTATTAACAAGCTAAAGGGCAATGGCAGCAGTTAATCATCCATAATTATGAAATTGCTTAACAAAAAAGAAAATTACCACCATGGAAAGTTGCTTAGAAGCAAAACTACTCATCGTTTTCTCAACTCAATTTCTCCAATAATGGAACTGGAGAGCAACATCTGAAAGAAGGACAAGATAAAAATAGATTACCCTTGTCAGCGAGCTTAGCTTTGTCAATTCTTTGCAGTTCTTTCTGTTTTGCTTCTTGTTTGTATTTCTCTTCCTTTGAAGCATCATACTTGACATCATTATTTGGGACAACCAATATGAAAAGTCTTTCAATGCATGCTTCCACTGGGGCGGTATATAAATTCTTCCAAGGAATCTTCAATGTCAGCTTACCTTAAAACAAAAAGAACATGAGTCATAATTTACCATGTGTATTCACGAAAATAAAATTTGATCCAAAAAGATCATTAACTATATTAAAGATAATTAAATGTTAAAAGACCAAATGCTCAAATTCTACAAACACACATATATTAATAATAAAAGATGAATGACACCAGAAGGGGAATTTGCATTCCTCCGACCACCCTGGCCTTGCATAGCCCATGTTCAACCAAAGTACTCAACCTCTATGTGATATATTCTTGTGCTAGTAGCATTAGTTAGTAATGCTAGGAGGTATCCATCAAATTGAATGCTGATCCACCCATCGGGTGATTAGAAGAGCCAATAAATATGTAATACACATACAATGAAATTTGATTTATATTGTGTATTTTCAAGCAAAAGTCTATATTCTTTTTGTTTCAAGTTACTAAAATGTAATGTATATGGGTGTATCGAAAAAATCGAAAGTTTGAATTTGAATTATGCGATATGCGGAATAGTTGTGGGACCATGGTGGTAACTCGTACAAAATATTTGAGCTCGATCGGATAAAATTTGCTATCCCTGAACGAGCCTCAAAGTTTCAAGAATTTGACTAAAATCGAGGTTTTGTATAATAAAGTTCGGATGGACTTTCCGCATGTAGATTTTGGAACATGTGCAATCTATAGTCACTAAAAACTAGATTAAGCCTAGTCAGAGACATAATGGGAGGTTTTGGGTACTTTGGGGGGTGCTCCGCCCCCTCAAAAAGTCTTAAAGATATCGCTGTTGGTAGACTGCCAATAAAGAAAAAATATTTTTTGACCTAATTACAT
Source organism: Tanypteryx hageni (assembly GCA_028673005.1). NCBI lineage: Eukaryota > Metazoa > Arthropoda > Insecta > Odonata > Petaluridae > Tanypteryx > Tanypteryx hageni. The sequence continues at coordinate 272,339,164 of CM054112.1, forward strand.
GTGATTCCTGCAAAAATTAAAAATTCCACATACCTAGCAAAAATTTTTATTGGGTTCCATAATTTTATTGAATATCATAGATCTTTATATTGTATCAGTCATCACCACTCATTATACTCTCTTTATAATTGTCCTTACTTTCTTTCTTGTCCTATTCTCAGTGACATCCCTGATCCATACCATTAGTTAATCACGAGCATGGGGATTTGTTATGGATACATTTTTTTAATATTTGTTTTTTAATTTACCTCCGAGTAAAATAATCAGGGGATGTCAGATCTGGGGATCAAGGTGACCATAATGGCTTGGAAACAATACGGTCCCTAAGAGAAAGTTCCTTAACAGTATTAAGTGGCTCGTGGCTTCATCTTGTTGAAACCTACCTTGATGAATTTCAACCTCATCCTATTCTTTATTTTCATTATAACACTGTAGTGATTTCATAGATGTTACATTTACGGCAGAAGGTAGAGGGGGATAGAAGAGGGGAGATTGTTGGGAATGGGAAGTGAGGAGGCAGGGAGCAAACTCAAAATGTGCTCTACTACAACAATCACCACGTGCAAGCCTTTTAAAGTGCCAACTAAACATTTTCTACCTTATTACTGTGTTCGAAGCTAAACTAAACTGTTCGGAAACAAATAGAGTGTTAGTGATTCCTAAAGGGATTGCACGGTCATTCGCAAATACATTTTGTGGTCTCTTGGCATTCTGCTACTACTGCTTTGCTGGTACAGAATGATTAAAAACCAATCACAAGAAATTCTGAACGATAAACTCATGGTGCATAAAATAAACTAGATCACTATGTTTTTGCGGCCACGTTTCCGACAGTTGAAAATGATTTCAAAGCAAGAATGTGAAGAAATGATTATGTTTGTGCTTTAATAGAATAATTTAAAAAATCTGATGTGGCCACCACATGACTTTCTCCATACCTGTAATATTTCTAAAAATTCCAAATAGGTTAAATGATAACAAAGGTGAAATACTCCTTTAGCCAAAACAACTAGAGGGCTACAAAACCCAATGCATTTCGCCCACAAGGTGGGCATCGTCAGGGGTAAAACCAGTTTCAACAGTGACTGGGAGCCAACTGCAAGGTTTGAAAGGGAAAGTATTAAGAAGACGACCGAGAAACAAGTGAAGCGCGGAAAGATTTTTCGGCATGTGTGTCGTTTAAATCTGTCAGTTTGTATAGGGTCTTGTTGAAATCTGTGTCCGTGTTCATAAGTGTATCGCGGTTTTTGTAAATGTGAAGGTTTTCTAACGAGTTTAGTGAGTTATGGGCTGAAGTTATCAATGTTAAATCGTTTACGTGTATACTATGACCTGTTTCAAAAATGTGGTTGGCAACGCTTGATTTTTCAAAACGATTATATTTATAGTGAGCCATGTGTTCCTTAAAGCGTGTTATTAGTTTCCTTCTTGTTTGTCCTATGTACTTTTTGTCGCAGTGTGAGCATTGTATTTTATAAATACCGGACTTGTTCAAAGATTCTGTTATGTCTTTTGTACTGCCCAGTAAATTTTTCAAATTATAAGGATTTGTATATGTTATGGTATAATTCTTATGTTTAAAAATTTTGTTCAAGCCTCTGTTTAATGGTGGAAAATAAGGCAATTTTACGTATTTGTCCTCTTTTTTGTTGTCTAATTTGAGGGAAGTGGCATTGGACAAGGTTTTATCAAAGTTATGTTTTCTCACTAATTTATTAATTAAATTATTATCGTATCCAAGTTTAGCGGCAATTTGTTTTATGTGTTTGAGTTCCTTTGCATATCTGATTTTATTGAGGGGGATGTTACATAATCTGTGTGTTGAAAATTGAAACAGCTATTTTTTGGTTCATAGGGTGAAAGGAGTTGTTAGGAATGATAACTTCATTGGTAGGTGGTGTGGTGGTGGCAGCTAAAAATATAAGATATCTCTTAAACAGTGCATTATATGGAAAAATGTTTCAAACAAAAATTCTAGAAAATTAAATTCCTACAACATTTATTTCAATACATTTTTACATTGATCAAATATTAAAGCAAATATTTCAAAATAACGGATAAGCGACAAAAGTAAACACCCACTTCTGGTTGACCGATTTTTACCAAAATCTAATCAGTTCTTGTGACTTTTATAAAAATTTTAAATATAAAATTTTGCATTAACCTGATTAATAGTTTTTGAGTTAGAGCACCCACAAAAAGCTAACACATTACACACACACACACACAGACATCATCGAGAAAATGGTCAAAATGTGTTCAGGGGACCTCAAAACCTGTATTTCCGTTGAAATCTCGAAGTTAATTTTTTTTATAAATACAATACTTTCCTCCCCTATGGAGAAAGTAAAAAACGGATGTGACAAGAGTAAACACCCACTTCTGGTTGACCGATTTTTACCAAAAACTAATCAGTTCTTGACTTTCTAATACAAATGCTAAATATGAAATTTTATGCTGATCGGGTTATTAGTTTTTGAGTTAGAGCACCCACAAAATTCCAGTCACAGACACAGAGACATACATGCAGACACACCCACAGACATCATCGAAAAAATAGTGAAAACATATTTAGGGGACCTTAATATATTTCCATTGAAATCTTGAATTTGTTTTTTTTCATGAAAACAATACTTTCTCTATACTTCATATATGGAGAAAGTAACAACAGGTACAGACAAGAACAAATCAATGCACCACTCAAGAAATGATTGGCTATCATACTTCATCAATAACAACAAAAGCTGAAGAAGTACGTGACTCAAGTGGCAGCAACAATTATCCTTTTGTGAAGAAGCCAAATATCATGGACTTCAGCAAATTTGAAGATATGCCTGAAGAATTAGAAAATCAAAATGATGAAATTGAGAGGTTTATGCATTCTTGGGGTGGAAAAATTAAGTTGGACAACCATGCCTGGTGGAAAAATCACACAAAGAATATCCGTATTTGTCACAATGGGCCAAACATGTGCCTTCTGTGCCAACTACCAGCACAAGTAACAAGTAAAATTTCAGCATTACAGGGTATGTTCTACACAAACGACAAAACAGTTTAAACAGTGATAATTTATATTGAACAGTAACAACAAAGGCTGTTGATTGCAGGCAGGGAACCCACATAATTTGGCAAGTAAATAAATTATATATTAATGCTTTGATACTTGATACAGCAGAACACAGATTATCTGAACTAATTGGGAGAAAGGGTGGTTCGGATAATAAAAAATTCAGATAATTGGAAAAGAGGGCAACTTTGAGTTAAAAAAATAAACTCAATTTTTGTTTGCAAGGAAACACAAAGCTCCATATTTATCGGCAACACAAATAGGTGCTGTAGTTATGTGAAAATTTTATGCTACTGGTCAGTAGATATAATACCTTGCATGATTTTTTTAGTCACGATATTGTGAGAAAAAAGTGGGAATTATTAAAGCAAATACAGCATTACTGAGCATATAAAAATTTAATATGCAAAAAAAATCAACGATAACTGCTGAAAAGGAGATATGTAACAGAATGAGGAATAATGCATGTCTGATAGCCAAAAATGATGCCCAAAAACTGCCTGACAAATTTCTCTAAAATGCCTTGTTCTAAGACAGTGGTCTTCAAACTTTGAGAGGCTGCGGAGCCCTTTTAGCGACCCTTTTAAACTATGATTCTCCACCAACCAAATTAACTTTGCTATGAATATATATAACTGTACATACGAATTAAATATGTTTGTTTTAAAAATATTATCATATTTTATAGTATATGATTTTATTACTTGTTTTATACAGTATTTCTTTAATCCGTGAATCACTTCGCAGAGGGCTCTGCGGAGCACAGTTTGAAGAATACTGTTCTAAGGCAGAGGGGATCCAAAATGCAGGAATATCAAAAGAAAGTTTTTTCAAGAGAGTGTAGTGAATCCAAATGTCACAGTGAAGGTTCATAAATGCATATTTGGATATACGTATTCCTGAATGTTGCGGCATAAGGGTTAAAAAAACATGCAACTGTGCAATAATGTAAAATTTGGTACAAATAATCGAGCTCTATTGTATTAATATTTTAGAGTGAAATATATCATTAAACTCTTGATTAATTGATCTTATGAGTGTTGCATCCCTGTCTTCTGGCCAAAGGGGATAGTTAGAGGAAAATAGGACATACAACAGGCTGGATAAATTTACTGCCAATTCAGACTCAAGCTCCATAACCACTTAATCGGACCCTAAAATTTTTCTTGTGCAGATCTCTAGTTTATTATATAGCATAAAATATTATACTATGCATATTCGGTAAGATGATTTATTATCTTTATTATCTTTATTATCTTACACAATAATAGGTAATAATTTTTCTTATAAATTGACATTCTATTCATTACCCATGGCGGGACCTGGAGAGATATGCGAAGATGATGATGATTTATATACAGTAAAAGTCCAAAAATCCGGATGCGAGAAATCCGGACAACCCGAGAATCTGGACTTTTTGAAAACTCAAACTTTTTAAAATTTTCGGGCTTTTGTGTGTGAGAGCACATGCGCGCACGTGATCGCTATAGATGCATAGCGGCAACAAGCGACAACACGTAACATCACTGATTCAACCCATGAATCAAGGAGTCATTAGGAACCTTAAATGTCATTATAAAAATGATTTTATGATGAAAATGATGAATAAGGACGTCGACCCTACAGAATTTCAACGCAGTTCTACAATCAAAGATGCAATATTTTCACTCATGACTGCATGGAACGCAGTCAAGCCTGTAACTCTTTTAAGAATGTGGCAAAAGTTATGGCCGAACATGGTGTTTGCAAAGTCGTAAACAAGGTGATATATGAAAGTATTTAAAGAAAACAATAAAAGCGTCTGCCGATCAAACTAGTGTTCCATCGACAAGCATTGCAGCAGATGCAGTAGAAGTTGTAAGTGTTCCATCCACAAGCAGTACAGCAGACGCAACAGAAGTCGCAGAAATGAACGAATAAATATACTCATTTTGATAAATGAATCCTTCTGTATTTGTTAATGAATAAACCAACAAAATTTGCCTGTTCATCTCTTCTTTATTCATCCTTAAATTTGAATTTTAAAAGAATGCCCGAGAATCCGGAAAATCCGAACCGACCAAATCCCCAAGCAGTCCGGATTTTCGGACTTTTACTGTACAGACAATTTGTCAGATGTACCGAGTGAGGACAATGAAGAAATTTACAGTAGTAGGAAAGAAGGTGATGATAGTGTTTTATTCTGTGTGAGAAAAAGAAAAGCTCCTTGTATAATTAATGATAGTGAATCTGAAATAAGTGAAGTTGAGGAAAATTTAGCTAGTGCGGATGATACCATTTGGAGAAAAAACAATACAGAAATATATTTGGAGGAACTTTTAAGTTTGTCTAGGGTAAAACATTTACCAGAAAATTGTGAAAGCCTCTCTGATGTTGTAAAACTTTTTTTTGGTGATGACTTGTTCAAAATTCTATGCTATGAATCTAACTTATATTAGTCAAAATATAGATAAATACAAATATTCCCCCAACATTACAATTGCCGAAATGAAAAAGTACCTTTCTGTGATAATCCTTATGGGCCAAGTAAGGAAAGATACTCTAAAAGAGTATTGAAGCACTGATCCTTTCATTGAGACTGCCATTTTTGGAAAAATAATTAGTAGAGACAGGTTTGAATAGTGATTTTTTGTCAGACACAATAGACAGACTATTCAAAATAAGGCCCGTGGTTGATTACTTCGTTGAAAATTTTCAAAAAGTATACAAACCAACACAGGAGTTATCCCTTGATGAAGCGGTGATACCTTGGAGGGGACAGCTAAAATTTAGGACATATAATCCTGCAAAAATAGTGAAATACAGATTACTTGTTCGCATGGTATGTGAAAGTGATTCAGGCTATATTGCAAATTTGGAAATATATGCGGCAGAAGAAAAAAATTAGAGGACACTATTTTCTCAATTTTGAAACCAGTATCAAATCTGTGGCATCACATGCGAGGCGTATTCGGAAAGTAAGTACCGTTTGGCTATTAAAAAAAAGAGAATTTATTTTTTTAAATATTATTTTTATCAGATTCGCCATACATTAAACTACTTTTCTACATAGTTTCCACCCTTATTGAGGCATTTATCATTACGAGGCACGTTTCTGTATCCCCTCCTCGTAGAACGGGGCCACCTCTCAAGACAGCCACTTCTGCACTGCTCCTTTGATGTCATCATTGTTGAAGAAACGCTGGCCAGCAAGGAACTTCTTCAGATGCAGGAACAGATGAAAGTCACTAAGTTTGGGCTGTAGGGAGGGTGATCCATTTGTTCCCAGCCAAATGACGTGATGAGGGCTTGACTTTGAGCAGCAGTGTGTGGCCGAGCATTGTCATGAAGCAACACAACTCCGTGAGTAAGCATGCCACGCTTTTGTTCTGGATCGCGCGATGCAGTTTCTTCAGGTTCTCACAATAGGCTGCTGAGTTTATTGTTCTGCCTTTACCCAAGAATTCAACAAGCAAAACTCCTTACCTGTCCCAAAAAACTGTGCACATGATCTTGCGGGTTGAAATTGTCTGCTTGAATTTCTGCCTTTTCAACGATGAGGTGTGCTTCCACTCCATGGACTGCTGCTTCAATTCCAGAGTCACATGGGACACCCATGTCTGGTCACCTGTGACGATATGGCTCAAGAACCCATCACCTTGCTCACTGTATCGTGTGAGAAAGGTCAACGCACTGACAGCCCGCTTGTTTTTGTGCTCCTCGGAGAGCATCTTCGGCACCCAGCATGAGCACAATTTCCGAAAGTCCAGACAATCTGTCACAATTTCATAAAGAACAGTCCTTGAAATTTGTGGGAAATGCAAGGAAAGTGATGAAATTGTGAACCGTCTGTCCTCATGAACTTTTGCATCGACCGCGTGCACCAAACCATCATTGACCACAGATGGCCAGCCGCTCCGTGCCTCGTCATGCACATTTTCACAACCTTCATTGAACTGTCTGACCCATTTCCTCACCATTCTATCACTCATGGCATTTTGACTGTAGACCTCACAAATCTGATGATGAATGTCAGCCAGTTTCACATTTCTTGCATTAAAAAAAACAGATAACAGACCATGTTTCACAGTCGGCGGGCCGCTCGATCATCTTAAACATGTTAAAGGCACAGAACAATAGGTAAACACGATCGGATCTTCTCGTAATGGCGTCTCTGGCTTGCCAATGAATGAGGGAAGTCAGCGTGCATGCACGAAATCACGACCGTAGCTCTGCAGCAGAAATATTTGCAAATGGTACTTACTTTCCGAATACGCCTCATATATCAGGTTAACCACTACAATAGCGTTAAAATAGCAGAAAATCTAATTAAACAGAAAAAAAGATTTTGTGGGACAATTAGATGGAATAGGGGTCTTCCTGTCTCATTCAAGGATGAGGCAAAAAAAATTGAAAAGGGGAGAATTCACATATTATCGTAAAGGTCAAGTTTTACTTCTCGTTTGGAAGGACAAAAGGGAGGTTAGGATGATCAGTACGATTCACAATGCTAATATGAGTAATACCAAAAAGAAGAACAGAATCACAGGACTGCCAGTGAAGAAGCCTACGTGCATTGTAAGATACAATCAGTGTATGAAAGGAGTAGATAGGGCAGACATGTATTTGTCCTATTATACAATCTTGAGGAAAACAATGAAATGGTCCAAAAAGGTTGTGTTATGGCTAATAAATTGTGCTCTTTTCAATTCATTTACAGTGTATAAAACTTTGAATAACTCAAGTAAAATTAGATTCAAAAATTTTTTACTTGAGATTGCGAAACATTGGGCGAGTAGTAGGGAAGAATTAGGTGAGTCTTTGAATGACAAGGTTGAAGAGACTGAAAAGCCTACTAAGCATGCTGCAAGAAAGGTACATCCAAACAGACAGCTTAAGCAAACATCATCTAGAGCCAATTGTATGAAAGGGGAAGAAAAAATATCCTTCCAGGGCTTGCAAAATATGAGCAGCAAACATGAGAAAAGAGATGTGGTATGTTTGCTCATTCTGCGGTGTTCTGTTGCACAAGGCAAATGCTTTCTGCATTATCACACCAGAAAAAAGTATTAACATCATTGGTGAGTATTTACTAAAGATTTCTACTTGAAATTTTAATAAATAACTAAGTTATGAAAATTTATGTAATCTAACTACATTTTAAATTGAGTACCTTTAATTCGCCCAAAACAGGCGATATGGAGGCATTTAAATGCCCCATACACAAGGTGTTAAAAAAGAGAGATTGAAAACAAAGTGGTTTTAATTTACTAACACTGTGCAAGTTGGCTTATTTATTTTTTAATAAATTTCAGTTATGACTTTAACACATTTGTCAGAAATATCAAAGAAATAGTGCAAATTTCGGTAGACTAGCCAAGTGGCTACAAAATTGTTAATGAATATTGTGATTCTGATGTAGATCAAAACATTTCAATATGTAGTGAAGTACTGTTTGGAGAGATCACTCAACTTCACAATGCTCTTGTTATTGTTCAGGGAAGTAGAAATTCCATTAAGAGAGTAAATTCGCAGATTCTACATTTGCTATTTTGATGAATGAGTTTTGAGCACTGACAATTTTATTTAGGTATACAATGAAACTTTGATTTCACGATGTCCAATTTTATGTTTTGCTAGAGTTTACACTTTTTTATCTTGGTCCCGGCGAATGATACCATAAGAACAACGTTAAAATTTGTTGGATTTTAGGTTTCTGCCATGTTACATTTTCTTCAAATTTATGATTCAAATTTGAAGTCTGGATAATATAAATTGCACCCGATTTTACATTCTTTCAAAATTTCCCTCAGAACCTAGCTGCTAGATCCGTTGTCCCATGCTCTTGCCCCTTTTTCTGAAACTGACCTGTAGCAGCACATTTACACAGCAGGGGAGCCATTCCCTTCTCTTCCTTTTTAACCTACTTTTCAGAATGGAAATAGGCTTATAGTTTTGTCATTGTGTCTGTTTGTCTGTCCATCCCCCCTATTAACTTTTAAATCAATCAACCGATTTTCATGAAACTTGGCGGAAATCTCTTGCTAGATGGGCTGAGCTCCCGAGGATAGTTTTTGTTTCGAAGATTGAAGTCCCAGGTTCGCTTTCCAGGAACTATCCTTCACATTTGATTTACATGAGAAATCTGAAATCCATCGCGCAGGGTAATTTTCTCTTGCACATTAAAATAGCTTAGAATTGTAATATCAGAGCAAGTCTTGTACTATTCTCTGAGGAAAGGAATGAAGATTTTAATTTTTATCGTAGAATTTTGCGTATCGATTGTATTTCTTAGAATTTTGCATAAATACTGGCGATTTTGCAGTTTTTATCACTCAATACGAGTGTTGCTATAGCAACAACTACTTTTGGACTCATATTTGGTATATTCTAAAATGTAAATGCGTTATTTTTGCCGCACAAATACACGTGATCAATTTAATATACCATTCGTATGTATTTGTAGTATTTTATAACACTAAATTATGAAATTTGGGAACACAAAGAGCTACATATCCACAGTGACATTAAAGCTATTAAAGCCAATATAAGTATTAAATAAATGATTAGATGGAAAGTAGGCATCATAAGTTCTATTTGGATCATCTTGTCTTTTACTTAGTGATACCGAGTGAAAAACACCTTATAACCAGCTGCATCGGCACTAATATTTTCTTACAAAACGCAAAAGGTATTTTCCAAAGTTTGCTTCTGGAAACTCTTATAGCTGGGGATAAACCATTTTAAAATTTCATTCTCACAACTTTTAATAGCTTCTCCTTCTCTCCTACCTCTTTCACTGATTTCATAGTCTCACTGGAACAGTACAGAACTCTCTTACAAACTATTCTCTTTGAAAGGTTGTTGTACCAACATAGTGTGCTTATTCGTGTGAAGGAAAGTGAATTCCAGAATTTTTTCTTTTAAAGAGAGGAAATGTGAACATCTTTTTTGCATCTAGAATACAACTGATTCATCAACAGATTTTTCTATTGGCGAGGCTCATCTGCATTAAGTGAAATCATCCAGAAGTGTAATTATTTTAGTCTTTTTTCTGCATTCTCTTAAATTTACCAGATAATTTTAGCTGCGTAGTTTCATCCACTGCAGGGTTTTTATTTTCCTCATAGCATGTACTCACTAATGTATTGTTAATTCATTGAGAAAAAATCTTTAATGCATTTTGGTTTCATAAATTTTGCGAATTTATAGGAGGATACAAAAGTTGTTCTTTTTCCACTTTTTTTTACTGGTGTGAGGTCTTTTATTATTTGGTAGAGATAAAACTACACCCCTACTCTAGCGTCTACACTGATAACAACACAAGTTTGTCGCAGATGCCAGAAGCATAAAGTTGTTCTTGCGTCTGCAGCATATTTTTACAGACTTGTGAAAATTGTTGTTTTTATTTATGGCTAATAAACCTCTTCAATTATTATAGCCAATACTCCTTCCACAATGAACACACAAGGGAGGGGGGAAACCCAGTGTCGGCATTAACCTACTTTTATCTTAACCCTTTGCACTCGGATTTTTTTTTCTTGATTCTACTCGGAATTTAATTTTTAAATATCCCCATATTTCATAAATGGCGGCACTATGATGAAAAACTCAATTTTATTTTCATATAAACTTATTTATTTGCATTTTTTTACATTAAAAATTATTTTTCAACTCATACAGCAATTTTAATCTCTATATTTTTTTATGGTGTGATATTTTTTGAAACATTCATCCACATGAAGACCTGGATTACATTCACATGTCTCACAGATATAAATTGTCTCTCTTCTTCCACCTTGGACTTTTCTATTAGAACAAACAACACAATCTTTGTTTTTTGTTAGGGTGAGGGATGATTATATGGAGCTTTCCATCTAAACGTTGCTCTTGTTCTGTGGATGATGGTCTACCCCTAGAAGTTAGTGTACCACCCCGGAAATCTCCAACTAGATCACGTACAAGTTTTCTAATAAATCGTACATAAGATATCGGTTTTTCATTTTTTCTTTTTTGGCATTCTTTGTACAAAATGTAAGAATTCACAACAATAACCTCAAGCCCCCAGAAAAACAATTTACTCCAACATTTTAGAGTCTTCCTCATAAAACAGTACGTGCTGGTGTAGTGATCAGCTAAATCAACTCCCCCCATAAAATTCGTATAATTTGTCACGACCTTGGGTTTGGCAACTCTTTCTTTGCCACCGCCTCGCACTCTTCTTTTCACAGCTTCAGTATCTGAAGTGTCCCATGTACTAAGCATGGTGACTATCCTCTTGTCTTTCCATGCAAGAACCATTACATTTTCATCTCTGTACGCCACTATCTCCCCTTTCTTCAGTTTTGGATGTTTGATAACTGTTGGATTGTCTTTCCTATTGGGCATTATTGTCCCTTTCAAGTGAGATTTTTCTTTGAGCAATTCCCTTGCAAGAGTGACACTTGTGTAATACCTATCAGTAAAGAGATGATAGCCTTGAGAATCAGATACTGAGTTCTTCAATCTGTCGTGAAGTTCTAAAACTATTCTGGTAGTAAAAGGAAGATCAGGTCTTACCAGGGTTTCGGATGTTATTCCACCATAATAAGGGACAAATGAATGTACGTAACCGCATTTAGAATCTGAAAGTACATATAAACGAATACCCCATTTTGTTGGCTTTTTAGGATTATACGTGATGAAGCGTATCTTTCGTTTTGTCTTTACAAATTCAACATCACTGTCACTGTCAGTACATTCACTCTGATCTTTGGGTGAAACAAGGGAAGTTTTCCTTTTCGTAATTCCACTCGGACCAGCGATTGGTTCATTATCCTCATATGCGTGATCAGAGCACTCACTTTCGTCACTATTATGTTTTTCAATAGTTTCTTCATTGTCAATGTAAAATTCATCGTCACTGCTTTCTAAATCTTTGGAAAATCTATCCATCCTAAGGAGATGCAATTCGTTCTGAATATACGACTACTTGCGGACAAAGCATTCAGTCAACTACGGAGAAGGCGTCGTTTGTAAGAGAACCCTGTGTCATGAAAACATCTGAGAGATGATTCTAGAAACGTAAGCAAACCTCTGAGAGTGATAGAGGGACGATTGTTTACTGAGGTAAGATCATGGAAGCTCGGGCCTACTCAAGATGTTCACTATGCAAGAGATAAAAAGAGAATGGGCCTTTGATGGGTCAGTGGTGGGTGGATGACCACAAGAAGAAAACGAAATGAAAAAAGAGGTTGATACTAGAAGCCAATAGGAGACGGGACAGCTGACCGAGCGAACTTTTCTTTCTGAAGAACTTTTATTTCGGACGCAACTCCTCTTTCAGACGCATTATCCCCATTTGGTAATTCATTATCTGAAATAAACAAATGATTTCCAAGTAATGAATGGCAGCTAATGCAAGCAAAAATGCGCTTACACCTCAGTAAATAGATAAAGACGAACATCTGCTACGCCGGCAGCGGCATCGGCTGGAAACGTCCTTTATGGGTAGATTATAGAAGGATATTATTCATTTATAAAATAATCCATGTTGCTTAATTAAGTTGTTGTTTACTCGTATTTCCACGCTGATGATTACAAGAAAAGTTATTGGAAAAAATGGACAAAAATCCCACTTCTCCTCACGATGAAACACCGTGTCGAGTGTGGCTCGACATACGAGCTGGTGCCGATGCTAGCCGTGTCGAGTCCCACTCGACACCCGAGTGCAAAAGGTTAAGAGGTATGCAATCACGCAATACAAACATGTTATTATAATTTTCTCCTAATAATTTTTTATTTATACCATTTACAAAACACTGATGATGAAATCTAGGGCTGAGATATTATAATTGGGAATATCAAAATTATATAAACGTAAAAATGTACAAAGAAGTAATTATTTCACTAATTTTCAAGGTCACTTTCACGTTAATTCTCTCGATACAACCACTTTATCGGGAAGGCGTTCCAGGCTCCTAAAATATACGTTTACCCACGCCTTGGGTATATGGCGAGGCTCTATGGCAGGACGGGGCAGGGGAAGTTCCTCAGCCAAGACGTCCACTTACAGTTTTACTCGTCCTGTGCCGCCGCATTTTTGGAAATACGTTACCCAAATTTTCGCGCAACACACGTGCCTTTCATTGTTTGCAAAGCGGCTTCTTTTTATTACATGTCGACCTTTTTCTCATTCCCATTTCAGGAATTTCCTCCCTTGGCTTATTTCCCTTCCTCTCTTTCTACCAGTGCACCATCCTACACATGTCTTTTGCTGTTTTTCTTCGAGTGACATTGGGTTCTTGTTGAGTTTCTAGAAATTCAGTGTGTAATTCTCTATCTAAAGTTCCTTTTTTTTCTATACCATGTCTGATTCTGACATTTCAATGTCAAGTTACCTTGACTCTGAATCTTCCTACAAGCCATCAGAAGTAGAAAGTGATTTATCCTCATCAGAATCTGAAGGCATTGAAGAAGCATCATCCGAAGACATCAATGATATAGAAAACGTTCCAGACTTGTGGGGAGATTGCTCGAATGTTGGTCGTCCTTTTTCCTACACAGGTAAAGATGGTTTGCTGATTGAGAAGGATTTTGCTGATCCGATACGTTCATATGAACGTTTTCTGAATGACAATCTTTTGGATCTACTAGTAACAGAGACAAACAGATAAACAAGACAGTACTTAAGTGTCTGAAGTCCTTAAGAGAAGATCCATGATGAAAAACTGGAAGGAAATATCATCAAGTGAAATGAAAATTTTCATAGCGGTTCTGATGGCTATGGGTGTAAACCATCTACCTAAAATGCGTTTTTATTGGTCCCACAAACCTTTATACCGGAATGACTTCATACGAAACACTATGAAACGTGATCGGTTTGAGATGCTTCTGAAGTGCTTTCATTTCGATGATAATTGTGCTGATACAAGTGAAAGTAGATTGTCCAAAATCAAGCCATTGCTTGATTTGATTTGCAGAAAATTTCAGTCTACAATTACTCCTGGTGAAAAAATCGTCATTGATGAATCAATGGTGCCTTGGAGAGGCAGATTGATATTTCGTCAGTATCTCCCTGGAAAAGCAAATAAGTATGGTGTGAAGTGCTACAAACTGTGCACACCTGAGGCTTATACTTATAACTTGAAGATTTACACAGGCAAAAATGAAAACCCAGATGGAAGCGGGAAAGGACATGCCGAAAAAGTGGTGCTGGAGTTGACTGCGGGAATTTTGAACGAAGGTAGGACTTTGTACATAGATAATTTTTATACAAGTGTATCTTTCTGTGAAGAGTTACTAAAGAAAAAGATCTATGTCTGTGGAACACTAAGACAAAATAGACGGGGAAATCCAAAAGAGGTTTGCGCAAATAAAACTGAAAAGTGGAGAGATTTTTGTGATGGAAAAGAATGGTGTAAGAGTGATGAAATGGCAAGATAAGAGACCAGTGCTTATGATTTCTTCGGATCCAGCACATACAGACATTCTAGTTCCATCAGCGTTTAAGTCATGGAAAGGTGAAAAAAATGAAGCCATCGTCTGTGATGGATTATAATTTTGCCAAAAAGGGTGTTGATGTTTCCCACCAAATGTCCTCTTATTATACCTGCATAGGAAGAACGATGAAGTGGTATAAAAAGGTAGCAATAGAACTTCTTCTTGGAACGTGTATGGTGAATGCATGGGTGATTTATAACAAATACAGGAATGTGAAAAAAATGGACATGCTCACTTTTAGGGAAAATATTATTTACGGGCTTACTCGAGATAATGGTGAAAGCAGTGGTGCTGTTGGTGGTGATGGTGATAAAGCTAGGAAGACCAAGAAGAAAGTAGTGCATAGTCTAGGAACATATCAAGGGTTAGCCAGAGATTGTAGAAAGAGATGTATCGGCTGCTATGAAAAACATTGTAGGAATAAAGGAGTGAGTGATGCGAAAGCAAAAAAAGTAAAAACATTCTGCAAAGACTGCGATGGACAGCCGACGATGTGTTTAGACTGTTTCAATGAAAAACATAAGTAATGTTTGTAAATTTAACTTCCAACATATATTTTATTATATTATTATCAACTATTATTTCCTAGGTATTTTTCTTCAGAAATATTCAACTTTTACATTTATATTCATAAAGATATAATATTTGTATTATTACTAAAATATCATCTTAGATTTATCTTGAATAGTAATTTTAAACTAAACCATTTATTGATAATAAATACAATTTCAAACTAAAATGTATGATATTATTTTCCATTGCAATTCCCTGATTTTTCATGGATGGTGCAGCGAGATCAAATAAATTTTTTTTTCATGGTAAAATTTCATTAACTAAAGATATGCAGTATGCAGTATATATCCTCCTAAGAGCATAAACTAAATATAGAATCCGTCAGCATAGGCGTCAAAAGAAAAAAGGTAAGATGGGGAGGGACCCATCTGTGGGTCCCGGCAGTTGCGGGCGCAAATGGGTCCCAACACCTATGGGCGCGTACAGCCGGGACCCACCGGTGAGTCCCGTCATCGCGAACGTGTTAAAAATTTATTTAATAAGCTCTTAATATGAACAACAGCATGAAAAAATGCAGAGCATTCACCATGTGTGAGAAGATTGACATTTTGGCGGAGGTTGATGCGAATATGGGAACACACATTCAATTAGCGTCTCACTTAGGAATTGCTGCGACGACGCAAGCATGATCATGAAGGATCACGAGGATATAGAAAAGAGTTATTTGCAGTGTGGACCTTTTTCTAAACAAAGGAAATCTTCAAAATTTTTGCTGCTAGAAGAGATGGAGATGGCCCTTTCTGTTTGGTTCAAGCCACAATGTTGTTTATAAAACTATATCTGGTGAGGGCAAAAGTGTTAATATAGAAACAGTTGAAATATGGAAATAAGGAGAGTTATTCAAAAAGGTAAAGGTTATCTGCCCTGTGACATTTGCAATGCAGATGAGACTGGCCTGTTTTACAATCTGTAATCGAATAGAACTCCTACTGTGCAAGAAGAATTGTGCCATGGAGGTATAAAGTCTAAAGAAAGGAAAAATGTTTTTCTCGTTTGCAATGCTGATGGGAGTGAAAAACTACCACCTATGGTTCTCTGTATGTTTAAAAATCCTTGATGTTCTAAGAATGTTAAGAAGCTATCCACTAAGTATGTGACTAATAAAAAAACTTTGATGACTATTCAAATCTTCAGACTTTTTAATAGCACTGGATGCACAAATGAGAGCTAAAAACAGCAAAATTATACTTTTTGTTGATCCATGAGACACGTCATTTGGGAAACATCCAAGTTGTTTTCTTCCCAGCTAATTGCACCAGTCATCTCCAGGCACTAGACCTGGGAATAATTCATGCTTTCAAATGCAACTACAGAAAGAAACTCGCCCGGAAGGCTATGGCACTGATAGATGGAGGAGAGCTTCAAGATGCTACAAAACTGAAGTTGAATCTGTTAGATGCATTACATTTTACAGCAGAACCCTGGCGCTTAAGATAGTCATCCACATAGCTTAACCGAATGTGGATTTACAATCAACCATGAAGACGTTATCATAGACAAAGATGTGATCCTTAATGACAACGAAAAGGATGATTGGCATCACATGAAAACAGCTGGGGTACATACAATTTGAGGATTACGCGGCATGAGACAGTGCTCTTGAAATATGTGAGTTGAAGACTGTGGACATGGTGTTAAATGAACAATTGGTAGAGTCTGAAGAGATGGAAGTTGTTGCCTACTACATTTCTGGTTGAACTACAGAGAATAAATTTGAAACTACAAATGACAGTGTAATGATGATGTGTAATCAGATTGAAAATGAACTATATAAGTTTCAATGAACAGAGAAAAAGAAAAGAGTATATGTACAATTTTTTTAAGAAACAATAATAAAAATATATAAGTATTATATTTACTATTAAAGCTCTTTATTAATACCTGTAAATTGCAATTTTTCCTACCAGCCTTTTCAGTTCTAATGTCTGCTTCTTTCTAATCCTGTAGTTAACATTGCAAACAATAATTGAGGTTAGAATTTAATAAGAAGTTTCAATTTATATAATTTTTATAACTGTTTTCACAAGATAATTGCAGTAAAGAATTATTTCAATTCGTATGACAGACAATTCAGTCATTATATACTTCGCTGATAATAAAAATTCTGAATTATATTGCCTGGTTTATTCTTCATCGAATTCTCGTAAAGTACCTATTCCAATAAGTAATCAATAATATAGTTTAGAATTAATTTGTTTTGCATAAATTAATTCCCAAAGTGCTAAATTATTACTTATATTTTAAAATTATCATGCGTGACTGTTCGTATTTTACATTACACTGCCACCAGAGGTGCCGAGGAGAGCATCAGTACACGGAAGAAGACTACTTTTCTTCAAAGTAAAGAATTTTAATTTTCTTGATTTTACGTTTTCCTCGATTTTACGTTTTTTTAAAACGATCACTTCAAAAACATAAAATTGAAGTTTCACTGTACTTATTTTATATTCACTGCATATAAACCTTTCAATCAGCAGGTTAAACCCATGAATAGAAAATTTTATACACATTTACAAGTTTATTTTCGAGATATTCTTGTGCGGTTTGTAAATTCCTGCCTTGTTATAGGTTTCTTAAGTGAAATTTTAAAATGAATTTTATCTATCGTTCATCCCCTCTACATAAAAAAATTGCATGAGCACTTACTTTCATTTCCCGGAGAGAGAGAGAGAGAGAGAGAGAGAGAGCTTTCTCCTCCTCGGGTAAATTTTCACATTCTTTTGTTCTATAATCTGGGTTGTATTGGAGTGGGAATGGCATTCCCCCAGTACAGGTAATGCCCCACACAACGAATGCCCGTTTAATGAATATTTGCTATAGCACATGCTATAAATTAGCACCAAAAATTCGCTGAATGAATGTCAGACTCGCTATAACGAATGTAATGTTTTCTGTTCTTAACAAAATTTACCGAATACTCAAAACGAGTCTCATATGGAATGGATACAAGCAAATTAACTAAAACACACATGTAGCTTGTAACTCGAGACTTGCCTCATATACATACAATGTTGCAAAATTTAGTCAGCCAACAGAGTGCAACATAACATTTTATATGAGTACAATTGTAGGCTATGAAGTGGCAGTCGGTGGTCAACCCTGGGACAGTGAACACGTGCAGATTTTTTGTGCTACAGTCTGTTGAAAACTATACCCTCTGAACAATTAAAAATGAGTGGGGAAAGAAAAGCATGTAGCAGTGAAGTGACTGATTCTGCTAATAAATGAAGGTGTATCAATAAAAAATGAGTGGGAAAAGGAAAGCATGTAACAGTGAAATGAATGATTCTGCTAATAAATGAAGGTGTATCACATTAGATATCAAATTAGAGGTTTTGTGACGGTTCAATGTAGATGAAAAGCTAAGGTGATTTCTAAGGCTTTTGGCCTTCCTCCTTTTACTCTGTGCACCATTCACAAGAATAAGGATTCAATTAGGGAAAGTGCGCAATGTTGCAAATTCAATGGAAATACATGCTTCGCTTAACGAATATTCACTTAATGAATGATTTTTGCAGAACGTATCCCATTCGTTAAGTGGGGTAGTGCTGTATTTGGAATAGATCTGACCTTACAAAGTTATGCATGCGATAGGTTTTGTTAGTTTCAAAGAAACTGTGAGGGGCTGTAGTTTGAATAGTAACACATGGATACAGAAAAAACTGTTTTCCGATGACGCAGTCACTGCTTAATAATGTACATGTAGTTAATTATGAGTAAGTAAAACGCAGTGATGTCGAATAGGATTGTATTCAACTTGCTGTGACAGTTGTCTAAGGTGCAGACACGATCACTGCAAACAGCATAACACACTGTAAGTTCAAGCATTGAAGTATTAGTCTCCCAGTGTTCTGGTGCAACAACAGAAGGGCTTGGATGGCAGCTCAACTGCTTCTTGAAAAGTTCAACAAATGCTACCACTGATTTAAGGAACATCTGAATGCCCCTTTCAGGATTACTCACCAATGCTTTTTTGTATGCATATCTGATTTAACCAGGATCCCTCACGCTTTTACCTGTTTCTACATCTTCCTATGCCATAAAAGTCATACTGTGTCCTTAATTAGTGAAGGACTACAACAATCATGGATTTTGTAGACGAAGGTGATATGTTAAAATCATTTCATCAAATTGACGAAAAAAAGTAAAACGTGATGGCATCACATAATCTGGCATTGATGTTGCGATCACAAACATCATCATCTACAAAATTTAGAGTGTTGATGCTTATAGCTCAAGAACTTTAGAAAGAATGTTGTAGACCAGAGGTCTGCAACCTGGTGCTCGTGAGCACAGCAATGCTCTCATCCCTTAATTAACTGCTCTCCTAAAATAGTGAAAAAATAGTACTCGCGAGCACTCCCAATCAGGTTGCGTAAAGTATTACTCTTTGTATACCATACACGAGGTAGAGTAAAAAATAAACCGAACTTTTCAAACTGTTCTGCAAAGACAGTAACTGTAACCATGCGCATACATGCGGGTAGTTGCCTAGACATGTAGAGACTTGTTTACTGAAAGTCAGTTACTGTATATGTGGCCAAAGAGAAGCACAACGTAATTTAGTCAAACATACTCACTGTGTGTGGTCGGATTGTGGTTTCTCACTGTGGAGATGACACATCGTGAGCAGCAGATAAACATTAAGTTTTGTGTTAAACAGGGCAAAATGTTAAACAAAACTCTTAACATGCTTCCAGGAGATTATGGTAATGAAACCATTTCGCGGACGCAAGTGTACTAGTGGCACAAGTGCTTTAAAGATGGACATGTATCAGCGGAGCTAGATCCCTATCCAGGCAGGCCTGTAACGGCATGAAATGATGAGATGATCGCTTGGGTATGGGAAGACAACAAGCAAGACCGTAGGCAAATGATAGATGACCTAGTTGACACTTTCAGAATCTTTCATGGCTCTGTACATGACTTGAAGATGCATCGTGTCTGCCAGCACATTGTTCAAAGAATAGACTAAATGCCAGTCATCGACATGGAAAACACCCGGTTCACCATGGCAAAAGAAGTTTCGTGCAGACAGATCAAAGGGGAAGGCGATGCTAGAGATTTTTTTTACTGTCAGGGTGTGGTACACTCTGAATTCATTCCCGAAGGTTGGACTGTTAACAAGACCAGCTACGTCGACATTCTCTGCAGTCTTCATGAGGCAGTTAGATGACAACGTTCTCATCTGTTGCGAGCAACGAACTGGATTCTCCGTCACAATAACACCCCAGCGCATCAATCGCTCCTGGTCAATGAATATTTGATGAAGCACAAAATACCTGTGCTTTGCTTCCACAGCCTCCTTACTCACCGGATCTCACCCCCGCAGATTTTTATCTCTTTCTGAACATCAAAGGATTAATGAAGGGTTGGCAGTTCTGATCAGCACAAGAAATAAGGAGTGCCACGACGAGCGCACTTACAGAGGTTACAAAGAATGGATTGCAGGACTGTTTCCAAAAGTGGTATGGACATTGGCAGAAGTTTGTAGCTGCTGAAGGTGCTTATTTTGAGGAATACGTTGTGTAGAAACCTGTATCATTTATTGAATAAAATTTAAATTAAAAGTTCGGTTTATATTTGACTCTACCATGTAGTAGTGGTGAAATTGTTAAAGAATGTGTAGTATCTGCTATGAAAATTTTAACTAGAACTATAAAAGGAAATCAAAAGCAACTGTTAATAGAATCTGCTCAAAATATCCCAATGAGTAGCGAAACTGTAACAAGGCATGTGAACTCAATTGCAAGTCATAAAAGGACAACTGTTTGATAAAATTGCTCAGTGTGGGTACTTATTTTTCCTTGGCTTTGGATGAAGTAACAGATATTAGATCTGTTTCTCAGCTCATAAGTTTCGTACAATTTACAATCGAAGAACATTTGTGATTGTGTTACCAATTACTGGTAAAACATCAAGAAAGGATGTTTATGAAACATGCATTATCTAACATGTAACATTGTTGATCTATCTAAGCTTGTTTTAGTTGTTACTGATGGTGCTACCTCCATGACTGGAAAAAACAAAGTTCTGATTTATTTGATCGAGGACGATAGGAAACCTTATTTTGCATTACCACTGCTTAATTCATGCAGAGATACTTTGCAGGAGGCTAAAAAGTGAAAAAACATCCAATTGTCTTATATTGTAAAATCATTAATTATCTTTTGTTGAGGCCGCTCAATAAACAACTTCTGAAAGTGTTTCAGGAAGACTTGCAAGCTCCACATTCTGAGCATATTGCATGCCAATGTCAGGTGGCGCAGTCGTGCCAAAGCACATTCCAGTGTGTGGAAAGCTTTTTGAAGGGATAAAGGCTTTCCTAATTCAAAACAATACATCAGACTTATTTCCTGAGATCTTCACTGATGAATTCAAGATAACATTCTCATTTATGGTTGATCTCTTTTCTCACTTAAACGGCCTAAATTTAAAGCTTCAAGGGAGATGCATAACTGTAGCAGTCTGGTATGAGTAAATAACAGCTTTTCAAAAGAAGCTTGGGCAATTTCTGTCAGATAAGTGAGGGAACCTTGCACCATTTTCTAGAACTTGAGAAATGTTTGCTTGAAACCAAAACTGAACAATGCCCACACTTTGTAACCAAAGCCATTGTAAATCTTGCAGATGAATTCACAAGATTTGAAATTCTGCATGTATATGCGCCCAAGTTTTCTCTTATGAACCTCCCATTAAGTTTCCCAACAAATTATCTTTCGAGAATTTTTAATTCTCAAGTACTCACTGCTGTAGAATTGGAACTTACAGGTATGCAGCCATCACTTGCACAAACAAGATATTTTTCAATTTTGGGGATCACCTTACTGCATTGACAAATTTCCTTTGTTAACATGCGAGACATCTAAACTTCTTTCAATGTCTGGTCTATACTACATTGTACAATATAGTTAATAAAAGTTTTGTACTATTGACGTTATACTGACTGAGTTTTGGATTCTAAAGAAGTGTTTTGCTGCATCAAAAGCCCTTATTGATGCATTTATTTATCTGACCTCCACATAAATGTTCCTCAGTGACGGGATTAAGGCTTAATGAAAAAGGGGGTTGAAATTTGAAGGAAAGAGTTCTTTTATTTTCTATTTTGTTCCAGAGAATGGCAAAATTACTATATTTAAAATTAATATGGAATTTTAATAAAAGTTTTTTGGTCAATATGTGGAGAGCAGGCAAAATTTGAGAGAAACTGCAATTCAAAAGTAATCCATATAAGGTGGCTATATTGTATAGCCCCCCCCCCCCCTCCTCTGTGAAACTGCGTCTGTTGCGCCCTGAAAGAAGGTAAGTCATTGTGGTGCTCGTCATTAGAAAAAGGTTGCAGACCCCTGTTGTAGACGGATTGATTTGTGCATCAAAATCTAGTCCTAGGGAGAGAAAAATCATTGCCAAAACCAATTAGCAACTTCACAAGCCTCCGTATATGAGAATCATGACAACAAGGTTGCACATTTGCCTGTGAGGAGTTCATCCCGACATTGTGCCTACTGCAGCACAAAATTTCACCTACATTGCAGCAATGTTCTTGCAAGACATGCGAGGAGACACTATGCCCCAGTGAACCAGAGCTGTTTTGCACTGCACACTGTAGGTAGGTCACAATACTCGAGCAATCTAGTGGTTTCACTTATATAAACCACAATTTTTGAGCCCTCATAGCATTCCCCCATGTGTAAGTTCATAGTAAAAAATATTATGAATTTCCTTAATTTGTGCTTTAAAGGCTTAAGGTTCTCACTTCACCCTTCACCACCTGGAGTACCACATGTAACACAAAGTGAAAACTTGAGTGAAATCTCTTCTGCCAATGACAAAGCACCTTTTTTGGCTGTAACATTGGTTGTCATTGTGATTTTTTCATCCACTATGCTGTTCTAGTCATTACATTGTCATTGTGCTGGGTTTATTGATATTATGTAAAACACTTGATTCTAAAAATTATAAGAATCTACAAAATTTTATTTTGGCACTTAAGCATATTAACAGATAGAAAATGATTATATATTCCTTGCAGAGGTATTTGAATCCATTATGAGTTACTAGAAAATGCTTCTTATAATGTAGGGTTACCATCTTCTGTACACAGAAAAGGAGGACATTTCCATGTTTTTGGGTGAAAAGAGAGGACAAAAAGGTCGTCCTGAATTTAAAAAAGAGGACAAATTCATTAATACAAACAATAAAAAAGTACAACATTAACAATATTTAATAATGTTTTGGATTAGCTCATTCATATTTGTCTTGTGAAATAATTTCTTTCATTATCTCTTGATTGCCTCTCAAGTATATATAAAAATCAGTGCATGACGTTTGAAATTGCACTGCAAAAACAGACTACCTTTCACAGACTTAACATTAAACCTATTCCTTTCTTTTGTCCACTGGCTGCATTAGTGAAAATGCACTTTCTACACTTGCATTGTGAGGTGGGATTGCAAAGAAAAATTGGGCAATTTTCAACATTTCTGAATGGCATTCAATATTCTTTGAATTACTAAAATATTTGACCCACTTTTGATATGCAAGCATGTTTTTAAAGTCTTCATTATTAATTTGACCTTCAACAAATTTCTTGAGATTGTTCAATTGGTCAAAACACTTATGGTACCCCTTTGTCGATCAAGTAGTGAACAGAGTATTCCACATCCACATACAACACAAAATGGATTTCATAGGTTTAAGCCACTTATCCAAATATTCTATGCAATTACCATAAAGATTATTTGTATCACTACAAAATTTTTCACATTCATGCTCAAGTCCTTCATAAAATTTTTTGGATAGGAGTTTCTTCACATTCAAAGGCATGAAGTTGTGATCCATTCGTTCAGAGACTAGGATATTTAATACTTCTGCAACTGAGTTACTTTCCCTTTCAATTTGTTATGTGTGTATGGAACACACTCGTAAGTGATTGCATGAGCCAAAGATAAATTTCACTAAATTCATTTTCAAAGAACCTTTTGATCACAATGGGAGGTTTTTCTTGGGACAGAAAAAGTGCCTTTAAAGCTGGAAACATGCATAAGTCTAGTAAGGCCTGGAAATAATGACAGCCACCTCATCTTGCTGTGGGAAAGAAGCTGTCTATATTCAATCTCAACAAACTCACAGTATTCCTTAAGCTCCTCAGCCCGGACTGTATAAATGTGAAAATACTGGTAAATTTTAAAAATAATGTTCTCTATATCAACATCCAAAAGTTCTGCGGCACTGTGAAGACAATTGTTCAAAATATGTGCAGGGTAGCCCACTCCAATTAAGGTCTTATTCTGCAACAATTTCTTTAATTTTGCAAAGACATTATTTCCTTCATCATTTCGCCTGAGTCCTCCAAACATTGTATTGCAATTGTCCCCTGTGAATGCAATGCATTTTTCATACAAACAATTTTTTTCAAGAGTTTCTTTGACATAAGTAGAAATGGTATCTGCTGTCTCAATAGGCATTTTATGTAATTCAATTAATTTGGTTTGTAACCCTCCTGCGTTCACATCAAAATACTGAATAATTACTGGAAATATCTTTTCAGAACCATGATTGCTTCCATCAGTTGAAACCCCACAGTATGCAATATTATTTTCTTTAAAAGTTGTTAAAGCAATATTAAGATATTGGTTTGCAAGTACTGAGTTTACGATGGCTTCTGTCTTGGTTCTAGCACAGGAAATTTTTTTTGCTATTTCTGAATCAAAAAATACATTTTTTAACATGACAGACATGCAGTCCATCGATTTATAACTGCTATGATGTTTCACAGTATGAAAAGCAAAGGCACCCTCTGCAGCAGCTAGATCGTATTCTGGTTTACTGACAGCTTTGGCAAAAAAATCCGTAACCTTTTCTGAAGAGGTGCTTTCTTATGCTTGTCTGATTCTATGTGATGCTTTAAATGACCAGCCCTTTTATTAGCCACTAACACATACATCCCCATTCTGCATACTTTACACTCAGCTTCCCATTCATCTCGGCCAGATGAAAAACATGGAAATTTGTTTTTCATCTCTTCTGTGAACGTGCACTTCCTTTTAGGCATTTTAAAAGGAATGATAGTCTTTAATAATATTAATTTTCATTTATGAAATAATCATAACCAATTTTATATTATAAATAATGAATCATAAAATCGTATTGTCTAGAACTATAAAAGTGAAAAATAAATATTTTCGTATTTACAGTGAATAACTGTGGTTTTAAACAAAGCTGAACTTCAGTACTAAATGTATTAGTGGCTGCACCATTGGTTGGTCTTCTGCTAAATATTCTGAAATTAGTCAACGGAACACAACTATGGATCAATGCTGTTCTCAGTGGGTCAAGTCCAGATTTCCATGTTGTTGTATTGTCCCGAAACACCTGGCAGGTTATACCACTACAAATATCTATTTATACATGAGTGAATTCTGGAGTAAGCATAGGCTGACTTCGATTTAATGAAGTTAGCGTCGTCAGGGTCTTCCACACCTGCTTGGCTCCCGCGAAAAATTTGAATTGACCAATCGTTTCTCTGTATCCGAAAGAGATATCAGATAACGTAATCAGCATTCTTCGTTGTGGTTGCTTAAAACAAAATGTCGCAATGTCAACAATTTTACAAAAATCCGCCCGGACAGAAATTATAGACAAAAAATCCGGACAAATCCGGGTATAAGAGGAAGGATGGTAACCCTATACAATGCACATTTTTATAAGATCAATGACGCATTTATCAGCAATTACTTATACATTGTGCGAAGCGTTTTCAGACTAAATTTCTACTTTACCGCTCGATTGTATTGACTTAATATGCACATCTCCTCAAAACTAGATTATTATGAAACATGATGTACTATAAAGGCTAAACACCATTAAACAAAAATGGTCCACTGAATGTTTACAAAATAACTATGAATGTAAACATTTTCAAAAACGCGTCAAGGTATATAACAAATGGTTTCGTTCTTCCTAATAAAAACCGTGAAATTAAAGCGGGGACAATTTTATGGTACACTTAACTAATCTGTAGTCATCGTACTTTTAGAGAGGAAGAATTCAATTACGTAAGTCCAATGAAAAAGTGAACAATGAATGTATCAGGATGTAGCTGTTAACTTCGATTGTATTAATGAAAAAATACGTTTGGCACATCAGCGTTGATTAATTGAATAGAATCAACGTCATTACAATTTTATACGTACCTAATCTTCCACATACCGTCTTCACTGGTAAATCGAGCTCATTTAGTGCACTTTGCTTCAATATTAGATCATTTAGAACAACATCACCTAGACAAGAGAAAAATAGTCAGCACTGATTTCTAGTAACACGATTTATCTTACGTCGTAATACTAGCGATTGCGACGCTACGAAATGCAAAGTATTAAGAGTAGTTAAAAAATCACTTCCTCAGGTGAATTTTGTTACTATGATAACTATAAATATATACGAATCAATTATGACAACAAATTACATCAAAAAATCATGAGGATTGTAACGAATAAATAATTTCTCACCTCCCCAAATGCCAATTTTCAACTGAGACCTGTCTAAATTTTCGACATAATCTCCTAAAAATCTATTTAGTAAATCAGCCACCACTGATTCAAAAACCATTATGAAATTATTTTAGCTTCCAGTAACGTCGAAAAGAAATTATACTACACGATATAAACAACCTGCCTCGCCAATTACATATTAACCAATTTACAAGCACACATACATCACATTTCAAGAATGACAGAATACGTGTAGCACTAAAATAGATTGATAACAGTCGACACCTGGACAACTGCCCTACGATCCGCAGTTCTGCAAAACATCAATCGTTATGTGTGTAAAGGGTGTGAAGTTATGTACGATATATATCGATCAAATACGATATCGAGATAAAAGAGAAGCATCTAGTGTTTTTTTCCAACCTTACGGAAATAAAATAAAAAAACCGTAAAACTACCCGGGTGTAGTTAGTTGTATGGAAAAGGCGCTGTGGCAGACAGAACAGAAATGTATAGCGATTCAAGGAATTGTAATGTACAAAATGTAATTATTATAAATTTTGAGAAATATAGGCCTTCGAAAACGTAAAGGACATCGGGTAATTTAAAATATATCGTAATCAATTATTGAATGGGCATATTATGATGCAAATGTGTAGAAAAAAAATTGATGTGGCCACCACATGACTTTCTCCATATCTGTAATATTTCTAAAAATTCCAAATAGGTTACATAATAATAAATATTTTAGGAAACTGCAAGAAAATTTTAGACTTTACAAAGAACAGAAATAAACTCAACCCATAGGCTTCTGATATTGGATACTAGTAGTAGAAGGATACTAGTAGTACTGCAAGCATTTCATCTCACCTTGAAAAAACATTCATTTTTCAGACAAGAATTTCATCATTACAAATATTCTTTTAATTCTAAAGATTTCAACTCCGCAGCGATTTTCGTTTTTCCCGCATGTAAAAATAATAGTTTTAAAAAATCCCCAAATGTTGCAATTTTAAACATTTTACACTTTCTTCATTATGGGGTACTAATGCTACACATTTCAGCCAAATTTTAAAGTTGTAACACTTCTAGAAGTGAAATAATATTTTTCTAATTGTTTAAATTTAAATAATTTTTAACGGCCGCCGCAATTCATAAATGGTAAAATTGAAATGTTTATTTGTGCAAATTCACTATTCTGTAAATAATTTGAAAATTTCGGCTTCCTAGCTCATCCCGTAGTACCTAAACAGTTATCCATTTGTTTAAAATTTAAGAATTTTTAACTGCCAAACAAATTAAAATATCGAAATTTGTATAATCCCTATTTCGTTTTTTTAAGAATTCTACTTACAAAAAAAATTTCAACTCCGTAGCACATGCGGAAATACATAAACCATGAAAATTTGTTTAAACAATTGCGAATTTTTAGCGGCCGCATTGATGCACTTTTTCAAGATTTTCGTTTTTTCTAGTCGGTTTTGCACAAAATCCTACCTTTGAAAAAAATTTCGAATCTCCAGGTCATCTGCAAGTGCCTAAACATTAGTATCCTCCTATATGTTATATATATGTTATATATCATTCTATATAGACGTTCCTTACAGAGGAGGAGGAGGATATAACATACTAGTAGTTGGTGCTTGCATACTGCAAGCATTTCATCTTACCTTGAAAAAAAATTCATTTTTCAGACAAACAGTTTATCATTGCAAATATTCTTTTAATTCTAAAGATTTCAACGTCGCAGCGATTTTTGTTTTTCCCACATGTAAGAATAATAGTTTAAAACAATCTCCAAATGTCGCAATTTTAAAAATTTTACACTTTCTTCATTATAAGGTTCTAATGCTACACATTTTAACCAAATTTTAAAGTTCTAGCACTTCTAGAAATAAAATAATATTTTTCTAATTGTTTAAATTTAAATAATTCTTAACGGCCGCCGCAATACATATATGGTAAAATTGAAATGTTTATTTGTGCAAATTTACTATATTGTAAATAATTTGAAAATTTCAGCTTCCTAGCTCATCCCATAGTACCTAAACAGCTATCTATTTGTTTAAACTTTAAGAATTTTTAACTGCCAAACAAATTACAATATCAAAATTTGTATAATCCCTATTTCGTTTTTTTAAGAATTCTACTTACAAAAAAATTTCAACTCCGTAGCACATGCGGAAATACATAAACCATGATAATTTGTTTAAACAATTGCGAATTGTTTGCGGCCGCATTGTTGCACTTTTTCATGATTTTCGCATTTTCTAGTCGGTTTTCCACAAAATCCTACTATGATAAAAATTTCGAATCTTCAGCTTATCTGGAAGTGCCTAAACATTAGTATCCTCCTGTTATATGTTATATGTTATAATTATATATCATTATATATCGACGACTCTTACAGAGGAGGATATAACATACTAGTAGTTGGTGCTTGCATACTGCAAGCGTTTCATCTCATCTCGAAAAAACATTAATTATTCAGACAGACATTTCATCATTACAAATATTCTTTCAATTAGAAAATATTTCACCTCCGCAGCGATTTCCGTTTTTCCCACATGTAAAAATAATAGTTTAAAACAATCCCCAAATGTTGCACTTATAAAAATTTTACACTTTCTTCATGCTACACATTTTAGCCAAATTTTAAAGTTGTAGAACTTCTAGAAGTAAAACAATATTTTTCTAATTGTTTAAATTTAAATAATTTTTAACGGCCGCCGCAATTTATGTATGGTAAAATTAAAATGTTTCTTTGTGCTAGTTCACTACTTTGTACATAACTTGAAAGCTTCAGCTCCATAGCTCATTCCGTAATGTCTAAACAGTTATCTATTTGTTTAAAATTTAAGAATTTTTAACTGCCAAACAATTTAAAATATCAAAATTTGTATAATCTCTATTTCGTTTTTTTAAGAATTCTAATTATAAAAAAAATTTCAACTTCGTAGCACATGTGGAAATACATAAACCTTGAAAATTTGTTTAAACAATTGCGAATTTTTAGCGGCCGCATTGTTGCACTTTTTCATGATTTTCGTTTTTTCTAGTCGGTTTTGCAAAAACTCCTACATAAGAAAAAAATTTCGAATCTCCAGCTCATCTGGAAGTGCCTAAACATTAGTAACCTCCTATCATTCTATATAGACGTTCCTTACAGAGGAGGAGGATATAACATACTAGTAGTTGGTGCTTGCATACTGCAAGCATTTCATATCACCTTGAAAAGACATTCATTTTTCAGACAGACATTTCATCATTACAAATGTTCTTTTAATTCTAAAGATTTCACCTCCGCAGCGATTTCCGTTTTCCCCAAATGTAAAAATAATAGTTTTAAACAATCCCCAAATGTTGCAATTTAAAATTTTTACACTTTCTCCATTATGGGGTACTTATGCTACACAATTTAGCAAAATTTTAAAGTTGTAGCACTTCTAGAAGTCAAATAATAATTTCTAATTGTTTAAATTTAAATAATTTTTAACGGCAGCCAAAATTCATGTATGGTAAAATTGAAATGTTTTTTTGTGCTAGTTTACTACTTTGTACATAACTGGAAAATTTCAGCTCCATAGCTCATCCCGTAATGTCTAAACAGTTATCTATTTGTTTAAATTTTAAGAATTTTTAACTGCCAAACAAATTAAAATATCAAAATTAGTATAATCCCTATTTCGTTTTTTAAAGAATTCTATTTATGAAAAAAATTTCAGCTCCGTAGCACATTCGGTAATGCCTAAACCCTGAAAATTTGTTTAAACAATTGCGAATTTTTAGCGGACGCCTTGTTGCACTTTTTCATGATTTTCGTTTTTTATAGTCGGTTTTGCACAAACCCCTACCTAAGAAAAAAATTTCGAATCTCCAGTGCACAAACCACCAGGGAAACTTAGAGACCAACTAGCCCGAGCTGAGGACGATCTCGGTTTAAAGGCTCCGGGGGTCTACAGTATACCATGCGAGTGCGGCGCCTCATACATCGGGGAAACTGGCCGCACCATCGAAACCCGGTTAAAAGAGCACCTGAGTTGCATAAGGTTGGGACAGCCCGAGAAATCCGCGGTGGCAGAGCACAGCCTCAGCCACGGTCACAAGATCTTTTGGGAAAAAACAAAAAGATTGCAGCATACCAAAGGTTTCTGGGACCGGTTGGTCAAAGAATCCATTGAGATCCGACTTGGGGACAGTATAATGAACAGGGACTCGGGCTACTCGCTCAGCAGAACCTGGGAACCGATCCTCCAAAAAATCAGGGAAGGAAGACGCAATGCGATTGGTGGGCGGAAAGACGGAACCTGATTGGTGGGAGAAAGACGGAACCTGATTGGTGGGCGGGCGTATCAGACCGTTACGGCCTAAGATTTAGTATATATAGCGGACAAAACACGTTCTTTATCTAGAGATAGATAAAGAAAGAATTAAAGAAAAAAGGACTCATTATATTAAATGTTATCGATAATATCAAGTGGAAATAGGGGGTGCTGCAGTTCCGCAGTGCCTATACACGAGCCGCCACTGCCTATTTGGAATTTTTAGAAATATTACAGATATGGAGAAAGTTATGTGGTGGCCACATCAGATTTTTAAATTCAACATCCTCTTTTAACCTGTCCCCTACCATCTCTAGTCCCATAAGAATAAATTCTGGATCATCTACCACCATTGATAATATTTTCATTCCCAATTCCTTATTTCAATATAATAGCACCATGTTTAATCTTCCTCCCTCTGGCCACTTAGCACAATTATTAGTGCTTCCCATGAAGATCAATTTCATCAACAATTTGAGAATCTACAAAGGAAGGTTGGCCCAAATGAGATATATGGTTTTCAGACTAGGTTATCTCAAGTGAACTGGCAACACCTATATGACCTCACCTCAGCTGATGACAAGTTTAACACTTTTCTTAACATCTTCATTAACCACTTTAATTTCTCTTTCCCCAAATCAAACTGGGGAACCCCAGAACTTAAAATAAAAGGATCCGAGTTGAAAACACTTCACTTTAAAACAGAAACCTCCAATGACAGCCAATTGCTATCTAACTACAGTGCTACAAATAAAAATGGCAAAAGAATTTTTAATGACAATTACATTAGTAAATCAACCCAAGAAAAGGCTCCTGGCATATCATTAAAAATTCTTTCCAATCCTATAGTACCAACATAAAGAACCTAGAGCTAAAGCAGAACAAGAAATTAATAACAGACCCAAGCTCAGCCAACATTTTTGATAACATTTGTTGTTCTCCAAAAATCACACAGACTTGACAACAAGCAGCACCATCACAGAAGAATGCCCTACACATTCCCATTCTATTTATTTGACTCCTGTTAACAAGAATGAACTGAAATCCATACTTAAAAAATCTGATGTGGCCACCACATGACTTTCTCCATACCTGTAATTTTTATAAAAATTCCAAATAGGTTACATAATAATAAATATTTTAAGTAACTGCGAGAAAATTTTAGACTTTACAAAGAACAGAAATACACTCAAACCATAGTCTTCTGATATTGGATATATCCACAAAGCTCCAACAATTAAGTAAAGAAAAACGAGTGTTACTAAGATGTAACTAAGCATCAATTGTAAACAACAGTCATTGGTAGGTGGCATGGTGGTGGCAGGTAAAAATATAAGTTATCTCTTAAACAATGCATTATATGGGAAAATGTTTCAAACAAAGGATGTAGAAAATTAAATTTCCTACAACTTTTATTCCAGTACATTTTTACATTTATCAAATATTAAAGCAAATATTTCAAAATAATGGATAAGGGACAAGAGTAAACATCCACTTCCAGTTGACAGATGTTTAATAAAAACTAATCAGTTCTTGTGACTTTCATAAAAGTGTTAAATATAAAATTTTGCATTGACTTGATTAATAATAGTTTTTGAGTTAGAGCACCCAGAAAAAGCTATCACACACAGACATCATCGAGAAAATGGTCAAAATGTGTTCAGGGGATGTCAAAACGTATTTCCGTTGAAATATCAAAGTCGATTTTTTTTTATGAAAACAATACTTTCACCTTTACTACGCATGAAGAAAGTAAAAAAGTAGGGAAAAGTCACTCATCTGGAATAGAAGAGGTACCAGGATCACCTATCTTGAAATACTCGAGGGCCAGAGTGTCAACATGAAAGTTTTTTGAAAATATAGGAGCACAATACACAAATATTTTCATATTAAAAGGTGGTTTAGTGAATTGGATAAATTATGATTTTCCTGGAAAATATTTGACAAGTCTAATCTCACTTTTATTTTTTCTTCATCGAATATAACCTTGGTAGAGGGGTGGCTAGCGCATTTGGCTCCCAATGCTAGGGTTGTGGGTTTGAGTCCTGCCTTGGTCATGGTTGTTTGTGATTGTCTTTGTTATTGTTTTATATTGTTAATCAATCTGCTGT
Source organism: Tanypteryx hageni (assembly GCA_028673005.1). NCBI lineage: Eukaryota > Metazoa > Arthropoda > Insecta > Odonata > Petaluridae > Tanypteryx > Tanypteryx hageni. The sequence goes on from CM054112.1 coordinate 272,372,189, forward strand.
AATGGGCCTTGTGCTGTAAACCGATTGTGTACAAATAAATAAATATGTATCAAAATCAGACATAAAGGGAGCACAACTATTTTATCAAGTAGAAAATATTCAGTCTTATTCATGGAATGAAATTGACTTAGAAGTAAAAACAGGTAATAATGAACAAACATAAATTGAGATGATGAACATGTAATGAGACCTGTGTTTCTGACCTTTGTCAGCTACAATTTTATCAATTTGGGGTTAAAGTTTTGTATTGCTGATAATTAGAATTGATTGCAAATGTTCATCAGATAAACAAGATCTGTATTTTGACTTAACAAATTTCATTCTGGAAAAAGTTTTCACAATTGTAGGTAGTACCAAAGATGGAATTTATACTTCGTGTGAAGCTCTGCACATTGAAAAGTTTGCCTCAGGAAGACATTTATAGAAATCTATCACATTCCCATCGATAAATTTATCTTTTAACATGTCATTAGACTTGATGTCTATTAATTCCATTTGTAAATGTGGTGACAACTTCTCCAGGTCACAATTAAATGGATTTTGTAAGAAATGGTCACAAAGTATAGTTGGGAGTACAAACGAAGGCGGATGCATCATGATTACTGCACAGAGAGAGAAATACACATTGCATTGTTGCCACACTGCCAGCCTGCACAAACGAAGGTGGATGCATCATGATTACTGCACAGAGAAATACACATTGCATTGTTGCCACACTGCCAGCCTGCATAATAAGCTTTCACTTGGAAAACAATGCATGATGCACAAAGTCATACGCCGCTATGCCACAAGCACTCACTGTTTGATCTTGACAGCTGGCATCATTGTAACCAGCTGTGTGTGTTTAATCATCTGCATACTCTGTCTCGTTTTTGATACACTTTATATACGATTTCTCTTGCTTGTTTGTGCAAAACCTTGCATTTACTTCCTTCGCCCTCCATTTTAGAACACCACAAGATGGTACTATTTAAATCTCAATTGTAAAACACACAAATAAACACGAAAATCATGCCACAAATGTACGAACCGCACTCCAAGAGCCGCTGTAACTGACAGACACTGATTGGCCAAGTGAAGGAGCAAGAGAAACCACATGACATTCCTGGCCTTCTGTGCATCCAGTTGCCACCCACCTTCATTCGTGCTCCCTACTATAACAACTTATTACTCAACCTATATAAAACGACTTTTCTAAAATTTCACCCCTACCATTAATGGTTACCCTATCTTACAGGGCCATTGCATGGTAATCTGCCACCTGAGACAAAAAGACGAAATATCCCCATAATTCATTACACATAGGTGCAGATCAGCTGCGGCACTAATATGATACAACCCCTAGAAAAATACCACCTGAGGCGATCACCTCTCAATCTCACCTCACGTGACAGCCCTGCTGTCTTACAATCTCCGTACACAAAGTTTCTTTTCTTACATATTTCAGATACCCTTGATTGAACCCATCACAATAGCTCAATCTCTAAGAAAATCAACACTGCTATTTTCATTAAAAGATCCTTACATGACAAAGTGACAGACAGCTATCATCTTTCTTATAGTCTACTATGCCCACATATACAGCCACCCAAATATGGCATATTTTTCTGGGGCACATCCTCTCATGCATTAAGACTTTTTATATATCAAAAAAGAGGTCTTACGCTCATCTTTAACATAAATCAACGAACCTTCTGTAAGAATATTTTTTTGAAAAACAAAGTCTTAACACTTCCATGCATCTCTATTTATGAATCAGTAATGTTTGTTAAAGAAAACTTCCATCTCTTCCACCAAAATCAATCCATCCACAACTACTCAACAAGAGCCCATAACAACAGTCACACAATACAACACTATCTCTCCCTCTGAAAAAGGTCTATGCTACTGCAGTAAACTGTATAATGCTCTCCCAAATAATGTAAAAACTTGACAATCCATAAATGAATTCCAAATGGAAACCAAAGTCTTTCTTGTGAATCACTCCTTTTATAGTACAAAAAGAATATTATGAAACAATGTCAAGATAATCTATTTTCTCCTTACTTTTAACCCAGATTCCATTTTATTATGTTTTGTATTGTATTTCCTTTTATTAAAATGCACTGCATGCTTTGCATGGTATACTTCCTTGTTTGTATATTTTGACGAGCTCCATGTTACATTTTGTGGCCAATGGAAGTAATAAAAATGAAAGAATATAATACATACATAAGACAAAACATTTGTTTTCCTTCAAGAGCTAACATAGTTCAAGGAGAATTTTATATGTATTGATATTTATAATTAAGCATTACCTAATTCTTATAATACTGTCTTGTAAGGGTTTTATATTCAGTTCTAAGTCTACAAAAAGCTATATAATCTGTAGCAGAATGGGAATCTATATAACTTATATGATAAAATGTTTTAAATAACAATCTGAAGTTCTGTAGAAAACCATTTAGGATATTTGGAATTACAATTATACTTTATAATGGGAGTATGAATCTTAACTATTGATTGTATGGCATTAATAAAACTAGAAAAAGCCATATTTACATCAAGAGCATTTTTTAAAATCCCAGTTTATAGAATTTAGGTAAAAATATAATCTATCAAGAGAACAGTTTTTTAAATCGTAGCTCTGATAAATAAAATCTAATTATGTAATATCACATTCACTATTTATACACAAACCCAATGGAAGATGATAACCATCCATTTTAAAGAGAGGATCATTAACAAGGTAAGTAGAGTCATCTGAGGAGTAAACAAGATCTAGTAGTTCTGCAAGCCATGCATCAAAAGACGATGTTTTGCTGACTTTCTTGCCTTTTACTGTACCTTTCTTAGCCCAATTTTCCTCGGGATACTTCATGGTGTTTCCTTTCCATTTCCTAGAGAAACTATCCAATGTGTCATACTTGAACAACTTCTTTATTGTCAGTATGTAAGACTTTAAATTATTAATAAATCTACCACATTTGATGTTCCTTTCAGTGACTAGAATTGAACTCTCAACTACCTTGAAGCAACTCTCAACCATGGCATTGCTGATCCTGTCAATATTTCCATCCTTGTCATGCAGAAGAAGGCTTGAACAGAGTAGGAATGGTATTTCTTCTCTGTATTATTATCAAATGAGGGGCAATAAAATAGATTATTAATCTCAAGAGCATCATTTTCCTATAGGTGACTAACATTCTGCATGTACTCCTTTGCTAACCTATAATACGGACAATTCTTGTATATAGTTTTAACTGATACATTATTAAGATTTAAATTATGCCTCAGATCTACCGTGGAGGGAGAAATATTTGTTTGGGATTTTCTGCATATTGAAACAAGTTCCGAGACACTTTTATATACAGTCTCCAAGTTCGTCTTCTACATTAACACTATATACAAATTTCTATAAATACAATAAATCCAATCCATCATATGCAACCTGATCATATTGCATAAAACAATAATAAGGAAACACCTAAGATATTTCTGAGAATTTTTGGGGGATCATATGAATGCATCACGGATAATGATCTTCAGGAAATGTCAGCAATAGATGTGGATTTTTACTTTTTCATATACGTAGTACATTGAGAAAGTATTATAATCGTGAAAAAATTTGACTTGGAGATTTTGATGGAAATACACATTTTAGGAGTCCCCGAGTCCAAAAAATTTTTCGCCTGGCCGTCTGTCTGTTCGCCATCCTAGGGCCCAAACGCGTACATTAAATCGAATGATATCGCGTATTTATGCAATATATCATCTTTTGCAGACCTTCTTTTCATAAAAATGATATTGCACAAAAATAAAGGGTAGTTTATTCTTGGCGATTTTTAGAAATATTTTATTTACTCAAAATGGCTACAGAGAATTTGATCAAAATTAATCCAATTGTAGAGCCTGCTGTTTTAAATACAGTAATACCTCGATATACGAAGTTGTGTCGTTCTTAAAACTTCGTTCGTATATTGAAACTTCGTAAATCGAATAACATGACTACAAAGGGGTACGTTGGAGGGGTAGGTCATCAATATATACATCTGAAAAAGTGCCATGTAATGTTTAATCTATGCTGTTGACGCCTAGTGTCTAGACCTTTCCGTTTTTTAATAAACAGTCATTAACTGAGGTGTATTTCTCCGAGCGTAGCTAGCAGCGCATCAGAAATATATAATTTAAAATTACTTAAAAACATGATAGACTGCTACAAGATATATAAACAAACCTATAATTATTGTCTATATATAGGATAAGAAAATTACGCGTGGTGCTTTCCTTTTATGTCGTAATTTAATTGTTACAATGTGGCGCGGGAAATTTGAAAAAAATACCTTCTGAAACCTCGTATGCCGTAAGAACCACGGGGGATAGACGTTAACAAAATGCACCAATTAACGCGTAATGTAATACTCTATATAAAACTTCTATTTGCAAACACCTACCCCCCGCGATTTTTCTCAATTGGCCATTAACAGTTTTAACGAATTTTGAGCCAGGCCGACACCGAACCAAATGAACCCCGCAAAAATATTTTTTTCGAGAACATAGGGAAGTTTCGACTGCTAAAAAGCACTAAGCTAATAACACGTATTTATACTTGAAATAGCCGTTTTAGCGTATTGTTACTTTATTACGGAAAAATATTGTTGATTCCGCGGCGAAAATCGAGCGCGCTTTTTGCCATTTTTGGAGAAGTCAACGTATCCCAAAAACTGCGGGGGGTAGGTTAAAATAAATTACATATTTTATTGCATAATTATAATGCGCAGTTACCACAAGTACTCGCTATAACCTACCCCACGTAGTAATTGCACAATAGGCTACGACGTGCGGCGTCGACGCCCCACCGGGGCCGGTAGCCCATTAGTCATCGCAGGTTAAAAAATACTTATCAATAGGATAGGTGATGATAAACTATATAAAAAAATCAACAATACCATGCAATGCTGTTCAGGTGAAAATACACTTCCTACATTGTTTAATTAAAAAGAAAAAGTTTTTATTTCTTAAATATGAGGGCGCGCTTTTTCCATTATTTTTTAAAATATCGACCTATCTGACAAACGACGCGGTGTAGGAAGTAGCAACATACACTAATGAACGCGTAATTCAATTTTCTATAGGGTCCAAGTATTAACTAACACTTACCCCCCCCCCCCCCCCCTCCAAAAAGTTTGAATTGCACGCGAGAGGGGCCCGCAGCACATCCGGAACCCTTATTGGAAAAACATTTTTGGGAGGGGTAGGTTGTTGAAACATACATAGAATTACAGAAAATGCAACATTTATTTGGCAGGGTTAACGCCAATTTCCTACCTTTCGTCTTTTAGCTCGAAAATGTTATTCGAGCCTTTACGTTTTTCGCGATTTTGGCGTTTTTTAAAAATCAAAATATCTGAAAAAAGGCGGGGGGGGGGGGGGGGTAGGTGAATGCAATTTTCATTGTCGATCGTTAAGTGTAATTGTTGATATTTTACCGTTTACCGTAATAAGCTATCCCGCTTGGTTTGGCGGATATAGTTGATTTCTCATCTTGGAGAGCACTAGGCGCGGCCGAACTGGCTTTGGAGACGTCCGATAAAGCGTTGTTTTAAGCATCCCAGGTTAAGAATGAAAACGACGTGCAAATGAGACAAAAGTGGTTAATGTGGGCGGTCAATGTCAATTTCGTACGACATTTACTTTTTCTATCAACGGGAATTTACCTCAAATAAAGCGTTGGTGTCTTCGAACGTAACGAAATAAGTTCTATCTCAATGGAAGTTGTAGAAAAAATAAAGTTAAACACAGAATCATATGCGTAGTTTTTACCGTGAACAATATTATTCTATCTCTTGTTTTAGCTCCACTAGAAATGTTTAAGTTTAACGCAAAATTTAGACCGCGGCCCGTAGAGGGTTGAATAATCCGATACAGCGAGAAATCTTGGGAGGTAGGTGATTATGATACACATTTCCAAACTTGGCATGTAATGTTTCATTACGCCTGTAATGTTTGTTTACCTACTCTCTTTACGTTTTTCATGATCGCTGCTTATACAAATTTGTGATCTTCAAGCATATTTCGTTGTGTTTTCCAAAAATCGTATTTTATAATATTTTTATATTTGATACGTCAATTTTGTTTGCATCTTAGAACGTATTAGTATGTTCTTTATCATATATTTAAAAAAACATTATGCAAATATGATATTATAAATTTTAAATATTTTTAAAATTTTACAGTGATGTATGAGCGACGCGTCGAAAAGGTCGGATAAACTTGGATAATGGGGAATCTAAGAGGGGCAGGTGATAGTCTTACATATCATTATATGTAGATTGTAACGATTTATATGCGCTGTTAGTGGCTATTACCTACATTTCGTAGGTTTTTCATAATTGCAGATTGTGTGGTTTACCGTTACTTGAGTGACGTCGGTAGCGCATACGAAATCTCCGTTGAATTTCTTGTTGTTTGATCATAACTCATTGGTAACAATTTTAGTAAACGTATGATATTATATTTAAATATATATAAAAACATTATTTCGCTAATGTTGTGTTTGTTATCAGAAAAAAATATATTCTTGTCAAGGTGCCTTGCGCGCGAGATTTTTGTAGTTTTAGATAACTCGACGTTACGAAAAAACTGCGGGGGGTAGGTGAATAATTTTTATATCATTATACGTTAATTATCATGGTACTACTAAGGGAGGTAGGTCGTTGCGCATCTCAGGCGAGCGTCGCTTCGAGCGTGTGACGTCACGTGGCATATAGATTGCGCTTGCCGCCTATGATTTAGCATTGAATGTGGTCGCGGGTTTGGAAATTATTATCTTTTCTCTTGAACTGTGGCTTTCTCAGTGAAATGACGTCTTGTGCGGTATTTGGTTATAATAGCAGTTACAAAAATTGTAATGGTAGGGTGAGATTCTGAAAAGTTCCTTTAGGGTGCGGTGCCTAAAAATGTTAGGAAACACTGTTCTATACAATAACAAGATTAACCTAATGGAACTTATGATGCCTACTTTCCTAATAATTAAATTAAATGTGCAGTAATTACTTATATTGACTTTAATAGCTTTAAAATCACTGCAGATGAGTTGCTCTTTGTGTTCCCAAATTTCATAAATTAGCGTTATAAAATGTTAAAAATACATTCAAGCAAAAACTAAATTGATCATGTGTATTTTTGTGGCAAAACTAGACTATACCAAATCTGAGTCCAACAATAGTCATTGCAATAGCTATACTCTTAATCTATAGATATTAATAAAAGGCAATGTGTGTGTATATGCATATCCACCATATGCACCTAGGGGCCAGAATTTTTATTTTTGGTGGAAGGGGTGTGCCATTTTCCATAAGATAACAAAAATCGATTTTTTTATTTAAAGACTTTCACTCTTTTGTAAATTAAAATTAGAAAGAACTTCAGATCTAGACCTTTTTAAAGAAAAATAAATAACGAGACTGTATTGATGCCTTAATCCTACTATATACATTAAGGAATTCATGTGAATGCTTTAATACAAGAGAGGAAGAAATAAAGAAGGAGAGAGACAAAATTAAAGGTTCCATAGATTAAAAATAATTTTGGACGTAAAAGAATTGTGTACCGTGATGTATTTCTTTGTCATGCAATTTCCATTCACCCATAACTATTTTTTATCTCTGGAACACTCAATTATGTGAATTTTATATTTATTGTTTACTTTTAGTGTATCTAAAAGTTGGTTTCATTAATCTTTTTATTTCAATTTCAATTTAATTCACTCATACCCGTCATATTTGACGGGCAATTACGCTAGTGAGTGAAAAAAACGCCAGTATTTACGCAAAATTCGAAGAAATCAATGACAAAAAAACTAAAAAGTTAACTTGGGAAAAAATCGGCCTTTGAGTGAGAATCATACAGAAAATGAAGCCCTTCTCTTTGAGATGAGTTCGGGACGTTTCTTAAAAGTCATTTCCCTTCTTCGAAGTTCACTTGATGCTGAATGTTCTTAACAAACTTGAACTTTTTCCGATTCCGGTAATTCGTTAAAAAATCATTGTATATACAAATTAACGTCCCGGGATTTTATAGCATGACTTATAAATGTATTATTTATAATAACGAAGGGCGAAGAAATAAAAAGACGGATATCAGCAGCCGATTTACGTTAATTTTTATACAAAATTTAAACTTCCCGCTACAAAGCTTATGCCAAGTGACGTCATTCGCGAACTGGACGCGTTTTCGTCCACCGGAACGACCTACCTCCCTTAATAGTACCATGTTCATTATAAGGTGTTATTGTCTTTGCGAAAGACAATTACCTACCCTACCTACTTGTCTTGTAATCTTTGACTAAGCCCGTCCCAGAACGTATATTTCAGCAAGTAGCGTATCCGAAATGTTTTTTTAATACGCTATGCTAAGTTTTAGGTCACTTAAAAGTATATCAAACTATTGCAAAGTATTCGTCTATAAATGTTATTAATCTTGATCTCTTGCCTATCGTAGTTGTTTCGTTTGCGATCATTGACTACGATGGGTGGACTAGATTTTGCGCAAGACCGTAATTGACAACGAAATAATGGACATATTTAACTTTTAGGTTATAAAATTATATATCAGAATACGTATAAGTCTATGATTAATAACAACTATTATTGCTGGATACCTATTTTCTTTCATTTCTTCACAAACAATTACTAAATTTTATTGCGTAATTTGATAGTTTGGGCTAGCTCTTCGGATATGTTATAATAAATAAAATTGACACCTGGGAGGCTTTAGTGACGCACACAAATTTATTTAGGAATATCTGCTGTGTATTACCTGCTATTTCTGATATCCAACACGGCCTGTTTTACTCGTAATCAGTTCCTTTCTCTGCAGTTGATTGATGATTAATGAGCATGAACGTGAAAAGTATCATTTATCACTTCTTTATACCATTATGTCCCTCCCTAAGGACTGTATAACCTTACAGAGGTGGGAGGGTTTGTGTACTCGTATGAACCAAAGAGCTATGTCGGCGGGAGATAATTCTCCTGGTAGGACCATCCAAGCCGGAAAGGTCTGAGGGGAAGAGTCAGACTAAGAAGCAGTCTTGGGGGTTTTACATCCCCCTGTGCAAGGGCAGCAGCTTGCACAGTACCTCTGTAGGTGGTGATCATGTGGATCTGAACAGCTACAGATGGGTAATCACTCTGTGAAACTGCGATGAGGAAAGCAAGGGGAAACTACCTCATTATATTTCCCATGATAGGCTGAAAAGCTGCAAATACCTCTATGGATCTCTCTGGGGTAAAATATTCCAGAGGTAAAATAGTCCCCCAATCGGATCTCCAGGTGAGGACTACCCTAGGGGATGCACAGAGGAAATGGAACATTAATAAGAAAGCAAGTAGTGAGAAAATAAGAATAGGCACATGGAATGTTAGGACTATGAATTCAGGGGGTAAATTAGAGAACTTAAAAAGGGAAATGAGAAGGAATAATGTAGGTATAGTAGGTCTTACCCTCGGAGGAGCCTGTAACCTCTAGAGGGCGCGTCCCCGGGTGGCGGATAGGGGAATGCTCTACAGATATGTAGGGTAGGAGGGAAATAAAATACCTCCCGCGGACCAACAGGCAGCAGCGTCTGTTCTCCATATTAGGGGCGGCTGCAAACAGCGTCTGTTTCCCATGTTAGGGGCGGCTGAATATATAGGCGGAAGGCAATGGGAAACCACCGCCACAATATATCCCATGTAGAGGCATCATGACGGAGTCTTCTCTTGTTAAATATTCCGGAGGCAAAATGGTCCCCCGCTCGGATCTCCGGGGGGGACAACACGAGAGGTTCCGTTTAACACAAGGAAGGAAGGATGCTGGAAAGAAGTTGAGAATTGGCACGTGGAATGTTAGAACACTCCTACGAGCAGGGAAGTTGGAAAATTTAAAGAAAGAGATGAAAATAAATAGAATGGATATGATTGGCTTAAGTGAAATGAGATGGGAAGGAAGAGGGGAAATAAAAAGTGATGACATCACAGTGTACTATTCAGGAGGTACTAGAGGAACGAATGGAGTAGGGGTAATTTTGAATAAGGAAATAGCAAATTGTGTACAGAGGGTGATATTTGTAAATGATAGAGCAATTGGTCTTAGAATAGGAATGCACCCGAAAGATCTACTGTTGATACAAGTTTATATGCCGACCAGCCAACATGAAGATGAGGCTGTTGAAGAAATATACGAGAAGATAGAAAATATTATGGAGGAGGAAGGTAAAAACTGTTGCAAGATAGTGATGGGCGATTGGAACGCTGTGGTAGGAGAGGGAAGAGAAGACCAAGTAGTAGGAAAATTTGGACTAGGGAAAAGAAATGAAAGAGGTGAAAGACTTGTTGAGTTCTGTAAAGAGAAGAGGATGTTTATATCAAATACTTGGTTTGAAAATCATAAGAGAAGGCTATACACGTGGAAATCACCAGGAGATGGAGCCAGATATCAAATAGATTATATTCTAGTGGAAGAAAGATATAGAAATGGAGTAAAAAAGGCATATGGACTTCCAGGAGCAGACATTGACAGTGATCATGTGCTCCTCATGGCCGAAATAAAACTAGCCTTGAAGAAGGTTAAGAAGGCTAAGATAGTTAGGAAATGGGATTTAGAGAATATAGCCACAGTAGGAAAAGAAAGAATAGGAGAAAAATTAGCTCAGGCAATCAAAAGAGAAAACGTGTCGGAGGAAAATGTGGATGAAGCATGGAATAGGATAAAGAAGGCTATAAGGAAAACAGCAGAACAGGCTATTGGGTTTTTCAAAGGAAAAAGAATAAAAAAGCCATGGGTGACAAAGGAAATGATAGAAAAGATGGAAGAAAGAAGGCAATACAAAAGCAGGACTGATGAAGATGGAAAAAGGAAATACAGGAAACTGAATAATGAACTAAGAAGAGAAACCCAAAAAGCAAGGGAGAAATGGCTAGAGGAGGAATGCTCAGATATAGAAGATCTAGAGAGAAAAGGAATGTATGACTTGATGTATAAGAAAGTAAAAAATGTAACGTGGGATAGACGGAGAACAAGTGCATGTGTGAAAGAGATTGCAAGTAAAGAAGATAAAGTTCTATATAAGGAAGAGGAGGTCCTTAATAGATGGAGAGAATACATGGAGGAGTTGTACAAATCAAATGAAAAACCAAAGGATCTCCGTATTGAAGAGCAGGATGAAATAAATAATGACGAAACAGGGGTTTCGATATTGAAAATAGAGGTGCTACAAGCAATAAAGGATATGAAGAATGGGAAGGCAATGGGGGTAGATGAGATACCGATAGAATTATTTAAGTGTCTTAATGAGGAAGGACTGGAAGAAATAGTGAAGTTGTGTAATGCAATCTATGACAAGGGGATGTGGCCAGAGGATTTCGTCAAAACAATTATGATTCCAATTCCGAAAAAGCAAGGAACAAGAAAATGCAGTGAACACAGAACAATCAGTTTAATTACACATGCAGCAAAGGTTCTACTTAGGGTTATGAACAGGAGACTAATTAGCAAAATGGAAGAAAATGTTGCAGAGGAACAGTTTGGATTTAGAAAGAGTAGAGGTACAAGAGATGCAATAGGATTGATAAGAATGAGTGGAGAGAGATATATAGAAAGGGGTAAAGGAATTAGTCTGTGCTTCATAGATATGGAGAAGGCATTCGACCGAGTGAACTGGGAAAAACTGATGGAAATACTAAAAGCAAAAAAAGTAGACTGGAAAGATAGAAGGTTAATTAAAGAGCTGTATATGAAACAGAAAGCAGCTATGAGGATAAAAGATGCACAGACCGAATGGTATGATTTAGGAAGAGGAGTAAGGCAAGGTTGCTGCTTATCGCCAACCCTGTTCAATATATATGCTGAAGAAATGATTGACAATGGAATAGGGAATGATAAAGGAATTAGTATTGGGGGTAGAATAATAAATTGTATAAGGTTTGCTGATGACATGGTAATTTTGGCAGATGAAACGAGGCATATTCAGGAAATAGTTACAAAGCTAGAAGACAGGATGATGGAATATGGAATGAAAATGAACATAAAGAAAACAAAGGTGATGAGAATAGGGGATAGAGAGATTATGAATGTGTCAATAAAGGATGGAAGAGTAGAGCAAGTAAAACAGTATAGATATTTGGGAAGCATGCTAACTGAAGACTGGAGAAGTGAAAAAGAAATAAGAACAAGAATAGCAATGGCAAAAGAAACATTTAATAAGAAAAAACGGGTACTATGTGGTAAAATGGATTTAAATCTGAAGAAACGTCTTGTGAAGTGCTATGTTTGGAGTGTATTGCTTTATGGGTGTGAAACATGGACGCTAAAGAAAAGAGAGAAAGAAAGACTAGAGGCATTTGAAATGTGGGTGTGGAGGCGGATGGAGAAGGTTAAGTGGACGGATAGGATAAGGAATGAAGCAATACTAACAAGGGTGAATGAGAAGAGAAGATTACTTGAAACAATTCAGAGGAGGAAAAGTAACTGGTTAGGGCATATCTTGAGAGGAGAAGGTTTACTATTGATGGTGTTGGAAGGATCAGTAGAAGGGGAAAGGAAAAGGGGACGTAGAAGAATAAAAATGTTTGACGATCTGAAAGAAAGGGGAGGGTATCAGGAAATGAAAGAAATGGCAAGGAACAGAAATGAGTGGAGACAACGCTGGTGCCAGGGACCTGCCTAGAGGCAGAACACCTCATGATGATGAGTAGGTCTTAGTGAAGTTCGGTGGGAAGGAGAAGGCGAGATAAATTCAGACGAATTTAAGATTATTTACTCGGGAGGAGAGAAAAAGGAAAGGGGAGTGGGGATTATAATGAGAAAAGAGATAGCTGAAAGAATCAGCAAGGTAGTGACAGTTAATGATAGATTAATAGCCGTAAAACTTTAGATGGAGCCAGTGGAAATGCTTATAATTCAAGTGTATATGCCAACAACTAATGCTGGCGAGGACGAAGTAGATGAAATGTATGAACAGATTACGGAGATATTGGAGGAGGAGGGAAAAGGAAGGATCACCACCATAGTAATGGGAGACAGTGTAGTTGGAGAGGGACAGGAAGATAACATAGTGGAAAAATATGGACTAGGGAAGAGAAATGAAAGAGGGAAAAAGTTGTGGAATTCTGCCAAAGAAATAGACTGATTGTAACTAATACATGGTTTAAGCATCACCAGCGGAGACTTTACACATGGAGAAGCCCAGGAGATCAGAGACGTTACCAGATAGATTACATACTAGTCAATGAAAGATTTAGAAATAGCATTAAAAATGTGAAAACATACTACTATACTATGGCAAAGTATATATATAGTAAACACCTATAACTCTCGCGAGATGGTCGGGTTGGTTTGGCGAGGGGGGGGGGGGGGGGGGAAAGTAAACAGAGATTTTTGACCGTTAAGTGATAAAGAGAGGAGTAGGAGATAGGACCTAGTTCATTGTTCATAATGATGTTTTTGTTTATTTTTGCAAACACCATCCCATTACAATGGGCAATTTAAAACTTCTCAAATCTGTAAATAAACACAGAAAACTAGATGCATACGAAAGCATATACATTCACAAAAACATCATCATGAACAATGAACTAGATCCTATCTCCTACTCCTCTCTTTATCACTTAATGGTCAAAAATCCCTTTTTACTTTTCCCTCCCCCTTGCCAAACCGACAATCTGGGTATCTTACTACTCCGAACGATGACGGAGTTAATTTTAATTCTTGTAAGTGTATTTTCACAGTGTTTTGCAAATTATTTTGTGCACTGTACTGTTTGTAGTTAGAATTTTTGCAGATAACAAAGTGATTTAATTAATTTGTTATTACAGAGACCATTAAGATGGACAAAAAGAGCGAAAAACGACGACAATTCACATTAAAAGAAAAGTTGGCTATTTTGGAAATAATAGACAGTGGGAAGAAGAAAATCAATGTTGCGAAAGAATTTGGTATTGCTCCTTTGACATTGTCTACAATTTTAAAAGATTGTAAAAAGATTGAAGACAAGATTAAAGAGAGAGCATTAGGACCTCAAAGAAAGAAGATTCGAAATGCTTTACATGATGACATCGATAAAGCTGTTTTTGCATGGTTACAAGATGTTTGATCAAGAAATATCACTATTAGTGGTCCAATAATATGCGAAAAGGCATTAGATTTTGGGAAACTTTTAGGGCACGATAATTTTCAAGCAAGTGTTGGATGGCTCAATAGGTTTTGAGAACGATATGGAATAGCTTCCAGGGTAATCTGTGGAGAAGAGAATGATGTACCACAGGATCGAGTTAACGAATGGCATGCTGGTGAATTTACAAAGATAATTGCAGAATACAATATCAATGATATTTTTAATGCTGATGAGACTGGGATGTACTATCAGTTACTTCCACATTGTACACTCACTGTTAAGGGAGATCGATGCAGAGGAGGGAAGAAATCAAAACAACGTTTAACTGCCTTGTTTTGCTGCAACATTTCTGGAACAGAAAAACTGAAATCATTTATCATAGGAAGATTCGCAAATCCACGATGTTTTAAGAATGTTCTATCACTTTCCTGCGATTATCGTGCAAACAAACATGCTTGGATGACACAATCAATATTTAACGAATGGCTAAAAAGCTTGGATACGCAAACGAAAAAAAAAAGAAAAATCCTTCTCTTAATTGATAATTGCTCTGCACATAATTTGACATGTGTATTAGAACACGTTAAAGTTGAGTTTTTACCTCCAAATTGTACAGAAGTCCTGCACCCTTTGGACTTAGGAATCATACGTGCAGTCAATCTTGAAAAGCAGACAATTGTAATAGAGAAAACTGAAACGGAAGTGGAGTATGAGGTTAGAGAAATGTGGGATTCTATAGTTGCTGCCATGGGAGTTCCCCACACAGTTAATTATGAAGATTACATAGATGCAGGTGACAATTTATTGACAGCGAGTGAGTTGATGAACCAGGAAATTATTGAAAATGTACAGGAATTTTCATGTAATGCCAACATGACATTTGAGAGTGAAGATGATGATGAAACTGCTGTTCAGTTACCTAACAAGAAAATTTTGCTCTCAGAAACTTTAGACAGCCTGAAAAAAGTTTGTGCATATTTGTCCTCTACTGTCTACTGTCCCAGAAAATATTTTTCAGCAGTTAAATAGTATCGAAAATTTCATTTTTACTGGTGCTACTAAAAATATTACACAATTGAAAATAACAGACTTTTTGATAAAAAAATAAAGTTTTGTAATGATTATTTGCATTTGTATGACTATTTTAAAATAAAATGGGCTTATAATTTCTTTTCCTTTCTTTATTCAGTATAACGAAATTTCAGTATAACGAATCAATTTGTATAATCCCACAAGTTTCGTTATACCGGAATTTGACCTGTATACACCACTTCTTAATGACAGCTCAATCGGGTCTTTAGCATTAAGGAATAATTTGGAAAATGTAACTGGGGAGTAGAAAGCAGGTTTAAGTTCAGGAAAAAGGTTGGATAATTTATAAAAAAGGTTTCCTAAAAATGGGAGTCTGCGCCAAGTAAGAGGTTTGGAGGTGAGATTAGGCGGAAAAGAAACGATTTTTTGGGAGGCAATAAATAAACGATTTTTAGAGATAATTTTATCGATTAAACCAGTTTTGTAGCCATTATTGATAACGATCTGTTTAATGGTGTTAAGTTCTATAAGGAAATTGGGTTTAGAAAGGGGTATATTAAGAAGGCGGTGAAGCATAGAATGAAAAGAAGCGTGTTTGTGAGAAAAAATGATGGGAATAACCTGATCTGTGTAAGTGGGTTTACGGAAAATCGCAAAGGTAGGTGTGTTGTTCAGCAGGGACAAAGTGAGATCAAAAAAGTTAAGCAAACCATTGGTTTCAGATTCAACCATAAAAGAAATTCTTTCTTTTTCTCAAAGAGTTTTAAAAGTTAACATGTTTATTGTTAAATTAATAATATTACTTCATGAAGAACTAGCATCGACTTTCAGTATCTGATGGTCCACCATATGCAGCAGCAGGGCTGGCTCTAAGGGCGAGCACTTGAGGCAAAGACTACTACACCCCCTAACGAGGGCTGTAGTTAAGTCCTAAAATCCTAATATGCCAGCACAAAAGGGTGCAGTATATGTAAAAACATCACATCAGTGATGAAATGAGTTGCCAGATTTCTATTTTTACCCTTTTCAAGGCAAAATTTTAATCCCAATTTTCAGCTTCGTTCCACATTAAAAATTCAAAACTGACCATATTTTCATTTATAGCTAGAAAAACCTTTAGAAAGTAATATAATTGATCACGAGCAACCTGAGGGTACAGATGCGAATGTATTCGGTAACGTTCCATAACGAATATCGATCTTTTTAGTTATAGCTACATATGTATCGTTATGGAAATGATTTTGTGAAGCAATTTCTTCTGAAGTGACAATAATAATCTGATTATAATATAATTTAATATATTATATAATAATGTGCAAAAATTTAATTTGTTTGGGCAGTAAAAAATACTTTGCCTCTAGAATTTCTCAAGCAAAAAAATAAATTGGCAGTAGAAAAATAAAATGGCAGTAAAAAAGAAAGTTGCAGTATTCAAGCAGCAGAAAAGAAATTACAATTAGGGACACCAAATTATGGCTAAGCTTCAGTATTAGTCACCCATGGTGATTTTCGTTCTTCTTTCGTTGTTTTGGGAAATGTTTGCACGGAAGAACATTTTGCTCGTCCTCACCGGGTTGGGTAAATTGGTTGAAGTGTTTTTCGTTCCTCCTCAAAGAAACATTTTGTTTTGGGAAATTACTGCATGGAGGAACATTTTGCTCATCCTCACTGGGTTGGGTTAGTTGGTTGAAGTGTTTTTCATTTAACATTACTATAAGCAAAGTAGTAACTAAATTTGCTCTCGAATGTATCCATTTTGGAAAGATTCGTAAATATTAATTAAACAAAAAATTTAGTTCAAAAGGCTAAATAAAGCGGAAAATTTAAAAACATCTTCTTTGAGAAAATGTTCGTCATTGTTCATGGAATGTCACTCAAAAATCTTTTCGTCTAATATCTTCGTATGGATTGGAGTTAAGTTATTCACAAGTTTAAGACATCAATGGTTAAATTCCAAATAAAATTACAAACTAAGGTAAATCATCGCATTACTAGTTAATAGAGGTATTTTTCGTAAATCACGATGTATAGCTGAGTTCACAAATGAATTACATATGTCTTTCTGGATAGAATTATAACGATTCGTCTAATTTCCACTTAAACATTACATCTGCCTGAGGAATGATAGATTACTCTCGATTAAGCCCACATATACATACATATGCATAAAATCTGATTTGGCCACCACATGACTTTCTTCATACCAGTAATATTTCTAAAAATTCCAAATATGTTAAATGATAATGAATATTTTAAGGAACTGCGAGAAAAATTTAAACACTTTACAAGAAAAGAAATAAACCCAAACGGTAGCCTTCTGATATTCGATATAGCCAAGAATTTCCAACAATTAAGTAAATAAAAAGAAGCGTTACTAAGACGTAACCAAGCGTCAATTGTTAACAATAGTCGCCGGTAGGTGGTCGCAGCTAAAAAATTAGTTTTTAAATATCTCTAAAACACCGTTCATGTATTTCGACAGTAAATGTTTAACAATTTTTGACCCCCTCGTCCCTGCATGTTAGCAACCGTTACCATTTCGGAGACCCTCTCCACCTTCGTTGTACCCCTCTTTTTAATAAAAATTAGAAAATGCATAGTTATGCATGAGAATACTTTCTAATGCCTTCTTATAGCGTTGCAATGCATTTTAATGCACTTTAAAGCACAATGAGAAAAATCTATCAAATTAAACAAGGTAAAGTTATGTTTACTGAAAAATCAGTTAAATACGGCGAAAAGAATTCTAATGTCGGGCGAAACGCGGATAACGAGCAAGTGGAAGCTTGCTATGTACGCAACACGTAAATCGCAATTAAAAAGTAAAACATTTCTTAGATAAAAAAATCTTACGTAAGCATTGGTCATACTACCCTTCCCCATAAGGAAGGTTATTTACAGGTGCCAGGGGCTTATCTACCTAATGAATTGAGGTTTTTTGAAGTGCACCGACATCGTAAAATACACGGGATAAAATATCATCGACCTCGGCCGAGAATCGAACTCGCAATACTTGAAACCATTGACGAGTATTTCAATCACTGCTCCACCGGCGTCGACCGATAACTGTAAGTTAAAAGCATACTCAGTGCCATAGAGCATTGAATACGTCTTATTTTTCTTCTATCTATGGCACTATAAGGATTGTTATGCATAATGTAATATTTTCAATCCATTTCCCCTAATGGATTAATGTTAACAAAAGAAAGATACTTATTACTATAATTTTTACAATTTCAGGCTTTTCAACACATCAGTAGCATTTGTGTGAGGGAGGGGGTAATTCTTCATTAATATTCAGGCAATGATAAGTAATTCAGCTTAGAAAATATTTAAGATTTAAATAGGGTGGCTCCATATTATTTGCTGCGGGAGAGGGTGGGGCAGATTATCCGGTACGCCACTGCCTAACGCCACATGTTTGCATGAATGTGAACCTAAAGGACCAAGGAATACGAGGGGAAGCTTATGAGGGAATAACTCATCACGCCCATAGAGAAAGATGAAAAAACCTTGATGACGAATATAGCCATCACCAGGGGCGCGCCTACCCGGGGTGCAGTGGGTGTAATGCACCCGGGCGCCGACTTGCTGGGACGCCTTCCAATTAAGGTATTTGTACCTACAAAACTGAAGGAGTTTTTGGGCGGAAAACGGATGGAAACTGATGAAGAAGTGATAGAAACAGTTGTGGGTTGGCTGGATGGACTGGCGGCCGACTTCTATGATGAGGGGATCGTCAAGCTCGTGCCACGTCTGAACAAATGCCTGGATCTGTATGGGGACTATGTTGGAAAATAAAGAAATGTTGTACGTAGTAGTAGCTATAAAATTACTTGGAAACTTTGGAAAGTTTTTATTTTTTATGAAAAACGGTTCTTACTTAAAAATGACCCTCGTATATGTTGTTGCAATTCGAGTTGTGCATTCTGTTTGAGAATATTTCATCCTTGGTCAGAGTGAAGAGGGAAATTGGGAGATACTAAAACGACACGAAATTTTCCACGCAAAATATTTCCGATCCTTTGCGATAGGCGATCGTGTGATTAACGGACGCTAAAACACGTATCAGTGGCGACCGAAAATGGGTTCACCGTAGGAGATGGGGGAGCTACTTTTTTAATTGCTATCCCGACCATAGCGAGGAGCTAAGGCGGCAATCCTTTCGTTAAAGAATTTCTCCAATTTGCTAGTGAATTTCTAACTCTAAATATAATAAATTATTATATCATCTTTTAATATATATTTTTATACCCTTTTAATATCATCTATAATTTTCTTTACGTAATTTTTAATTTATAAGGGTGGCCGACTGATTACACAACCAAAAAGGAATAAACGATCCGCCATATATTAAACATCAGTATAATTGGAAATAAATAAGAACTCCTGAACTGTAAAATAATCCAAGTGAGCAATCACACGTCAATAAGAGAAAAATAGAAGGAAAACTAAATAAATTTATACTTACAAGTTTGCAGGACGATGGCCTACAGGGACCTATTTTCGGAAACTAGCCTAAATAGGAAATAAAAGTACACACAAATGCTCAATCACTCTGGAAAAACTCACTAGATACGTATTTCTAGAGCTAAGCTCTCATCTTCAGTAGCTGAAGTCATACGGATTGTTTTGGTTTTGTCTTGTGTATTTATACGTTCCGGATGAAAGTAAAAGGAGGGAAGGGGGGTGGGGGAATTCCTAAAGGCCAACGTGTAGAGGAGTAAGGGATGGGCCCGCGGTCGTTATTCATTACCGTGTCTTGATATTTGTTTATGAAAATGCTCTCGTAAGCGTCTAGTTTCCAGGCAGTTTGTGTTGATTTTAAGATAGCCGTGTTTTCGTTTTAATAGGATGATTGTTTTCTTGTATGTGTATTGCGACGCTAGACCTGTTAAATCTATTGTTTGTAATGTGCAAGGTGTTCTTTGAACCTAGTTTCTAGCTTTCGTTTAGTTTTATCTATGTAAACTTTCTCGCAGTCTGAGCAAGCGATTGTGTATATGCCGGATTTTTGCAGAGTTGGGATCGTGTCTTTTGGATTGTGTAGTAAGTTGGAAAGTTTGTTTTCATTCACAAATACTGTTTTAAGGTTATGTTTTGAGAAGATTTTTGATAAACCGTTAGTGATACCAGGGACGAAGGGGATTTTTTACGTATTTTGGTTTTTTAGGTGGCGTGTTTGTGAGGGTTGTTCCGTTCGCTCAATTAATAAACTAGTGGACTGTATAAATCGTATTTTATTCTACCGAGGGCGGTACAATCACCGAATCTGCGTTCT
This sequence comes from Tanypteryx hageni, assembly GCA_028673005.1. NCBI lineage: Eukaryota > Metazoa > Arthropoda > Insecta > Odonata > Petaluridae > Tanypteryx > Tanypteryx hageni. The sequence continues at coordinate 272,392,636 of CM054112.1, forward strand.
ATTACAAAACACCCGAGCCGGGCAGGCACGTCCAGCGTCACCGTTTTAATCTCTACTCCCGAGTGGGCAGACGCGTCCTCTCCTCACCGCGTTCAGGTCTCCACTGCCGCACACCGTCCAAAGGCAACATTGTCACACTTCACCATCAACCACACGGCGCCCGCCAGGACGCCGCCACCCGTCAACAAAACAAAGGCAAAACATACAATGTGCCGACATGCTTCACCACAAGGCGCCCGCCAGGACGCCGCCACCCGTCAACTAAACAAAGGCAAACATACAATGTCCCAACATGCCGGCCGCTGAAAAGGAATTACAATCTCCTTTTCTTACATAAAAATTTAAATGTCAATAAATAAATTCAGGTGCAGTTGGGAAAGGGCAAAGCCTTGTAATGGGTCGCTTAAAGGTTCCAGAGGGGGTACGGATAGTTGCTACTCGCACTAATCCGTCTGCGCCTGGATGGATTTCTTGAATCACTGCCAGCTTCCAACAGAGTGGAGGTAAGTTGTCTTCCTTCAGGATGGAAAGGGTTCCAGGTTGCACATTTGCACAGGTTGATGTCCACTTGGCCCTCTGCTGTAAGTGACTGAGATAGTCAGTCGACCATTTGCACCAAAATTGCTGGAGCTGCCGCTGTAGGAACTCCCATCTGGAAAGTAAGCTAAGCTTGACATCGATTAAGTCTGGTTCAGGAAAACTAGTGATAGCCGAGCCAATCAGAAAATGACCAGGAGTAAGAACAGAAGGGTCATTGGGATCATTTGAGAGAGGAATCAAGGGCCTTGAATTGAGACAAGCTTCAATCTGAGTTGTTAACGTGGTCAACTCCTCGAAGGTTAAACATGCTTTTCCCATGACTCGCCGTAGATGGTATTTAAAGGATTTCACTCCAGCTTCCCATATGCCACCGAAATGTGGTGCTCGGGGTGGAATGAAATGCCATGTAATGCCCTTTTGTTGAGCATATGTGTTCACCCTTAATTGGTGGTCTTCTGCTTGGAAAAGTGCCTTTAATTCTCGAAGTTCTCTTTCGGCTCCAACAAAATTCGCTCCATTGTCGCTGTAAACATTATTGCATCGACCTCGACGTGACACAAACCCTTTCAAGGCTGCCAAAAATGCTTGTGTGGACATGTCACTGACGACTTCGAGATGAATGGCTCTAGTGGACAAACATACAAATATGGCGATATAGCATTTACTCTTCACTTTACTTCTGCGAGTTCCAAATTTCACATACAAGGGCCCAGCGTAGTCAATTCCACAATTAAGAAATGGTCTAGCGGGTTTCACCCTTGGGCTGGGCAATTGACACATGAGTTGACGAGTTGATTCATCAGGATAAATTGTCGAGGCCAAGCTGGTCACAGTCTTACGTTGATCTGGCATGTCGTGTGATGCCGGAAGAATGCATGCGGTAGGCCATGAAATTGATGGTTCCAGGAGCCATGCTGGTCCGTTTCACCATAATGAGTTGTGAATTAAATCATTTGGATTGATTCCTCTTGATATTAGATCAGCTGGGTTGTCCTGAGATGCGACGTGTTTCCACTCAGCTGTTGAAGTGATATCTTGAATTTCGGAGATTCTGTTCGCTATGAACGTCTTCCATCTTGTTGGTGCTGCGGAAAGCCATGCCAAAACTATCGTCGAGTCCGTCCACAGTGAGCTGTGACTGATCTTCATGGTGAAACCCTTAATGATCTTACTAAACAATCGCGCAAGTAAAAGTGCGCCGCATAATTGTAGGCGAGGAAGAGAAATCTTCTTTAATGGGGCAACTCTTGATTTTTAGCATAAGAGCTTGACAATGGTCTCTCCATTCTGATTGGTTGATCGTACGTAAATGCAAGCTCCATATGCACGTTCAGATGCATCCGAAAACCTGTGGATTTGGATGTCAGCTGGTGTGCCTTTCAACAGAACTAACCTGTCAATCCGAATGTTGTCAACTACTGGAATCTGGTCATACAAAGGTTGCCAGCACTCCAGTAATTCTGGTGTTAAATCATCGTCCCAGTTGAAGTTTTCTTGCCATAACTGCTGGAGAAACGTTTTACATCGAATGACAATAGGGCTGATTAACCCTAAAGGGTCAAAATTAGATGCTATGGTGGAGAGAACCCTTCTCTTGGTAAAGGTGTTCTTTTTCGAGTTCCACAATGTAGTCTTGAGTCCATTTGCAATCTGAAATTGATCTGCAGCAGGGTGCCACAACAGACCCAGTGTTTTAATATGATCATTGTCCAGTTGCAATGGAAGTTGCGTTTCTCTGAGCTTCTCAGGGATACATTCAAGTAGGGCTGGGTGGTTGGAACACCACTTGCGTAATAGAAATCCGCCCTCTTGCAAAAGTTGCACAAGCTCTTTCTGCACAAATAGAGCTTCCTCAATGGTTTGTGTGCCAGACATACAATCATCCAGGTAGAAGTCACGTAATAAGACTTCTGCAGCCTTGGGAAAAGACTTGGCTTCTTCAACAGCGAGTTGTTGAAGGCATCTGGTTGCCAGAAAGGGTGCGCTGGCGGTTCCGTAAGTTACGGTATTCAGCTGGTACACTCTAATGGGAGTGGTAGGCTCCTTTCTCCACAAAATTCTCTGAAGATTGCAGTCCTGAAGATGTACATTAATTTGCCGATACATTTTTGCAATGTCGGCTGTAAAGCACACCTGGTGTGTGCAAAAGCGTAAGATGATTTAACACAAATCTGGTTGGATTGTAGGTCCAACCATCAGCAAATCATTTAAAGATGTTCCATTTATTGACCCTGCTGAGGCGTCAAAATCCACTCTAATTTTCGTCGTGCTGCTAGACTCTTTAAAGATCGGATGATGCGGTATATGATAACTAGACCGAGGATCTTTAGGTAAAAACCTATTTTATTTATTTTATGTATATATGTAAATGTAAATTTACAAAATAAAAAGTTGAATTGGCGACTGCATGGGCCCTCAAAGGGCCCATGTGGTCGCCTTTTCTATAAAAAATAAAATAAAAACCTCCGCTCCAAAATTGGACTTGGGGTCCATCGCCGAGCAGCCCATCCTGAGGAGGCGAACGCAGGGATTGTGACTGAGCGGGTTAGGAAAAGGTGGGGGAGAGAAGAGACCGAGCTCCTGGCGGCGCTAAAGGTCCAGGGTATACGAGCCGGGGTGACCAATATGAACGCTTTCATATTGGAACAGTTCCCCGGCCGAACCCTGGAGGCCATCAAAGGAAGGCGCCGCCAACCGGCCCATAAGAACTTAGTGGCCGGACTTTTGGAGCAGCCTCCCCCCCCAGTGGCAACGCCATCTCCCCAGCCGCCTCCCGATATACCAGCCTTTCGGGAGGTGCTCAGCGGTCACCGAGAGGAGATAAGGGGCCACGGCCCCTCCTGGAGGCCCGATTTGCTGGAGAGAATAGGCAACCCAGACATCTCTCGGCAGGCATTCTTGGAGCTGTTGGAGGAGTGGATGAAGAATGTCCTGCCGGGAAAGCCACTCACCGCTCGCTAATCACGGCGTAGACCTCCCCCTGCACCATGCGGAGAGATGTCCAAGAGGCGCCGCCGCCGCCGCGAATACGCCAGGGTACAGGAGCTTTATAAGAAGAGCTCTGCCGCCGCAGCCCGCCTTGTCCTTGAGGGAGAGTCGGTCCCAATTACACCTTTAATGAATGATTTCATTACCTTCTGGACACCCATGTTCAATCAGGCATCGACCGACTACCCTCAGGAGCAGGGCGCGGTAGTTCCAGCTTTGCGGCGGCTGATGCGGCCGATTACTATTCCGGAACTCCGGGAATCGGCCGTACCGAGCTCTAAGGCTCCTGGCCCAGATGGCGTTACACCATCCTCGTGGAATGCGGTGCCACTGGACATCCAGGCTCTGCTGCTCAACTCGGTCCTCCTTCATAAGGATCTCCCAGGCTTCCTCAAGGCGACCCGGACGGTTTTCATTCCGAAAGGCGAAGGGCGCACACCGGGGGATTATCGTCCCATAGGTGTGGGGTGTGTGTTCCTTCGTCATCTTCATAAGATCTTGGCCTCCCGGCTTCAAAGAGCCCCAGTGTTTGACGAGCGGCAGCGGGCCTTTCGTCCGTCGGATGGTTGCCTGGAGAACTTGACCACTCTCCAGGCACTCCAGGCGGAAGCCCGACGAAGGCTCAGGGAACTCCATCTTGTTTCCCTTGACGTCCGAAAGGCCTTCGATACGGTCAGTCACTTGGCCGTGTTGGGAGTCCTGAGGGCGATCGGCTGTCCGCCGTCATTCACAGAATACTTGGGGCGATATTATGAGGAGAGTTTCACCTATCTCCAAGCCGGGGGGGCAGTGAGTGAACCGATTCGGGTGCGCAGGGGGGTACGTCAGGGAGATCCTCTCAGCCCTTTGCTCTTCAACCTGGTACTGGACACCGTTCTGCAGCGACTGCCTTCCGGCGTAGGATTCGACATCGGGGACGTTAGGTGTAACGTCCTCTCCTACGCTGATGATCTCGTACAGGTGTCTTCATCCCAGTACGGGATGTCGCTGCAGCTTAGCCGGGTTGAAGAAGCGTTGGAGCGTGTTGGTCTTGGGGTGAATCCCGCGAAATGTGCCGCTCTATCCCTGGTACCATCGGGCAAGGAGAAGAAGGTCAAGATCTTGGTGCAGCCCACTTTCGCGATCCAGGGTGCCCCCATCCGCCAGGTGGGGGTCCTAGGATCGTGGAAGTATCTGGGGATAGATGTGGCCGAACGCGGGTATTTTTCCCCCAAGCCTCTCCTGGAACACCTATTGGAGAGGACCAAGATGGCGCCACTCAAGCCGCAGCAGAGAATGTGTATTCTAAGGAATCACATTCTCACTCGCTTCAACTACGGCTTGAGCCTTGGGAGAACGTCGATCGGTAGGCTCAAGGAGCTGGACTCCTTGGTTCGAGCCTCCGTTCGGCGTTGGTTACATCTTCCCAAGGATGTGCCACTTGGGTACTTTCACGCTCCAATAAGGGAGGGGGGACTTGGTTTAGCAGCTTTTGCGACGACCATCCCGGCTCTTCGATGGAACAGGAGCCAAACCTGTTCCAGTCGTCGTCCCCGGTCTCCCGAGCAGTCACGACCACCCCCTGGTTCAAGAGGTGGTCGGGATGGGCCCGGCGCGTGAGCGGCGTCCCGGAGGGAGGGGTTTTGAATGCGGACGTGGTGAGAAAGGAGTGGAGTAAAAAGCTCCACTCCAGCGTGGACGGCCGGGAATTGCGGGAGTCGGCCCAGGTCCGAGCTTCTTCGGCCTGGGTCGATATCCAAAGTCGAGGCATTCCCGGTCGTGACTACGTTCAATATCACCACGTCCGTATTAACGCCCTCCCATCCAGAATGTGAACAACTAGAGGACGCCGCCAGCAGCAAGAGGTGGAGTGCCGGGCCGGCTGCGGCCTGCGGGAGACCACAGCTCATATAATCCAGAGCTGTTGGAGGACGCACGGTGGCCGGGTTAAGCGCCACGATGCTGTGGCGAAGAATCTTAGCTCGGCCTTGGAGAGCAAGGGATGGAACGTCGTAAAAGAGCCGCATATCCGCACGGAGCAGGGACTCAGGAAACCGGACCTCGTCGCCAGTAGAAGATCATCCATAAGGGTAATTGACGCCCAGGTGGTGAGCGGAGCACGTCCTCTCCTGGAGCAGCACCGGCGTAAGAAATCGTATTACGAGGACAACGCCGGTGTTCGCTCCTGGATCGAGACAAAATATCCTGAACATCGGGACATCCGCTATACCACCTGTACCCTGTCCTGGCGAGGAGTCTGGTGTGGGCAGTCAGCGATGGACCTTAAGGAATGCGGTTTGCAGCGGAGAACCCTCGTGGGAATTACCACGAGGGTCTTACAGGGGTCACATACGAACTGGACACGATGGAACAAAATGGCGGGGAACATGGACCGAGGGATTACCTAGGGGGGTATCCGCTTCTCGGTGTTGTTGATTTTATGTATATATGTAAATGTAAATTTACAAAATAAAAAGTTGAATTGGCGACTGCATGGGCCCTCAAAGGGCCCATGTGGTCGCCTTTTCTATAAAAAAAAAATAAAAACCTATTTTTTTCCTGAGTAGATATCTCAATATACAATTGTATATATACGTTTCATGAATAATTAACCCCGAAAACGTATATTTTATAGTGCCTAAAAATGCCTATTTTGACATTAATGTCTAAAAATGCCTATTTCGACGTTAATGCTTATTTTTGTCTTTTTCATGCAAAAAAAGCCTAAAAAGGGCTAATTTTCTAAAATAATCGACTATAAAAGCAGATTTTGGTATTATTCATATTTTTTAAACTGACTGTACAATGTTCAGTCATGGGTTGGAAATGTCCTTCACACCACGGTCACGATCAAGTGGCGAACAGCAGCTCGGACCTGTCTCGCGTTCGGCGGGGTTCTTCTGTTTCCCAGTGTCACGTGATACGACAATGTAACAATGCCTTTAATCTGATGTTGCGTTTATTTCTCGTTGTTACATTGTCATATCGTGCGACACGGGAAAACGAGAATAACCCCGCAGTCCATCTCCAGACTGCAGAGGGTAAAGGTGAGAAGTGTGAACGTGAAAATTGTGAAAGTGCAATGCCTAAAGTATCAAGTTCGAAAGCTTATTTAATACGGCAGTGGTTACAAGAGTTCCCGTACTTCACAACGGATGGAAAATTATCTTCTGTCAAGCATGCAACAAGGAGGTAAGTACATTATAATGCTGGCTTGCAACGAATTATTGGCCGTGAATTGCTTGTCATCTTTGAGGCAAAAACCATCCACATCTTTTGTTTATACGAGCCATTTGATGGTAACTATAGAAGTGGTTATTCAAAATGTCCAGCAATCCAGCTGCGGACCTACGTAGCTGTAAAGTAAATTTTATATTTTTGTCCCATTTCCATATTTATTAGATTATTTCCGTATTTTTAAGGTTAATTATTTCTTCATAATTTTTCTTTATAGGTTTCAAGTGATAAAAAATCCCACCTAACTCAGCACATCCAAGGAGTGCTACATAAGGCAAATGTTGAACGCAAATCTAAGATGAAACAAATGCTTTTAACAAAAACTTCTGAGGGATCCAGCAAGAAGAATCAGTTTTATGCAGATTTGTGTCACGCAATTGTGGCAGCCAACATTCCATTCAGAACACTGGAAAATCCAACATTCAAGGAGTTCCTAGAACGATACTGCCATCAGTCGGTACCTTCCGAGTCAACGCTACGCAAGAATTACGTGCAACCCACGTACGATGACGCAATGCGCAGGATACGGGAGGACATTGGAGATTCACATATTTGGATATCGGTCGATGAAACCACTGATGCTCTTGGCAGATACATGGCCAACTTGGTTGTTGGGAAATTGGACCCAGATGCGCCATCCAGAGCCTACCTTATCTGCACGAAGCAACTTGCCAAAACAAACCAGGAAACAATAGCACACTTCGTGAACAACGGACTGAAAGTGCTGTATCCCAAAAATCTAGACGAAGAGAAAGTGCTGCTCCTATACACAGATGCTGCATCATACATGGTTGCTGCCATGCAGTTGCTCAAGGTGTTCTATCCCTCCCTTGTGCATGTGACATGCCTTGCCCATGGTTTGAACCGCGTAGCAGAGCAAATAAGACTGGAATTCCCCAAGGTGAACAAATTGATCTCCACCGTGAAGAAGGTCTTCGTCAAGGCACCAACAAGAAAACAGGCTTTTTGAGCAAAACTGCCCGATGTCCCTCTGCCACCTGAGCATGTGCTCACCCGCTGGGGCCCATGGCTGAAAGCAACTGAATATTACAGCGAGCATATCCTTCATGTCAAGGAAGTTGTGACAAATCTAGCCGAGGATGCTGCCTGCGTCACTTCGGCAAAAATGTTGCTAGATGATCACTCCATTCCCAAGGATTTGGCATATATTAGATCCCACTATACATCCCTTGTGCAAATTATTGCTGAATTAGAGGGCTCAGGAAAACCCATCTACGAAAAAACTGCTATGCTTAATGAAGTGAAACAAAAAATAAAGGAAGCTCCAGGTGAAGTGGGGGAAAAAGTAAAAGCAAAACTAGAAAAGTTGCTACAAAAGAACTCAGGATTGCAGAGCCTATGTACAGCAGCAGATATACTGGCAGGAAAATCCAGTGAAGTTGAGTGCAAAATTCCATTTCAACATGTACCCAAGTTGAAGTTCGCCCCGTCACGTCAGTTGATGTCGAACGTTCTTTTTCTGCTTACAAAATGATATTAACTGACAAACGCCATAGTTTTGTGGTAGAAAACTTAGAAAAGGTGCTTGTTATTTATTGTGAGGCCAATTACGGGAAATTTGTGAAATAAACACAAAGAGGTGACAAATTCATTATGGGAATTTCGAATGAAACACTTTGTCAAACACTCTGCATAGTACTTAAATATATACTTGAATAGTGTTTTCAGTCAGTATTACTATATGTAATGTAGATAGTATTTTCTCGGTAACGCATGGGATATTAACCATAAGAATAAGTTTCAATGCATAGTAGTAAAATATTTTTGTTCTTTGAAAACACAAATCAATAAAGTTTCATTGACGGGCAATTTTTGCGTGCGTGCATGTTTCAGTCTTTTTCGTGAATTAAAGTTGATAGTTGACAGAAATGATATTGTGTTTTACTGGACATAGTTTTTGGAAGTAGTTTTTAGAGCCTATTTTACGTTTTATAAAGCCTAATTAAGGTACTTAAAGAGCCTATTTTAGTCGCCTAAAACTTAATTTTTAGAACCTAAAAATCCGCGGTCTAATGATAACTGACTGTAGCAGGGTTGGTTGAGGCATCAATCGGTTGCATATGGCCCAGAGCTTCATACTTGTCCATAAAATTTGTGTACTCCTTTCGCAATTGGGGCTGCCTCTCAAATCTTCTCTCCAGTTGATGAAATCTTGTTGTTGCCATGTGGTAGGAATCGCCAAGCTGTGTGGGATCCTGACGCAAAGGAAGACGTACTACAAATCGTCCTGAAGAGTCTCTTGTGGTGAATCATTTGAAATGCTCTTCACATTCCTTCTCTTCTTGGGTCCGAGGTGTATGGTTGATTTCCTCAACTTCCCAGAACCTTTGAAGTAGTTGTTGTAAACTGTCATCACTTCTGAGAAGAAACGACCTGGTTAGCTCCGGCTGGGATGATCTTGTAGGAGTTCCTAAAACTTGGTACCATCCAGATACTATCCACCCTAGATCAGTGTCCTGAAAGACTGGATGATCGTTGCTTCTAACCCGTTTTCCTGGTCGAAGAATATGAAAAAATATCTCGGATCCAAGCAACAAGTCAATTTTCCCAGGTTTGTTGAATGTCGGATCTGCGAGCTGGATATCCTGTGGAATGCTCCAATCTTGATAGTTGACATGTGTTGCAAAGGATCGGAGACATTTTGCGTGGAAAATTTCGTGTCGTTTTAGTATCTCCCAATTTCCCTCTTCACTCTGACCAAGGATGAAATATTCTCAAACAGAATGCACAACTCGAATTGCAACAACATATACGAGGGTCATTTTTAAGTAAGAACCGTTTTGTCATAAAAAATAAAAACTTTCCAAAGTTTCCAAGTAATTTTATAGCTACTACTACGTACAACATTTCTTTATTTTTCAACATAGTCCCCATACAGATCCAGGCATTTGTTCAGACGTGGCACGAGCTTGACGATCCCCTCATCATAGAACTCTTCTTTTCTTCTTTTCCTTTCTATCGATACCTCGGTGTTCAAATTATCTCCCACAAATGCTATGTATTTACTCAAATTTTTGTTTCTGAAGTATTTTCTACCAATGCACAGATGGTATTCGATTTTTCATCAGTCACAGATTTTAAATCGATCAATATCTGAGTTATTCCACTTTATGAGCTTAAATTATGGGGACATGCAGCTAATGTGAAACTCTTATTCACTCTCCAAAAGAAAGATGTCAGAGTTTTGACAAGCTCATCTCTCAGAGAGCATTGCAAACCACTCTTTGTACAGCTAAATATTATGACTCTATATAGTGCATGTATCTACCTAAATCTTATATATGTTAAAGATAATTTTGAAAGTTTTCCACTCAGGTCCAATGTTCATACAAGAAGCAGGGGAAGGTGCAGTAAGATGGGATAGGTGGCAAGATGGGGTGGGAAGTATAATTTCCTGACAAGTGGTCCTACTTGTACGTAATTTTGGGAACTACTTCCAAATGTCCTTCAGTGAGGTTAGACAGCAGAGGAGCCATATTGCATTCATTTTGTAGATGTGACAAAAGAATGTTGATTTCACCACCATTTTATGTTATTTTCATCTATTTTTCACACTGATTCGGTTAAGTTTCATGCATGACACTGTAATGTCAATATATTATACTTGTAGACATGTCCTTAAATAGTAAGTGCATGTACAACTTAATCAAATCACAGTTTCATTGCATGAGCTAGGTTAAAGACAATATAACATGTTGCCGTGAGGCAAGATGGAGTACTCACATATGGGGAAAGATGGGATACTCACATGTGGGAAAATTGTCTTACTCCACTATGATTTCATCTTACTCCATGAATTTATTACTGTTGTGATTAAAAGTAAAACTTAATAAATAAAATCTATCTGAATAAAAATTTATAATGAGATATGAATAACTCATTAAAAACCTGTCTGAGAAGGTTTATTTTTACAACAGCCTATCTGTATAAGACCATATCCTATTAAGTACAGTGAAACATGACTCATTCCAGGAGTCAATATTTGTTTTTAATAACATTATTCCCTAAATAACTGACAAAAAAAGGAAAGCTGGCATAGAAGGGCTTCACAGATTTTTGAAAAGGTATACAGATCTATCAATCAGAAAACCCAAACTAACCTCTAATAGCTAAGAGCATTTATATTCCAGATGCCACAAATAATAAGATTAAACAAATTGTTGACATGCTAGGTAATAAAAGCCCTGGGTATGATAAAATTAGGATAAGAACTTTAATATTTTATTAATTACCAAATTTGTAAATAGTTGTTTTAAACAGGGCATAGTAATAATGACCTAAAAGTAGCTCTTGTTAACCCTATATTCAAAAGCGGCACCCATTCAGACTTTAATAATTACAGGCCAATCTCAATCCTATCCTCAGTTGACAAAATCATGAAGAAATATATAGCTGAATATTTGTCAGAATTCTTAGATAAAAACAATTTAGTATCTCATAACCAATTTGGATTTCAAAAGGAATGAGGCACAAGAGAGTCTTTGCAGGAATTTGCTGAGATTATCAATGAAGGCTTAGATAAAAACATTCATATTATTGCTACATTTATAGATTTCAGGAAAGTGCTCAATACAATCAACATAGATATTTTGATAAACAAATTAGAACAAATCAGTATAAGAGGGCATATTCTGGATTGGTTCAGGAATCTAGAAGGATGAAGCATGAGAGTAAGGCTCAATAATTCTGTTAATGAACCTGGATACCTTACCTGTGGTGTCCCTCAGGGATCTATTTTTGGCCCAATATCATTTTTAATATACATAAATGATATATGTTCTGTAATTAAAAATTGTAAAATCATTTTATATGCAAATGATGTTGTTTTGATAATGAAATGTATAAATATTAATGTTGCTCAAGAATTAATGCAGGAAGATTTTGATAATGTTAATGTATAATTGCATGACAACAATTTAACTATAAATGACAAAAAAAAACAAATTATGTACTTATCAAATAGTGTGTCTAAAAGAAAATGGGTTCAACTAAAATATCACAACCATATCTGTTTATATGGTGCATAAAATGATGTTACTAATAGATGTAGATGTCAAATGATTACTCAGATGACTAAATACACCTACCTTGGACTAATTATGTATGAGAATTTTAAATTTAATCTTCATATATGAAAAATAATTATTAAGATGAGAAAGATTTTGTATCAGTTTCACATGTTTAGATATATTGTAGCAAAAAATTTTCAAATTATGGTGTATTTTGCATTAACCCATTTCTGCCTAGTGTACCATATACGTACAGTATGCAGAGCAGAGTTCTATCTCGGTCATGCTTATAATTATTGACAATGTTTCAATTGTCTTTGATACTGGTTAAACAGAATTATATATCATTACTCAATACTTTGTTGGGGTCACACTGCCTTGTATTCAGAATTAGTTGTAACAGTGCATAGTGGTGGATGCAACAATCTACACAGTGGAGCAAAATCGAGAATCATGGAGGTGCCCTCAAAGTTAGCCACATGGGTAGCAACAATGATTTGAATTTTCACGACAAGGACTGTCCCTGGCCTGCCTCACCTTTGCCAGGGCCTTCAAGAGATGCTGCAAGGAAGGTGGTTGAGCAATGCAGCAGTTCCTCTGCACTGAAAGTTACTCTGCAGGGATGTTTGAAGCCTTCCAGAATGATTTGGACAGATAAAGATTTCCAGCAGCAGGCATTGAGTGTTTTTCCTGAGACAAACTTCACTGCAGAGTGAAATATATAACCAGTAGAAATTTTTTAAAGTATTCTTGACGATGCAATCATTGACTTTCTCTGTGAAGAAACTTCGAGGTATGCACAATGCAAAAGCTGTTCAGATCCCTCTGTTTCACGCACTGAAATGAAAGTTTTTATCTCTATCTTGTTGCTTTCTGGATACAATGTGGTGTCATGTAAATTGAGTTATTAGGAAAGTGAAAAGGACATCAGAAATGAACTTGTTCTGAATGCTATGTGAAGGAATCGTTTTCTTCAGTTCTTCCGATTTATACATTGCGCGGACAATTGCTTGGATATAAATGAGAAAAAGTAGAAGCTGCGCCCTTTTTATGACATGCTGCAAAAGAAATACCTACAGAAATTGAGACCGGAGCAGCATATCAATTTTGATGAATGCATGGTGGCATATTACGGCCGTCATAGTTGTAATTCATCGAGAGAAAACCCATACGATTTGGGTACAAAATATGGTGCCTAAACACACCCGATGTTTACTTGATCCCCTTTGTCATCTAACAGGGATAATCTGAAGTTTAGAAAAAAGAACATTCAAATATTTCCATCAGTGAAAACACACGAAGAAATTAATGATGCAAATTTAGACATACTCATAAGCTACACTGATGCCATTAAAATAGAATTTGAATTCAGATTTGAAAATTTTAAGGCATACGGTCCAATGTTTGAATTTATATTTAAAGCCGGATGAAATCCATGAGAGTGTGCTGGAACTTCAGTATTTTAACTTCCTTGGAATTGAAAATCTGGATATGGAGTTAATTGACTTCAGAAGTTCAACTTTATGGAGAGATAAATTTAAAGAATTAAGAGTGAACTATGAGAAAACGGAATAAAAATCACCAAAAATGATATCTATATGCTGGGTATCACTTCCATCCAAGTTTTCTTTTATCAAGAAAATAGGTTTTGCCCTATTGAGAGCTTTTGGATCCAGCTACAAATGTGAGCAAGTGTTTTCGCAGATGAATTTTATTTTGAATTCTTCACGGAACAGGCTAACTACAGAAAATTCAAATTCTTGTGTTATTTTAAAAACAACTAATTATTCACCAAATACTTCAAAGCTTTCATAGGAAAGGAAACAGCACCAAGGAATTCACTAATTGTTTTTACAAAAAGATAAAACGTTTATTTATTAAAAGGTTTATGGTTTTTTATTTTATAGATAGAAAATTATTACAGTACACATATGTATGTAAATTGTAAAAAATAAATAATATCATAGCATAAAGGTTGTTAAATGTACCGATGAAAGTTTGTTTGAATTTTAATTTTGAACACTGATCAATTAGTTGATGACCCAGGATCAAACTGACCGAAATTGACCCGCTGTAAAAAAACGTTGGTGACCACTGGTCTAAACTGCGGGACAGTAAATAAGAGGCAATATTCGGGAAGGCAGCCACTCCTATGATCATCATGCTTTATGAAAATCCCACATCGATGAAGAACCTACCGTTTCAGTTGCATTTTGATAACTTTTTTACAGGAATTCACCTTCAGGGTCCATATAGGCGAACTAGGCGGTCGCCTAGGGCGACAAGTTATACGGGGCGCCAAATTGGAGGAAACAAATCAAATTAGACAAACGAAAAGGACGAAAAAAATAAAAATGAAATAACGAAGAAGTCATTGTTTTAATTCCTGTGCGCGTACGGAGGGAGTATGAATTATAATTCATTTCACTACATTTCTGAGAATTTATTAGCATGATATGTAATTTTGTTAATTTACGGCAAATTGTTGTACATTATAATTCTGTTAACGCCTACCGCATCATGATTTGAAACAGACGAGCTAGAAAGAAAAAGAATGAAAAAGCTAATATTGAAGAGAGAGTTTCGGTTCTGTTCGCTCTCGTTCGGCGTCGCTGGCTGAGTGCATCGTGAGTAGAGTGACCACCTCTCCGGGTTTCACCCTGAGACTCCGGCTTTTTACACCTCAGCTCCGGTCTCCGGATATAACTATAATTTCTCTGGGTTGAACTAATTTTATGAAAACTGTGAAATTTAAATATATAATGGCGTTAAAACTTCGAGCAAAACGCTTATAGCGAGCGTACTATCTTTCTGTCCGGATGCACTCTCTTTCTGCGCGTGCCGTATGCGCGGTAAACAGTCTGTGCAGCGCAGTCGTGTACGTATTGTGTTAGCAAATCTAGTGAGCAGGAGAGAATTTTGAAGTTTGTCGGTTGCCGTTGGAATCAATTCATAAGCGAAAGAAAAATTGTAAGCTGTATCGTGTATAAGCACATAGGTAAATATGAACGCAATATTATTCTTACAAGCACAAGGTAAAATGTTATTTAAACTTAAGAGAACATTCGAGTCACTCTTAACATGCCACCGCGCAACGCAAATTTAAAACGTCAAACGAATATAGTTGGCGGACAATAATTTTAAGACTCAAGATTCAAGGCTTTTTTCTATGGATACGCGGGTATACGCCGTATACACACCTTTTTTATTTTTATTTTTTAATTTATTTGAAGTTTTAAAAATGTTATAAATTTTGCTTTAATCTTATTGGTTAAATATTATGTCTTTGATCCTATTGTTTGAATATTAAATGCTTTTGAAGCTAAAAGAACAACGCAAAAATACATGAATTTTTTAAGAAAAAAGAAGAAAAGCCCTGATTTTATTTCTTATTAATACGTTAATTATATATGAGAATCACCAAAATATTAGTTATATTATAATAACAATTAGTAAATGTTTAAATAAAATTTTATTGTGTTATTTTTTTTTAAATTAAACATTCGTTATTAATATTCAACTTTATTTTTCAATTTAAGTGTACCTTCCAAAATGGATGAAGGTCCAGACCCGAAGAAGGCAAAACATTATTTCTGTACTTTCCAAGATAATTGGTGCGACATCCAACTTTAAAAAAATTGGGTAATAAAAGAAGATATATCTACTGCAAAATGTCGTAGTTGAAATATGCAATTTACTATCAAACACAATGGGGAAAAAGAATTAAAAGTGCACCTAATCAGTAAAAGACATCAGAACTGGACTCAAGTCCAAACTACCAACCAACTTCTAACTACATTTACGCCAAATGTAGCCGTACAAAAAGTAAAGCAATTATGGAGAATGTATTGGGACCAAAATCTGTTGAAGATTGATTCTTGGAACTCGGTGCAAACACGAGCAACATGATCCGATTTTCAATTTCCTGTGATGCTTCCAACAATGGCAACAAAAAGCTTTTTCCAGTTGCAGAAAGATATTTTAATATTAACACTGGAATACAAAACAAATTAATAGAAATTTACGAAAACAGCGATGAAAGTTCAGAAGCTATTACCAAAGAATTAAAGAACACATTGACTAAGTGCGGTCTTAGCATTTCTCATGTAAGTGCTTATAGTGCAGATAACGCTTCTGTAAATTTTGGCATTCATAATTCAGTTTTCCAAAAGTTGACTGCTGAAAACCCAAATATCTTAAAAGCAAATTGTAACTGTCACGTTATCCACAACGCTGGTAGAAATGCTTGTAAAGCATTGTCGTATGACGTGGTGATTTTAACCTCTCTATACAGTGGGAGTCTTCTCTTAGAGGTGAAACCAAATGAATGTTTTTATGAACATTTCATTACCGCTCTTGTGCTGTCCCAACACAATCGTTTTCCTACCAGAGATTTGGCAACGCTGGACTACGTTGTCTCCTCAGTTTCTCCGCATTCTCTTTCTTCTGGCCGAAATATCTTCGACTCTGACCATGAGTCACTTGACGTGGCCTTCCGCTTACCAGGCAACCTCTGGCGACCAAGGGGTCCCCCCACTCCGTCTCGACCGTTTCCCGCTTGGAAGAAAGTTTGCTGGAATGACGTCAATCGCCGCCTAGCTGCACTTTACTGGGGCATAGTGGATTCCTTAACTCCCGATGAAGCAGTGAGCTATTGCAGCATTTTCCTACTTTTGACAGTTTATCGAGTTCCCCATCAGTTTTTCGTGTTCGCCAGAAGTTTTTGTGTTCGAACTCGATCCAATGGCGAACTCCAGCAAACGATGACCCCTGCATACGACGACCCCTGCGTACGTACGGTATGCCGTCATTTATAGCAGACATTAGCCCGGAAGAGGACACTAGTAGATCGAGGGTAGAACCAATTAGCGTTCGCGAGTGCAGCGCAATCTACCGGCACTTCACTGCGAACTGAATTAGTTCCGACCCGACAACGTCGCCACGAGCAGAGGCAGTGAAGGAGAGAGGGCGAACGAGATAGGACGCGGAGAGTGGCAGAGCGAAGACAGTTGAGCGAACGCACCTGCGGAAAGGTTATCTGCGAGTCGAACCCTTTTCCATATCATTTGTGATTCCTCAAGTGGACATTTCTTCTAAGTATTGTACTATATTTGTGCTTTGTATTATGTCACTGCAATATAATTGTTAGTACATTTCGTGACATTTATCCAGTGTATGCTATTTGATTTGTGGTTGGCAGCAGCAGTGTCACCAAGGGTATCGTATCGTTTAACTATTTTCAAGTACTTTTAGTATTACGAGAGAATAATGTAAAATGAGACAGTTTCGTGTCACTATCTGCAGGATATTATTGCTGGAGTGATTAAGGACTGTGTTCCCTATGTCAAGTTCAAATCAAAAAGGTTCCTCCCTTGGTATAGTAGAGATCCTCTTTTGACCTTAAAAAACAAAAATCGAGCTTGGGAACTTTGGAAAACTCACCCCAGTTTAGAAACACGAAATACATTTGTTAATTTGAGGAGCTTATGTAAGCCCCTTTTAGAAAAAGACTATACTAACTACATTAACAAAATCTCTTCTAATATCTCCTCAAATCCCCGGCAGTTCTGAGCGTCGTAATAATAGAAAAATACCAGATACAGTTTTTAATGGCTCTCGTCTAGCTGTGGCACTCAATAGACCGGAACTATTTAACAACTTTTTTAGTGAATGCTTTGTTTCCCCTCACAACATCTCCGGAGCGTTTCAAGATCCCCACTCGTTTCACGTGGCTTCTAATTGTACGTTATCTGACTTACAGACTTCTCCATGTGAAATCTATGAATTCCTATGCCAAATCAATCCTCATCGTTCTCCGGGCCCTGATGGACTAAGTCCTGTATTTTTACGTAACTGTGCCTCCTCTCTCTGTATTGAGTATAATTTTCAACATATGCTACTCCTTAGGTCTCTTTCCCTCTCAATGAAAACGTGCGAATATTATTCCGATTCATAAATCAGGATCCAAATCGGATGTTACAAATTACCGACCAATTTCTTAACTTCCTATTCATTCTCCAATTTGTGAAAAAATTATTCTAAACCGCCTCTTTTACTTCACTTCTCCGCACCTGTCCACCGAGCAACATGGCTTTCCGCTCTTGCTTGTCAAATCTAGCTGTCTTTCAAAAGCACTTCGTGGAAGCCTTAGAAAATAAATCACAATTAGATACAATATTCCTTGATTTTTCTAAGGCTTTTGATTCTTTGAATCATAACCATCTACTTCATAAGCTTAGCCACCGCTTCAACTTGCATGGAAATTTCCTTTTGTTATTACGTAGTTTTTTAAATAACAGATATCAGCGAGTCATGCTTTCAGGTAATAATTTAAATTGGTCAATTGTTCCTTCAGGTGTTCCTCAGGGCAGTGTTCTTGCCCCCTTTTTGTTTAACCTTTTTATTGATGACTTAGCATCTCAATTACGTCCCTCTCAAGCCGAAATACTTATGTATGCAGACGACTGCAAAATATTTAGGCAAATTCATTCCGCTGAAGACAGTTTAATACTTCAACAAGCAGTCAATATCGTAACCAACTGGTGTTCCGATTCTTCTCTTCGATTAAATTCAAACAAATGCACCGTAATGACCGTTACACTACGTAAAAATCCTCTAGAATTTAATTACATAATTAACTCTGTTTTATTAGCCAGAGTTGTCCTTTAGAACAGTGCTTCCCAAACTGTGGGCCGCGGCCCCCCGGGGGGCCGCAAAATTATTTTGGATGCAAGGTGAAGTGTCGAAAAATAAAGTTTTCATGAATAATAAAATTTTATCAGGGAATCTTTGGAAAAACGATATTATAAAAATTATTAATTGCTGTATAAAATGAAGAAAATTGCAATAAAGTTTCTTATTTTTACTATTCTCAATTCAAAGGGGGCCGTGACAATTGAAAGTTTGAGAACCACTGAAAAGAAGGACATAATTGATAATAAGTTAAATATCACACCGCACATAACTGCTATAAAACGCAAAGCTATGTCCCTACTAGGAATACTATACAGATTTACGGACATAAAAGATGCAGCTCCCCTTAAATTATACTTTTCCACATTAGTCCTCCCAGTTGTGAATTATGCTTCCCCTATTTGGTCTATGGCTGCAGCCTCTAATCTTTCCTCTCTTGATTGTGTGCTAAATTTCTTTGTTAAAATAGTTAAATATCGTATACCCTCTTTTCGCACCTCCTCTAAGGAAGCCATCCTAACGGCCTTGTCTCTAGACCAACTTTCGGTATCCCGACAAAAATCTGACCTTTCCTCTATGTTACAATATTTTAAACTCTAATATAGAAAGTCCAGAACTTCTTTAGGTTTACGAGTACCCTCTAGAACAACTCGCTCAATGGATATACTCCACATCCCAAACACAAGGTTATCTATTTTCAGGCGCTCTCTATTTTTCCGTCTTTCTACTTAATTTAATTTTCTTCCTTCCCACATAGATCCGTTTATCCTTTCCTATAAATCATTTATCAAAGGTTCTAGAGCTCATTTACCTCATTCTCAGCTCTGACTTCTCTGTGCTCCATTTGTAGCGCTATATTCTCTTTTGTGTTGTTTTTTATTAGTCTCTGTATTTTCCCTGTTTTTATTTGTTTTTATTTGTACTCATGATTTGTTATATATTTCACTCTAAAATGGCGAGTGCTGTATGTGAAATTGTGATTAAATAAATAAAAATTTGGTGCTGAAAGTGTTCGCCGAGTTCTCTAATTCATCCAAGAAGAATAGTCAATTCAAGAAGTGTTTTGAATTTTTGGGTATGGAATTCAAAAAAAATATTAAGATACGTGGTTATCAGGTGGTTATCCTTGTTCACAGAACTTGAACGTCTCATTTTGTCTTGGCCTGCTGTAAAATCCTATTTTCTAGAATTAAGAGAAGAGAACTGTATGTGTGAGAATTTATCAAAACACAATAAAACGGATTGGATGAAGATCTAAATGCACATTTAAGTTTTCCTGAATGTTATATATAGTTTGTTCATCATTATATGAACATCTTAAATACTGCGATTTTGAAATTGGAAAGTAATTCCGTAACAATTTCGGAAGTTCATGTGATAATGGAAGAATTAAGAATAAAGCTTAGTACAAGACTAAAAGATAACTTTTTTGGTAGTAAAGTGACGTCTGCCTTGAATTATTTAAAAGAAATTAAAAAAAAATTGGAAAAAAGGCTAGTCAATTATATCAAAAAATTTGGAATTATTTAAATAAAAACTATGATTTTGAGAACTCGTCTTTTAAAAACTTTACAATAAGAAATATCAAAGAAAACCGTTCAGTTTCCTACAACGAAATGATTCAAACCAGAAACTCCCCTCGAGTGAATGTCTTTATGATGAAATCACTCTTTTAAATGGAGTTTTGAATACATTTGATGAAAATTATTTTAATGATCATTCTTTAGATCAAATATGGGTAAAAATATTCCAATTTTCCCCAACTTTTCAAAATCGTGTCAAAGATAATGTCCATGCCAGATAGCAATGCATATGCTGAGCGCTTATTTTCTTTAATGTACAGTCTATGGACTGATGAGCGCATTAAATTAAGTATAAACTTAATTAAGGCAGAATTATGCATAAAATTAAATTTTAAAATGACTTGTCAGCAATTTGCTGAATATTTAGCAAAGGACCAGCAAAAAGACTTGTTAAAATTCTGCCAAAATACGTAATCAGAAATATAGCTTTAAGTTTAAAAGAAACGCATAATATCTATTTATGTTCACTATTTTATCTGTTTCAAACATATGTATTTTTTGTACTTTCTTATTTTCATGTTTCCTAACCACTTTACATTTGGCTTATCTTCATTTTTCTTGAATAAATCATTGAAAGTCATAAAAGTTGTTTTATTTTCTCCATCTCGTTTATTAATTTTTAGAGGGTGTTAAAAAAGTCAAGAACCTCAATTTCGGGGGTTGCTAAGGCATGAGCTCCATACATTTTTTGAATCGTATTTTGTTATTGTAATCTCAGGGTTGAGCTCAACTATCGTACTGTAATCTCAGAGTTAAGCTCAACTAAAAGGTGGTCACCCTAATCGTGAGTAGTGATTCTGGTCCAAGAATTCTCAACAAAAATTTTCCGGCAAATTTCACAATTTTTCTTGTCTCGAGTCCCGGGAAATTTTCATTCGAGACTTCCAGACCCAAGACGTTTTTAAAATTGGATTTTTTTAACGTATTGAAACCCCGAAGTGTGCCTCAAGCCAATATGATTCATACGTGCTGCACTGCAAAAATACCGTACCTCTGACTGTCAAGCCGACCGAATTTCAATAATCAGGGGCGGGCGTAGGCGGTAAGCGAGGTAAACAAGGCATCAGGGCGCCAATAGTCAAGGGGCGCTCGAAAGATGTCGGCGATTCTCCAAATTTCCCTTTTAATTGATAAATTATTGGAGAGTGTTGAGTGAGTCTATTTGTAGGTTTTATTTGAGAGATAAAGATACAAACGTGTTGTATATTTCGCTTGTGAGGTATGCAGGTATAAATATATTCAATTACTTTGCGCCCACTCTGTTCCTGTACTGTACTGGCGATCTCATCTCCATTTGGAAGTTCCAGTATTCCACTCCAAGATACGCTCTTCACCCTATTCGGTACACTTTCTAGAATTTACGCCACAGATTAGCTCTACCTGAGAAAGGCAAACAAATCTTGCAGAGCGAGAGATACCCAAATTACGATGGTTGCCAGTTGCGTATCCAAGAGGAGAATCGCTCCTATTGAATGAGACCTGTCGTCTCTTTCTTGAGAATTTTCTATTTCCGCCCTCAAAGCTGAGGACACTCTTGAGTTCTGTAAAAAATATTCAGGAACCAAACAACTGTCGTCAATTCCTACTCAAGAATGGGGGACACGTGGAATACTTGAAGCTGGGGAAACCCCCTATGACAGGGGTAGCTAACCTTTCTGCATTAGGTTCCAAATCAACTGTAATAGGACTACAAAAGCCGCACGTTAGCCATCCTTACGATTTGGGATGTAAGGGAAATATCCAGTGATTCTCCTTGACTAATCAGCAATTCAGTAGCCATATACTCAGTTTAGAGTTGTGAGTTAGGGATACGAAATCGAAACGAAAGTATCGATACCTTAATCATATGATGTATCGAATGAAAAGTATCGATACCACAAATGTATCGGGCCGAAAGTACCGATATTAGTAAGTATCGAATCGGAACAATTAAAAATTTTACATTAATTGAATATAAATAAAGGCACATACGTCTATGAGTAGTTATCGAATCAAAACAAGCAAAAAATTACATTTATTAAACATAAGGAAAGGCACATTCGTCTATGAGTAGGAATCAAATCAAAACAATTAAAAATATTATATTTATTGAAAAAATTAAGGTACATTCTTCAAAGTACAATAAAATCTACACCTCCCACTCCTCTGTGCAATCTCCCAAAAACATGAGCTTTTCCAGGCGGCTTCCCGTTAACCGATTCCTGGCTTTCGTTACGGTTGCACCCGCCTTAGAATAGAGACGTTCTGCAGCCACTGATGTGGCAGGAATTGTCAAGTACGCTCGTGCGAGCTTGTAAAGATTGGGGAAAACACACTTCATTTCTTCCCAGGTCTTCAAAGGATCAGAGGATATAGGAGAAATTGGACTTCATAAATACACAGACAGCTCATCTCTTTCCTCATAGGTATTTGTTTTCTTTTTTGCTTGCCATAGGCCAATACTTTGTGGCGGATCCAATAGTCATACTCGGATTCTGTATTCAGAGTAGAATCACTGTCTGTGTCACTGATTGATGCCTCACTTCTAATATGGGTGTTAGATTGAGCCTTTGCAATATCAATAAAATGTATGCTTTTAAATCGCGGATCTAATAAATTGGATATAGCTAACAGATGAGACTCCGCAATATGAGCAAACCTGTGATTAATTTCGCTCAGCAGTGTTTCTTTTACCCCGTCTAACAACGTCATTTTCCGCAGTAATTCCAATAGCTTGCTACTGTGCTTTTAAGCAATGGATAAGTGGAATCACTTTGCTCAGCGTTACAAATTTTTCCCTCGCAATCTCCTTGGTAATGTAATCCAATGGTTGAAGCAACTACAATATATGTTTCACAATGTCAAGCTCAACGGAAGTTAATGCTAATGGAGCCTTCGGGTTTCCGAGGAGAATCTGATGCACAAATTTTGACAAGGCAACGTATCTTTCTAACATATACTAAACAGAATTCCATCTTGTGCTTACATCTAAAATCAACTTAAGAGGGGTTTTATTAACTTCTATGTGTTTAGCACGAAGCAAGATGTTACCTTTTCTACCACCAAATGAAGCGTGTGTGCAAAACAGGGAAGGTGTTTTCCCTTGCCGAGAAACATGTTAACTGCACCAACAATATTAGAAGCGTTATCAGTGACTGCACATACTACCTTACTTTTGGGGATAGAATACTTCATGCAAACAGCTTCAAGTTGCTCACAAATGTTGACTGATGTATGCCTCTCCGTGCGCTTCTTGGTTGCAATGCATTTAGAAACAATGTCTGTGCCGTTCAAATGATGTGCTGTTATACCCAGGAAGCTACGGCATGACATCATTTCAGTACAAATTTCCAAAGTAATTACAACATTTCCCACACTAGGATCACTTATTTTGTCAGAATAAACCTTTATAATGACCTCGTACAGCTCATCAAGTCGTGATTTTAGTGTGTCGACGCTGGGGAGCTTGTGCAAATTCTCTCTCACTTTTGTTACTGCATGTACTCATTTGATTCGATACTGAGAAAAATATGCCGATATCACTAGAAAATCGAAAAAAAGAATCGAGTAAAAAGTACCCGGTATCGAAAGGAAAGTACCGATATTAGTAAAGTGTCGATAGACTTTTTTCGTATCCCTAGTTGTGAGTGCTATAATGTAGCGACTCTGTATTTGTGTCCACACTCCTCAAGTCTGCACCCGAAGTGGTTACGGACTTACGAGGAGGACTTGATTTTTACTTTCTCCATATACGTAGTATAGGGGAAAGTACTGTATTCATGAAAAAAATCGACTACGAGATTTCAACGGAAATACACGTTTTGAGGTCCTCTGAACACGTTTTGACCATTTTATCGATGATGTTTGTGTGTGTGTGTTTGTGTGCGTGTGTGTGTGTGATAGCTTTTTGTGGGTGCTCTAACTCTAAAAACATTCATCAGGTCAACGTAAAATTTTATATTTAACATTTTTATAAAGGTCAGAAGAACTGATTAACTGGTCAACCGAAAGTGAGTGTTTACTCTTGTCACATCCACTATTTTGAAATATGTGCTTTAATATTTAGTAGTAACGCTCCTTTTTCTTTTCTTAATTGTTGGAGCCTTGTGGCAATATCCAATATCAGAAGGCTACGGTTTGAGTTTATTTCTGTTCTTTTTAGTCTAAAATTTCTTAGTTTCTTAAAATATTTATTATTATGTAACCAATTTGGAATTTTTAGAAATATTACAGATATGGAGAAAGTCATGTAGTGGCCACATCAGATTTTTTTACAAAGTTACTATGAAATTACTTGGAGGGGAGAGGGCCCAATTTTATATTCTTGTCTTTGGCGCAAAAATAGCTAGTTACGGCTCTGTTACCATTAAAGGAAATTGTGTAGTAACTTTCTATGATCTAAATACTCGCATCAACTGCAATGAGTTCAAACGATATTTTAAGATCGCACTATTCTTTTGGCTATAGTACTTTTGGAATTTTTTTCATCCGTGTTTTTGGAAACTAGGCTAAAAATGCTAATTTATAATGCCCAGCGCCCATTTCATACTTTTCTTATGGGTGGTAGAATTGAAACTAAGGGGTTGGAAAAAGACTTCCTAGCAGATAATCATAGACCTACGAAATTCATTCCACGTGTAACCCTCATTTAGGTTGATCTACCCTGAAAATTTCGCTTCTACAAGTTGCAGGATTCTAGACGGACGGACAGACAATCAAATACATAAGCGTTTTTTAAGCGCTTAAAATTATAATTAACATTATTAATATAGTTTTATTTGAAATTGGAGTGAAATATTATTTAGCTGTCGTGTACAAATCTATTCCGAAAATTTCGTGTCTCTATTTTATCTGATCTCAGAAACATTGGTTGGACAAAGGGATAGACTGACAAGTCAAAGAATTAAGCCTATGTTAAAAAAACGCTTAAAAATATTAAAGGAAACAAGATAGGAAATTATACTCCATAAATGGAATACACAGAGATTTCAAAGGCGTTCTTAATGGGAAATATGTATGGAAAGGTATCGAAAGATTAGGTGATTCCCGAATTTTTATCTCCGAAACTATAAGTCGTAATTGTATGGTTTCCGGGACAATCTTGTAGTAAATGTTGTTCTCTATCCAAATAATTTTTTAATCTATGCCTCGCAGATCATATAAGAGCATGGATAGAGAAATATATGGATTTTTAATTGTTGTTTGCAGAGAGATGTTATTGATGAATCTAATGTTGATATCAAATTCAACTCATTTATGAATACTTTTGCAATCCATTTCAATGATGCTTTTCCTCACAAGCACATTAAACAGGCCACTAACCACAAAAAGAAAATATACTCAGCAACTATTACCTCTAAGGCTCAGATTGCACGTGACCTCTATTATAGAAGCAAATTCCATGATCCTCACCTTCGCTCCCAATATTTACAGGCTCATAAATAACTTAAGTCTTGTTTAATAAATGAGAGAAAAGCCACAACCGAATCTTATTTAAGAAATTCGATAAATCAGATTAAGGCATCTTGGAATGTAATTAAGCAATATACTACAGGCAGAAATAGGACCCTGAGCCGTAGTAATATTTAATTTTATAGCATTAAAGTTACCAATCCAACAGATATCGCCAATAACTTCAACAATCAATGTTGTTTCTCTGACAGTAATCCCTCTCCAAAACCAATCAAACTCTTTTCCTCTCATAGGTCTGTCTTCCTCTTCCCCTCAGACCTGCTCGAGGTAATTAAGGTCATAATTTCCTTTGATAGCAAGTGGTCTGTCTGTATTGATGGCATCCCTATGCCTATACTGAAGAGAGCAGCTAATATCATTGCTAACCCTCTATCTGACATCATTAATTCATCCCTCCGTCTTGGCTATTTTCCTGGCAGCTTAAAACTGGCCTTGGTCACACCAATACATAAAATAGGTCCACTCACGAACTCAGAAAATTATAGACCCATATCAGTTCTCTCAGTATTTTCCAAGATATTCGAGAAACTTTTCTACAACCACATCATTCACTACCTTAACCATTTTAACCTGATCCACACATCTCAACATGGTTTCAGGGAAGCAAGATCCACCACCACTGCTATTTATCAACTAATAAACCAAATTTGCATTTCTCTTAACAAACACCATCCCAGCACGGGTATATTTTTTGACCTAAGTAAAGCTTTCGATAGCATCAATCATAGTATTTTATTTGAAAAGCTTTCAAATTTAGGCATAACAGGTATGCGCTATGCTGGATTAAATCTTACCTCTCAAACTGTCAACAACTTGTCCAATACAAGCACTGTGCCACAAACGGGATTAATACTACAAGGTCCTTACCCCTAGAAGTCAAGTGTGAGGTCCCTCTGGGTTCCATTTTCGGCCCTTTATTGTTCATTAATGACCTACCAATGACTCTGTCCAGCACTAATGCCACCCTCTATGCCGATGACACCTCCACCTCCACTGCTGCTGAAAACATGTCTGCTTTAATTGAATCTTCCAATAATGCTATTATGAAGATGTCTGACTGGTGTAGTAGCAATAATTTAGTACTTAATAATAAAAAACTATCTTCTTGCAGTTTCACACCAAAAAATCATCTCCTACCTTGTGCTTCCTCTTAAAAACTAATGGTAATATAATTCAACATGCCACGAATACTAAATTTTTAGGCCTTACAATATCTGAAGACCTAGACTGGTCTCTCCATGCCAAAGATGCTGCCAAGAAAGTTATCACTGGCATTTTCATGATTCGGAATCTGGCCCAAATCATTTCACTTGATGTATTAAAAATGTGTTACTATGCTATTCCCATCTTGCCTATGGCATAATTTTTTGGGGAAACTCTAGTGCTGATACAAAATTATTCTCAATGCAAAAGAAAGCTGTCAAAGCTATGATAAAAGTTACATATAGACCCCCAGTTTGGCCTATCTTCGTACAACTTAAGATTCTTACCTTACCATGTATACAGTAAAACTTCGCCGAACGCGGGGGTTAGGTTCTACAAGGGTGTCGCGTTGCGCGAATCCGCGTTGGAGGAATCATTAGTCTTATGGGAATAAAAGGGTTCCGTTCCGAGTTCGGAAAAATGTACTCCTTGATGGCGTTTTTTCAATAATAATGACATAGTTTGCTTATATTTCCTTGAAAAAAGATTATAAACATCGCATCAACTAATTATATACAGTAGTATTGCGTTAAAAAAAATATTTATTAAAAAATTAAAATTAAATTCTCGCGTAATTTTACACTAGGCAGACATTCACTTTTATAGTTTTCCCTTTATACCTGGAAATGCTTGCTTAAATAAAACACTTTCATCGCTCGCAGTGATAAATATTTTAGAAACAAGTTTTGAAATATTTAAAATTAATGTTCACAGAACTGAAACAATACATATTAAAAACTTGATGATTAATATCGACAGCGAATCCAACGATCGGTCCTCAGCTATGCCGGATTGGCCTTTGCACAGATGCATAACAATAGCGGCACTACCGGCAGTTGTTTGCACTCACTGAAATGGTACATACTGGCATTAATTTTCGCGTAATTTTTATTTATCGCTAGAAATATTTTATTGAAAATTTAATGAAATATTTTAACGAAGTTACAGTGAAACTAACCAAGGTTAATTAGATGGTCTGCTCTTGGTCTTGTGATTTCGATGTGTTCGGACCTTGACTGGAAGAATTTCGTGATAGGCATCTGTTTGGACTTTTTTAACTCCCTATGAAGTTCTACGTAAGGAGCTAAAGCTGATTCTAGACTCCTCTTGAACTTCAGGCTTCGTTCTACTGAAGGATCAAATTCCAGTGGTGCTTCTTTTAAATCTTCTGCCTGCTTCAAAAACTTCTCCAAAATTTTTGCTGTTAACTTTGGCTTCTCAGGCTCCGAATAGTTCTCTTCTTTTTCGCCTTCACTCGAAGTTTGTGTCACCATATCTAATTCACCAACGGTTAGTTCCTCTGCATGGGACTCTAACAATTCTTCCACATCACTTTCTTCCATGTCTTCAAAGCCTTCACCCCCGATGTGCCTTGCGATATTAATTACTTCCCTAACGTCCTCCGTATTATCGGGAAAACCTCGGAAGTCACGAACGATATCAGGCCAAAGAGTTTTCCAGCAAAGGTTCATCGTTTCACTTCTCACTTCATCCCTTTATTATTTCAATGGCCTTCGAAATATCAAATTTTTTCCGGCAATCGCTAACTCCTAAGGATGGCAAAGGTGAAATACTCCTTTAGCCAAAACAACTAGAGGGCTACAAAATCCAATGCATTTCGCCCACAAGGTGAGCATCGTCAGGGGTAAAACCTGTTTCAACAGTGACTGGGAGCCAACTGCAACTGTTGAAACAGGTTTTACCCCTGACGATGCTCACATTGTGGGCGAAATGCATTGGATTTTGTAGCCCTCTAGTTGTTTTGGCTAAAGGAGTATTTCACCTTTGTTAGTTTTGGCCAAAGTTCTTGAGCTACTATCTATTCTCCTAAGGATGGATTTGTCTCCATCATTGAAAGAATGTTAGCGAAACTTCTGCGGATGTAATACGACTTAAAGGCTGCAATAACACCCTGGTCCAAGGGCAGCACAAGTGAAGTTGTATTAGGTGGTAAGAACTCAACTTCAATTTCAGGATGGGCCTCAGCAAGAGATTTCGGATGACCTGGTGCATTATCCACTACGAGGATCACCCTAAATGCAAGATTTTTTCCTTCAGGTACTTTTTCACTTCACGAACGAAGCAATTCTCAAACTAATCCTCAAAAAGTCTTGCAGTAACCCGAGCTTTGCTGTTCCTCCTCCAAAATACAGGGAGCGAACTTTTGGTCTTGCCGTTCAGTGCCCTCGGATTTTCCACTCTATACACCAACATTGGTTTGCTCTTAAAATCTCCTGCTGCATTTCCGCAAAATAGAAGGGTAAATCTGTCTTTCGCTACTTTCAAGTCAGGAGCCGACCGTTCGTCTTTAGCAATCCACGTTCGTTGTGGCATTTTTTCCAAAATTAACTCGTCTCATCGGCGTTAAAGACTTGCTCAGGTCGGTAATTTTTCCTTTCAGTGAGTTTACTGAATTATTTAGCTGCTGCTTCATGATCGGCAGATGCAATTTCGCCAGCAATCTTCACATAATGAAGTTGAAATCGCTTCTTAAATCTATCAAACCATCCTCTGCTGGCTTGAAAAGTAAAGGCTCCTCGTTCTTCACCACTTTCTTGCGATTTTAAATGCTCATATATACTAAGGGCGTTATTTCTGATAATAGGCCCATCCAAAGGAGCACGTTTTTGCGCCTGATCTTCGATCCAAATGTATAACATCTTTTCCATTTTCTTCATTAGTGCATCTCGTCTGCTAACATTAATTTATCGTTATACAGAAATAACTGACATTTCCGCTCTTCGTACCTTTTACTTTAGCTGCGTTCTCCCCATTCCTGATTACTGCTCCCCAATTTGGTGCACTGCTTCACCTTCTCCTCTCAAGCTCCTTGACCGACCCTTGAATTTCTTTCTGTCTGTAATTCGTTTTCGCCACCCTCCTCTCCATAACTCTTCACTCAGTGCCATACGAACCTCCCTAGGGATTCAATCCCTTACTGATCGACGCACTCACACTGACATTAAAGCATTTTCAAAAATTATTAATGGCAATTTTAGGTCACATGTGCTTCTTTCTCTATTTTCCCTCCTACCCCTCGCCTCTCAATCACTAAACGCTCCTTTCTCTATCGCCTTCCTGATCTTTTTAATAGTTTGCTGAAGCGCTTCCCTGACTATGACCCCTTCACTAAGTCTACTAACTTCCAATTTAAACCGAATATTTGATTTGTTTGGTTGCCTATTTTCCTTCCCCTTTCTTCCGATTTGTTTGTCTTTCTATTTGCTCCTTACCCTGATTTCGTGTGATTGGTGTACTATGTATGTCTTCTGTGTATTTATTGCTAGAGTATTAGTTATTTTGTTTAATAGTTTTATTTTTGTTTTATTCTTGTTACTTCGTTGTTATGCGTCCAATGTAATTGGCCTTGTGCTGTTTTTGGGCTTTTTCAAATAAATAGAAGGTACTAGAAAAACCACCGGCACAAATACTAGAACGAATTTTTTCTTCCGTCTTCTTCATGGTTCTTATCGTAGATTAATTTACGTCATATTGCCGGGATGCTGACCGTCCAGAATTCATCTCGCCAATACCTTAGTGATTCAGCCTTGGCAACCTCCGCAGTGAGTTTTGTGTGCGTTGCATCTTCGGGGAGAAAAGATATTTCCAGCGGAAATATTCCTGGGGGCTAAGAGATCCATCGGCGTTACTTATGTGACTTCTTTTTAACGACGGTAGTTAAGTGCTAAGTCTCACGTGACGTGAAAAACTGAAAAAAAGAACCTCATCTCCAGGTTGGAGTTGAAGATAAAAAAGAAGTTAAAAACGCCGAATGATTTTTTATTGGGTGCCGACAGACTTAACAAAACACTGTAATCGTAGTACGATTTTTTCTTACTAATGATCTTTTCAGGGCAAACCTTTTATTGAAAATGGCCATTCACGCGTAAAAGTGAATCACTTCCCGCGGTCGGTGAAGCTCATCACGCATTTGAGTACCGCGTAAATTTGAATCCGCGTTGCGGGAAGCCGCGTTCAGCAAAGTTTTACTGTATACATACTAAATTGTGCTGTGTTTGTTAAGAGTAGCCCTTTGTTATTCCCAGTCAATGCTACTACCCACCATTATAACACAAGATGTATAGAAGATATACATCTTCATGATTACATTCTCACTCTCAGCCAACAAGGACCACACTACTCTACTTCCATAATTTTTAAAAAACTCCCCCAGATATTAAATGTTTACCAATTAATCAATTAATCAACTGAAAAACTTATTGGTAGGTAAATCCTATTACTGTATCAGTGAATTTTTAAATGATAAACTAATGTAAAATAGTTAATTTCCCTATTCACGAAGTTTATAAAGACCTTCTTTAATTAACATTTTATACCACTCTCTGTGAATCATTATTTTCATGACTTGAATTACATCTTTGTATGATTTAACTGACTAGCAATAGTGTGTTTTAAATTTTATTGGGCTTATTTTGAGGTCAACCAAGATCTATGTATATGATTTTAAGATTTTATGTGCCCTAGTTATGTACTTTTTACTGTACCTTGGGCGAGTTTTATATTTGTTTAGCAAATCTTCCACACAATAAAACTATCTATCTATCTAACTCTCCATTGCAAGGATGATGAGAAGTGTGAACAGATTGCCAGCTGATATTGACCTATTCTCTACTTTTGTTCATAAGTTCAGATTGTGTTTGAGGAATCTATGATATTTCCTAGTGTCATTGGTTATTTTTAGTGTGCTGATGTACTTTTTGTGATTAATTTATTTACTAGTGTGGATTGTATTTTGTATGCCTGTCTCTCAATGGTTTACCTATCTATGTGCATAATGTCTTGAATGTTGACTGAGTTAAAGATAATTTAAAATGGGATCATTGCCCATGCATAAAGAAAATACGCAAAGAACCGTCTTCGCGACCGATGTAAACAAAATATGCGATGTTTAGCTTGGGATTTTCTCGAATTTTTAACTCCAAAGCTATTGCTCGTAATTATGTGGTCTTGGAGACTAGCTTGTAGTAAATATTTTCCTATATCCGAATAAATTTTCTAAACTAAACCTCACAGATCATATAAAGGCGTTGGAAAGAAAAACATGAATTTAATTGTTGTTTGCCGAGAGAACCGCCTTAGAGATCGATGTAAGCAAAATATGCGATGTTTTGATCGGGATTTTCTCAAATTTTTATCTCCGAGACCATAACTCGTAATTATGTGCCCTCGCGGACTTACTTGTAGTAAATACTAGCAGAAGGTGCTTGCATACTGCAAGAATTTCATCTGACCTTGAAAAAACATTAATTTTTCAGAGAGATATTTCATCATTGGAAATATTTCTTTAATTCAAAAGATTTCTCCCCGGGACCGATTTTCGTTTTTTCCTTATGGAACAATAATGGAGTTAAACAATCACTAATTTTTAAAAATTTAGGAATATTATACTTTTTCCACAATGGGTTAATAATGCTACACATTTATGCCAATTTTAAATTTATAGTACAATTTGAAATGAAATAATATTTATCTAATTGTTTAAATTAAAATAATTTTTAACGGCCTAAATAACGATTTTATGGAAAATTTTAAATGTTTATTCGTTTATATAGATTAAACTATAATAATTTAAAAATTTCAGCTCCCTAACTGGCCTCGTAGTGCCTAAACATTTACCTATTTTTTTAAAACTTGAAGACTTTTTAACTGCCAAACAAAATAAAATATCAAAATTTGTATAATCCTTATTTCGCATTTTTAAAATTCTAAATAAAAACAATTTCAGCTCCGTAGCACATTCGGATATACATAAACCTTGAAATTTTGTTTAAACAATTGCAAATTTTTAGCGGCCGCATTTTTGCACCTTTCCAAGATTTTCGTTTTTTATATTCGGTTTTTTACCAAATCCTACCTAAGAAAAAAATTTCAAATCTCCAGCTTATGTGGAAGTACCTAAACATTAGTATCCTCCTATATGTTATCATTATATATAGACGTTTCTTACATAGGAGGATATAACATACTAGAAGGTGCTTGCATACTGCAAATGTTCATTTTTCTGGTTTACGGGCAAGTGCCCAAAATTAATTTAAAAAAAGGCGCAATGCTTTTCTTATGGACAAAAACGCAAATTTTGGAATTTCTGGAGTCGAACTCATGTCACTTAAATGAGAAGTCTCATTATATCTGTAGATTTCTCCATCATATCTACAAAAACTGAAATTTTCTACTCTCTAGCTTTTGTAGTTTGGGCTGGACATTAGTATCCTCATGTTATCATTATATATCGGCGTTTCTTACAGAGGATATAACATACTAGTAGAAGGTGCATGCATACTGCAAGAATTTCATCTCACCTTGAAAAAACATTAATTTTTCAGAGAGACATTTCACCATGACAAATATTTCTTTAATTCTAAAGATTTCTCCTCGGACCGGTTTTCGTTTTTCTATTATGGAACAATAATGGAGTTAATTAAACAATCACTAATTTTTACAATTTTAGGAATATTATACTTTTCCCACATTGGGTTAATAATGCCACACATTACTGCCTAATTTGAAATTTATAACATAATTAGAAGTGAAATAACATTTTTCTAATTGTTTACATTTAATAATTTTTAACGGCCGCAATAACAAATTCATGGAAACATTGAAATACATATTCGTTTATATTGACTAAATTCTAAATAATTTAAAAATTTCAGCTTCCTAACTTGCCGCGTAGTGTCTAAACATTTACGTATTTGTTTAAACTTTAAGAATTTTTAACTACCAAACAAATTAAAATATCAAAATTTCTATAATCTCGATTTCGTTATTTTACAAATCCTACCTCTAAAAAAATTTCAGCTCCGTAGCACGTTCGCAAATACATAAACCTTGAAAATATGTTTAAACATTTGCGAATTATTAGTAGTCGAATTTTTTAACTTTTTCAAAATTTTCTATTTTTTTGTATAATTTGCTACAAAATGATTTCAAATCTCAAACCTACAACATATAGTATCCAAGATAAAAATTATTAAACTTTAATGTTCAAATGGGGTTAAAACAACCCCGAAAAATTAACAATTTTGAAATTTTCGATTTTTATAGTTGGTTATGAGAAAAGTTCAATAATCCTGCAAAATTTCAGCTTCCTAAACCTATTAGATTGGTCTACACACTGGGATAACTTTTTCCCATGCTAACTTATGGGAGATATTGTCTCTTAGGTCCCTGTCGTTGCCGGAAGGCACATAAACCTACAGGCCGCTACTAGGTCCCGTGTTTTTATCTCCCGTTAACCTAGCATTATTTTCCCGTTTCTTTCTCCTTTTTTCTCTTTACCTCTTGGCGTGTACGTCTGTCTGTGGTTGCTTAGTAGGTCCCTGCCCCGGTCGTACTGACTCATAAACATTCTAGCAACGGTGTGATTTTTTGGATCCCTGGCGCAGAATAATTTCTCGCAAATCCGGTCCCGTTTCCTTTCCACCTGTAGGATTAGTGCTTGTGCGATTGAGTGAGTGAATGTGAATCCCTGGCGTGGTGTAACAACCCCTAAACCTGTAAGTTTATGATTTTTATTGTCTTTTGCCTTTTCTGCTTTTCCTCCCCCCCTTTTTCATTGTGTCTCTAATTTTGAATTTTACGGTTAAGGAGTTAATTCTTTTTAACACCGGTAGATATTGTGAAAAAACGAAACAAAAAGTTATAAAATTTTTGATATTTTAATTTCTTTGGCTGTTAAAAGTTGTTAAAGTTTAAACTAATAGATAAATGTTTAGGTACTCTGGGTCAAGCTAGGAAGCTGAAGTTTTAAAGTTAAGTAGAGCTCAGTGCATTTAAACTAACAAACATTTGAAAAGTTTCAACAAAGTGTTATTGCAGCTGCATTAAACTT
Organism: Tanypteryx hageni; assembly: GCA_028673005.1. NCBI lineage: Eukaryota > Metazoa > Arthropoda > Insecta > Odonata > Petaluridae > Tanypteryx > Tanypteryx hageni. The sequence goes on from CM054112.1 coordinate 272,427,192, forward strand.
TTGAAATTTAAACAATTGAATAAATACTATTTCACTTCTAGATGTGCTACAACTTCAAATTTGACAAAAATGTGTGGAATTAGCACCTTAAATTGGATAAAGTGTAATATTCTTAAAATTGTAAATTTAAGGCATTGTTTTAATCAAATATTGTTCAATAAGGAAAGATAGAAATTGGGTGCAGAGGTGTTGTAGTTGTTGTTGTAGATACTACGGTGTGAGTTAGAGAGCTAAAATTTTAAAGTTATTTAGAGTTTAGTCTACATAAACGAATAAACATTTCATTGTATCCATGAAATTCTGATTGCGGCCGTTAAAAATTATTTAAATTTAAACAATTAGAAAAATATTATTTCACTTCTAGAAGTACTACAACTTTAAAAATGGACAGAAATGTGTAGCATTTGTACCCCATAATATAAAATATAAAGTATAAAATTCATAAAATTTTATAGTTTGCGGATTGTTTCAATATATTATTTTTACATAAGGGAAAAGCGAAAATCGCTGCGGAGGTGAAATCTTTTGAATTAAAGTAATATATTTAATGATGAAATATCTGTCTGAAAAATGAATGTTTTTTCAAGGTGAGATGATATGCTTGCAGAATGCCAGCACCTTCTACTAGTATGTTATATCTTCCTCCTCGTCCTCTGTAAGAAACGTCGATATATAATGATAATGAAAGCCTAGATTGGGGTGTTTGTGTATAACGTTGACGTCATCAATAGCTTTTTCAACGCATTTTTAACAAACTTCCCGATTAGATGAAAGGTTGAAATTTCTCAGGAATGTTTGATTCAGATTTAAAAATCTAAATGATGAAAGAAATATCAAAAAAGACCCGGGTTCGATTCCAGGGGATCGATTTCCATTTCCCATAAGATAACACGTAAAAAGCGACTTTTTAAAGTGCAGGTTTTTATTCATTTGGAATTTCAAATTAGGAGAATTGACGTATGATCTTCGAATTTGAACTATGTTTTAGGAAAATAAATAAAATTTTCTATTCTATTAATCTTTTTCCGCCTACCGTTCGCAATCTCTCATATTAAACACTTAAATCACATATTTTGGGAAAATATCGGCTTTCAAAAGGGATGTTGAAATTCCGACCACGTCATTGTTAAACTTCGAGAATCAATTGTTGTCTCAACCTCCATACGTGTAATATAAACGAGTGCATAGGTTTCCTTAAATTACCGTAGGATTTTTCGCGAAAATACGTACACGGAGGGAGGGAGAAAGGGGCGGTGAGAGGGAGGGACTTGACTGAATTGTAACCATGGTTTTACATGTAATCAAAATACAATAATTTCGAATGTTAGTTCGTACATACGTAAACTTGACTGAGCTATGAGCCCCGCCCCTGGCCGCAACCCAACCCAACCCGGGAGGGGAGGGGGGTGGCACGCTCGCTTGCCCTTTTTAATAGCGCTGCCCTTTATGAAATTCCTTAAAAGAACTTTCCAGTTGAATTTCAACGGGAATCTCCATAGTAAGTAATAGTGTAAACATATCATTTTATTCTTGTAGGCATTGCGATTTCACTGCACGTAATATAATTTATCCTAGGTATTTACAAATTTTTTATAACATCTATCGTAATTGTAATATTCCGTGGCATTAATCGCGCTATTCAACGGGCTCATTAGGAACAAAACATATGACTAACCTAAAAAACGCACCGAAATTTTTATTATTGTGAGCGCACATGTAATACAGCGCAATAATGAAAATACGTCGTTGAAATTCAGGTTGAATAAGGTATTGCTGTATATATTAACAATTTTTTCACTATTTATTATAAAAAATTTATATTATAATTTTTCTGTGACGAATTACTGCTAATTATTCAATTTTGGAGATGAGTGTGTTCGTTAGTGTCAGTATTGAGAACAGTAAAAGTCTTACCTTTGTCGTATAAGACACAGGCTGATTTTGGGGGTCATTTTTCTAGAAAAAGAAGTGCGTCTTATATGACGAAAAATACTGAATACACTTAATTAAGGCTGCGTGAGTAATAAATTAGTGAAAAAAAGGAAAATTTTATTAGGTTAAATATTTAGATGTTTGCGCTTTTATTAAATAAGTTAAATATATTTTAGAGGTAAGTGGAAAATATGCACAAGAGAAGCATATAAAATTAAAAACAACTTCAGAGGGGCGAGAGAGAGGAGGAAAGAGAAAGGGGGAGAGTGAGAGGAGGGAGTTAGAGAGAGGAGAGAGAGGGAGAGAGAGGAGTAGAAAGAGAGGGGAGGAGAGGGGCGAGAGAGAGAATGTGTGTACTTTTGGCTTTTCAACCACTTGGATTATTATAGCCGAGAGAGGGGGGAGAGAGGGAGAGGGGGGAGAGAGGGAGAGAGATGGAGAGAGGAGGGGGAGAGAGAGAGAGGGACGAGAGAGAGGGGCGAGAGAGAGAGAGAGAGGAAGAAGAGAACCTAATTATCTTTATTAATATCGCACAGAAGGCACACAAACCACGTGGGAAATACATTTCATAGCGTGTTGTTGGTCATGCGATCCTCGGGGATTCTTCACTCACGAGAATAATAAAAACACGTACATACTCTGGCATTCTTACTCTAAACACTCCTGTGAATTTTTCATCAAACATAGGTGTCACTGCAGGATGAGTCTGTATACCAAGTAAGTATAGGTTTTTAGTGCATGTTATACGCTTGTTTGATGAAGAAAAACTTTTCACTTTCCGAGTGATTCTTGCGTATTTACCTCGAAAATATTGGATCTGTTTAGCAAGTTTTTAGGTGCGTTTCTTAAAAGAAAAATCTCCCATTTTATTGGTTTTGTTCGTCTGTCTGTCCGTCTCCATTATGAAGCTACTTACTTGCAGACGCTTTTCCACGAGATTTTTTATTTAAGATTTATATCGACGTAGAAGACAAAAATGGCACTCTCGAGTAAAATCAAACAGGGCTGTCACTGTGCCGGAAACGATAAAAACGGAATAATCATATTTTAAAAATGCTCAGAATTTGTAGAACAGTACAAAATTAAAGTATCTTGTGACGAACATGTATTGATAGTAGGTATTCGAGGTTTTTTGTGTTCATCAAATATTTTATTGCATAACTGTCTGCGTCCATTTTCGCATTTCTTGTCATAGGCTGTTTGAAAAGCAACAAGACAACTGTCCACCCGGTTCACATCATTCAGGATTTTCCAACTTTCACATTTGTTTAAATTCGGGGTAACACACTTGGGCTGTATCACTCAACCAGAGCTGCCATAATACCGGAAATATAAGTATATTTCAACTCCTACTAATACAATAAAAGAAATTCATTGAATCTTATATTTGAATGTTTGGAAATAAAGACGTTATAGGGATATTTTCCAGCTATTTCAGAACTTTATACAAATTACAAAATTGTAATTTTAAAACCGAATTTAGTGTTACACTGCTAGCGTGCATTACTTTTTAATGCCTACATTAACCTTACATTGATTTTGATAATCCGACAACATAATTTCTTATTACGTAAAATAATGGAAAATACAATATTGGTTACTCTAATAAGGGTAAAAACACAGTGTAGCCTCGCACTAAGCATCGCATCAAGCAGCGACTCGAGCATCGCATCTGTCCCCAAATCCAACACATTGCGTTAAACGTGCCCTTTCATAGCGAAGCGTCGACCCTCGCACCACAAGCATCGACTCAAGCATCGCACCTATCAAGGAATCAAACTTGTTTGTTCCTTTGCAGCTAGTGCGATGGTCGATGCCTGAAATCTGGCTTCTGATTGGTGCGTTCAAGGACAACCCAGTCTGGCTCACAGGCACCCGGGCACCAGTAGATTATTTAGTGTGGCATAGTTCATCGTGAATTAAGGTTTGCCGTTTAAATATGGAAAAAGAAAGATTGATAGCGGAAGTATTTCCTCGCGCAGCAGTGTGGAATAAGCGGGATAGAGGACATCACAATAGATTTGTATTATTCACCCGCCATTTAACTGCCGTACTTGTCGACAGATCACTTTCACTGTCTGAAGACATTACAAATCTGAGAGGTGACACTTTTGAAGTAAATCAATACAACACTACACACAATAAAATGTAGTACAGCTATATCAAGTAGAAGGATATGTTTCTTTCTATATCGAGTTCTAGAATCAGACTGGGAAGAGAGTCCAGAGAGCTCCACCATGAAAGCCCTGATGCTTGATGCGCCGATTGAGTCGATGCGAGTGCGAGGCTCCACTATGTTTTTACCCTAAAATTATATACCTACACTAAAAGATCGTTATAACGCTGCTCGTTATTACACGGATTCGGGTATAAACATGTTCGCCGAAATACAAATGTGAATTTTTAGAAAATATCGTTAATAAAGTCAGGCTAAAACTTGTGGAATTTGTTCATTATTAGATGTAATGAAAAACCTTTTTATTTCCACACAATTTTAATAAAAACGACCAATTTCGCCGCGATCGCAACGAACCAGATCGTTTTTATTAAATTGTGTGGAAGTGACAAAGTTGTTTCATTACATCTCGTTTTAGAAAATGTTATGAAACTAGTGGTATCCACAAACATTTTTGCGAAATCAGTCAGAAATCTGCATGTTTACAAAGGAAAACTGCGATACACAGCAATTACTACATGGTGTCAATACTGTAAAACTGTTTCTTTTTGTTGAAATACGAGTTGTTGGTGCTGCAAGCGTTTAAAAAAATCACCATACATCGTCTAAACTCGTAAATAAATCAACGAGATAGCATTTGTACTACCCATTCAAATAAGATAATAGTTTTCATTTTCTGCGAAAGTAAGGTAATTTTGTGTGTTAGGCGTCATTATCCGTGCCTTTTAGTACGTTTCCGGATAAAAAAATCATTAAAATTGTTACGTCATCATATCTATGCGTCGTTGACTGAAATCAAATGGATTAAAGTGCAGTCTAAGCATTAAATCAATGCTCTTGAAGTATGGAAAATCAATTTTCATTTAAATGCATTGGAATCGTTGCTATGGTAGTTAATATTTTTCATTGTTGAAGACTGAAAAGCAATTCAAAATTTTATGATTAAAATCAAATTTTTACGAAAATTCAGTATGGATTTGAATTCTGTCTTCAAGATAAATAAACATCATTTGTTCTTCCATAGTATGATGCAAGTTCCGACTATGTATCTTAATTGTAAATAATTTAAAAAAAAAAAACAATTTTATGAAGCCCTCCACGGTTTTTAATACTTTTCTTATGGGTTTTTAAAATTGGACATTGGGGTCCAAAAAATCCCTTATATATAACATTTTCTGGAATTTTTTCTAGACGTTATACCGAATGACTTATATTCATACCAGATTTCAGATCTGTAGCACTTCTAGAAGTATCTTAGGTTTTATATGATATATCCTATATGTATATCCTATTATTAGACTATTAATAAAAGCCTTAATCTGTTGGTTGGAGCGCAATATGGGATTTCCCATAAGAGGGATCTTAAGTATACCTCTTTCACACTTGCAGACTTATTTTCTTTTCCAAAATTAAATTAGACGTAATTGACGCACTATCTTCGGACAAGAACTGTTTCAAAGGAAATTAAATGAAGATTCGTATTCTTATCGTCGATTTTTGTTTTCGAATTGAATTTGCTCACATTAAGCTAAAATATTCGAAAATTTGTCAAAATATTGCATTTTTATTGAAACTTTCCCTTGGCGATCAACAGCATTGTTGTTCATACAGAAAATCAACATATCTGGTGAGTCCATAATAGCTAATTTTTTCGGATTAAAACGTTAACTTAGTTAAAATCTGACTACATTTTAATATTAACAAATATAATAATGCATTAGATTTAGCTCACTTCCTTCCTTGAATATATTAAGTTCCAATTTTCCCGTTGAATTTCAACAGGCAATTACGTTAATATCTAATATATTATAACCGCTGTTTCTCTGCGTCTCTGCCTCCCTGCGTCCCTGCCAGCGTCTGAAGCCTTCCGGCATGGACGCAAATAAACCGGGAACGGTCGGCTCGATTTCGACAAATCTTTCGCCTGAGTATTCGGCGCGAACTTCTACAGGTTTTAAGTGGGTAGTCGTCCCCCGGAAAGGCATGGGTTCAATACCAGGATAGTTTCGTTATTGCATTTGATTAACACGTAATCGGCTAGAATACGATGTGTAGACTGTTATTCCTTAACATTTAAAAATATCTTACGATCGAGACTTTGACTTGAAATTTATACCATTTAACGCAAAAAGAAATTAAGATTCTTATTCTTACCGCCGATTCTGTTGTTTAATTCCTGTTTGCTCATATTTTGTTTATTTTCGATTTTCTTCAGTTTTTCGACATTTCAAAAAGGACGTTGCTAGGGCATTGTTCATCTCGGATTTTTGTATTGTTAGACTTGGGCTTCAAGTGCATTTGCACTAAGCTTGCAATAAAACACGTGAAGGACGAAACAGATCTCGAGTACGGAGTGACGTCACCTCCCAGTATAAACGTAAATAAATCAAGAATTTTCTGCTCGATTTTATGAATGGCACGTTGAGTGTCACCAGGAATATCATTCAAATTTTTGAGGAGGTGAATAGTATCATCTGCATACATAAAGAGGTCCCCACAATCTAAGTATGATGGAAGGGCATTGATGTAAAGGACAAATGGAAGAGGCCCTAATGTTCAACCCTGAGGAACACCTCTTGTAATAGCCAAATAATAAGAAGTACATTTAGATTGATATGATGATTTATAAATAGATACACACTGTGTCCTATTAGAAAGATAGGATTGAAGCCAATCGTTTGCTGCACCTGTAATACCATACAATTTGAGTTTGCATAGGAGTATATTATGATCTACAGAGTCAAAGGCCTTGGATAAATCATAGAAAATGCCAATTGGATTCTCATGTCTATCCATGGCCATAAGAAATGAGTTAATGAATTTGTAGATGGCAGCTTCAGTTGCCTTCCCCTTGAGAAAATCAAATTGGGAATTTGAAAGAATATTGAATCTTTGTAAGAAGGACATTATTCTTGGGTACATGATACCTTCAAAAACTTTTGCAAAGATGGAATGAACAGAGATTGGTCTATAGCTGCCCATATCAAAAACATCACCACCTTTGAATATGGGTACAACTTTAGCTATTTTCAGTTGTTGGGGGAAAATTTCACATTTCAATGACTCATTTACTAAATGAGTGAGAGGTAAAAGAAGATGCATTTTGACATTACCTCTTACTATAGATCAAGAAATGTCATCATATCCAGCTGAGGCTTTATTGTTAATTTGTTCAAGGATTGTTTTGATTTCCTCCTCATCCATGGGGTAAAAGAAGGTGGAGTTGGGACAGACACGGACTAAAGAGTAGTTATTAGCATTATTATTGGGTAATGTACTTAATAGATGGTTGACTGTGTCAATAAAATGAGTATTGAAACAGTTGAATATGGTAGAGGGATCTGATACTATTATATTCAAATAAGAAATTGAATCGATAGAAAAATTATTATTACCTACTAATATGGATTTTTTAATGATTTTCCATGCAGTTTTGGTTCTGTTATTGGACTTAAAATTTTTCTCAATATTGTAGCTTCTTTTAGCTTTAGCTTTGGCATAGTTCTTTTTGCATGCCCGATAATGGTTCTTATCTATTTCTAAATTGGTTGGGCACATTCTGTTGAACAGCTGTTTCAGCTGATCAGACAAGTGTTTAATTTCTGGAGTTACCAAGCTATTGTTAGTGTTCATGCTGCCTTTTGCTTTGTAGATTATGAGCAGGAAACATTCACTGAAATAACACAAAAAAATATTAAGAAAGTTATTGAATTTTAAATCAGAAGTTATTGCGTGAAATACTGTGTCCCAGATCTCAAGTTGAAGAAAAGAGAATTTAGCTTGGGCAGAATGAGTGAAACTACTTCCTGAAAGGTTGATAAGCACTGGGGTTAGAAATATCAGAGAGAGAAAACTTAATAAGTTGTGCTGTATGGTCAGAAAGATAAGTATCAAGCACAGAGTTTTCAATAACAGTAAAGCTGGAGAAAATATTGTCAATTGTGGTAGGGGACCTATTGATGATTTTGGTTGGTTGAGATATGGAAGGGGTCAAATTATAGGACAAAAAGACATCGAGAAGTTGTGTTCTCAGGCTGCTAGGAGTATCTAAATAAACATTAAAGTCCCCACAGATAATCGGGGTGTCAAAATTTCTGCTAGATATATGTAATACCCTTGTTAGCATATCAGCAAACACAGAAAAGTCCCCATTTGGAGATCAATATACACAAAAAATAGGAATAATTATAATATATATAATAATATAATATATATAATAATATAATATATATAATAATATATATAATAATATATATAATAATTATAATATATATAAATAATTATAAAACATTACTTCAGCTGCACAATATTCAAATCAAGATCGGAGCAGAAGCTGTTAATAATTTTTATATCTTGTACTTTGAGATTCTTTCTCATAAAAATAACTCCACCTCCATTTTTAAAGTTTGATCTACAAAAATAGCTGGCCATGAAAAATTCATCAATATTAATACTGGATAGCTCATTAGGATGAAACCAGTACTCAGAAATACACACAAAATCTACATTTATGGGATTCAGAAACAATTCGATTTGATCTATTTTGTGTCGCTAACTCTATATATTGACATGCACTATCTTTATATTGTGGCGACCGGACACGGAGCGTTTGACTCCATGCGATAGAGTGTAGAATGTTCGCGAAGGTTCGGGAGACGCCTTGGGAAGGATATAAGAAGCCCGAACGGGACGGTCGGGGTAGAGTCGCAGCGAGAGTCGGCAACATGAAGCCTAGGGAAGCCAATACCAGATACCGCGACGAGGAGGGCGTGCGGGGAGGCAGACTGGAGGCAGCGGCCAGCGAGGAAGGTGGAGGAAGGAGGGTGAGCGGAGAGGGAGACCGAGATGCAGCGGCCGGCGAGGGAGGAGAGGGAAGCGATCAGGAAGTGAAAAGGGACGCTGTATACGTAGAAGGGAAATAAATAAAATTTTACAGTACTGTAAAATTAAATTGGTGGAAGGAGTAGTCATCTGTAGAGGGACTACACGACCAGGAGGAGCCGAAGAAATAGTTCTACTGACACGAGCAGGCAAAATGAGGCGAGAAACGGTGAATAGCTGGCCTCGGGGGGCATAGGCTGGCTACACCATAATTAGAGCCCAAATAGTGATCATCGGCGAGGCGAATTCCCATTCAAGGTTATTGGCGGAAGGATACAGTGCCGTCGCATGGTAGTAGGTACTGGAGCGAGTGTGACTTTGATTGACCCCAGCATCGCACACCAGCAGCGAAAAAAGACCGTGAAAACCTTCATAAAGCTGATATTGAAGACTGTCAAAGGGGAAACAGCCCCTATTATGTAAGAATGTGAGTTGGAAATCACTCTAGGTGGAATAAAACTTATACAGCGAGCATAAATTGCGGAGATAACAGATTAATGCATCTTGGGAATGGACTTCTTACGCCGGAATGGATGTGTCGTCGATATAACACGCAACTCCCTGCGTTTGCATGACACGGAAGTGGCATTGCTGATGAGCAATGAAGGAGTACATGACTCGTATGGAACTCTCCGAGCAGCTCGAGGTGTGAGAATCCCGCCCAGATCCGAAGCTGTGGTATGCGTTACGGCGGAAGGAGAGCCTTGGTGGTAGCAGAGCCAGACGGGACGTGTGATCGTATTTCGGGGCTAGTAGTAGGGAAGACATTACTGAATCTGTGTAGCGAACACCAGGCCATACGGGTGGCTAACCTGTCGGAGGCCTCACTTCACGTAGAGTCAGGGCTACCGTTGGCTCAAGCATAGCCAGTGGCGAAAGCTTGTTGGAGTGCCAGATTACGGAGCCATCAGAGTGAGAAGAATATGCTACCGTCGGAATTAGAAGTACTCCACCAGGACGCGTCCGAAGAACTGGGATCAACAGAAGCTCGGGATATCAAAAGTCCATTGATAGAATTTCAAAAGGTATTCGCTAGGAAACCTGGAGATTTTGGACGCACAAATCTCATTCAGCACAGAATCGACATGGGACAAACTCCCCCAGTGAAACAGACGCCGGCGTCTGGACGGGTCCCACGGGCAAAGCAAGGCAAGGTAGACTCGCTCGTTCAAGAAATGGGTACCCAAGGAGTCATTAAGCCGTCGTCGTCATCCCTTATTGTTTTAGTCAAGAAAAAGGATGGGACATCACGCATTTGTGTTGACTACCGCGCTCTGACTGCTGTCACGAAGGAGAATTCATTCCCGCTGCCAATAATGGAGGACACCATAGACGCCCTAGCAGGATCTGGGTCTCCTCGGTGAGGGCCGGGCCCAAGGGGAGCTCGAGGGGAAAGAGGGGGCTGTTAGTGATAGGGAGCTCCAACGTCCGGCGTGTGGTAGCGCCTATACTGTCAAGGGTCCTCCGGGAGGGAGTTCATGAGCGGGTGTTCTCCAGGTGTATACCAGGAGGTTCGGTGCCCCAGGTGACGAGGGAGTTCAGGGCGTCGGTATTGGGCACGGGTTGCTCCTCGCTGCGGGTGGTGGCCCAAGTAGGGACTAACGACGCTTCGAAGCGCTGGTCCTAGGAGGTTTCAAGTTCTTTTAAGAACTTGGCCACTGAGGAGTCGGGTGCTGATGTGTGTCTTACTATCTGTAGCATTGTTCCTCAGACGGACTGCGGTGCTATGGTTTGGAGCCGAGTGGTTGAGCTGAACCGTAGACTGTGGGACTTCTGTAGGGGCAATGGAGTGGACTTAGTTGACCTGAGGCCGGTCCTGGACTCATGTAGGGCATCCCTAAACTATTCTGGTGTGCACTACATTGCCGAAGCTGCGGAGGCGGTAGCGCGTAGACTGTTCGAGCATGCTAGGTGTTTTTAAGTTAGATTTAAGGAATTGTAATTATTCAGCAAGCGTTGAGATGCACGTCAATAATGGTAATACGTCCGACCGTCATACCACTATAAACGCTATGTTAATTAACAGTAGAATACATTTTAACCTTAGAAATAGTCGACGTAATAGGAAGGACAAGGAGGCAGTCAATAATAATAATAATTCAGTAGCGCGCGAGGCATCGTTATGTAGTAATAGCGGTAAACTAAAAATCATAACGGTTAACTGCCACAGCATTCGCAGGAAGGAGGCCGAGCTTGAACATCTTATTCGTAGTCTGTGTGCTGATGTAGTGATAGGTACAGAAAGTTGGCTAACGGCGGACATAGCCAGTCAGGAGATCTTTCCTCGTGACTATAGCGTTTTTAGAAAAGATCGATATATCCGGTCGGGAGGTGGAGTCTTTACAGCAGTAAGCGATAAATACGAAAGTTACCCAATACAAATTAATGACGAGGAAGTCGAAAGTGTTTGGTGTAGTGTGAAAGGGAGCGACTGTAAAACTGTAAATATATGCCCCTTTTATAGACCACCAATTGCAAACGTGGGAAATTTTATAATCTAGAGAAACAAATGGCGACGCTAAGTCCGTTTAATATAGATAAAGCCATTATAGTCGGAGGCGATATCAATCTTCCGTCAATTGATTGGAGGCATAATTGCTTTTATCCCGGTGATAGAGAACGTGAATCGTGCGAGGCTTTACTTGAAACTTTCGGTAAACACTCATTGTATCATTTAGTGAGATTTCCCACGGGATTAATAATATATTAGATTTGGGGCCGTCCTTAAATTACGTAAGGCTTTTGGGGGCGAGGAGGGGTGTGCCGCTTCATTACGTTTCCTTACGGGGGAGAGGGGGGGATTCAGGAGGCATCTTATGTAAGGTTTATTATTGCATTATTTCAACTACTACTTAAATCTGCGGGGCGACTGCCAGTCGATGGGGCGATTACCAATCTATTTCAGAATGTTTAATACGACTGATGAGCGCGCAGTGCGCTGCCTGCCTGACTAGGCCCTCGCCCGGCCGGCCGCCGCGCCGGCGACTGAAGGCAGGTCTGGACAAGCCGGCGCAGACGGCGGCGCATATACGCAGTTTGAACGCTTCGGCTGTCAGCCGATCAGATTGCTGCGCCACACACGGCCCAGTTTACCGCTAGTCGTCACCGCGGATGTTTGAACCATACTCTCGTTCACCCGCCGTCTAGTCATGACATCTAATCAAGGAGACTTGCATCTACGGTTTTTCAAGTCGTTGAAGGGTGCTTTCCCTAATGTAAGTACTGAGAATGTTCAGAAACAGGCCAACAGTGAATGGAAAAAAGCGAAACAGCGCTTTGCTAGGGACAAGAAAGCGTTTTCGGATTACATACAAGGGGCGCATTGACTTCTACAATGCGCAGGCAGCAAAGAAAAAAGGAAACATTCTCACTTTTTTGCAAAACAGGTTAGTTAGCTGATGGTACTGAGCATATTCTCCTGCACCTTAGTTTTTAAAAAATATTTTGCAATGGATTAAAATAGTTTTTATTTGTTATTCACATAGTCAAGAATGGGACAATATCTTTAGCGACTTGTGTCAGGAAAAGCCGGGTTGTTCTCTGACGCGGTATTTATTATGTTTTTCGATTTGAGTTAGACAGAAAAGCAAGGTCAGCAGCAGGCTGCGAGCTCGTCCACTTAGTTCAATACATTCGAGGCTCGAGGCGAATCTGTATCTACGAATTGCACGGCAACTAAACCCTCTTAATCCTCAGATTTAGCGCCTTCAGACACAGGCCCTACCGAGGAGGCACCAGTAGATAATATTGAGCTAATTGCTGAAGACTCGACAGAGGAAGATCCAGATGATCCATCACCAGCCAAGCCAGATATTTTGAAAAGACATTTTCAAAGCCCGCTCAAGACGATGTTGCCTCCAAGATTCGAGATCTAGAAAGTAAGGTGAGCAGTGAGATACTCGCTAGGGATTTCAACCTTGGCGGTGAGTCATCCCAACGTGGCACACAAAAAACTAAAAGGAACTGGCAAAATTAAGCAAAAATTAAAGACTAAACGTCTGAATACCGAGTATCAAAGGAAATTTCGGGCTTCTCGAAAACAAATACTAGCGCAGCTTTACTCTACTAATGCGGCCACTGCCTCAACTCTGCGCCTTAGTAAAATAGTTGGTAGACCACGAGTTGAGGACTAGCCGGACCCTCTGAAAACAATTGTGGACATTGCTGCGTTCGACGCGGCCACACATGACCGTCGTCGAACGGAGGAGATTAGATCTTGCGAGACACCAAACTACCTGCATGAGAAACTCCAAGAAATAGGTTTTCAACTACCAAGGAACGCCATGTATGTGAGGCTTCACCCAAAAAACTCTGCTACTCTCGAGGGAAAGAGACACGTTGTGACCGTTCCGGTGAGGAGCCGCAGGGCACAGAGTGACAGCCTAAAAGCCCACCCAGACGGTAGGTTTTGCACAGCGTCTATCCGGTACCTAGAGTCTTTGGGATCCATGCTTGGTCCACGGCAACTTGCTTTTATATCCCAAGACGACAAGGCACGGGTGCCTATCGGCATGAGAGCGGCGCAAAAGCAGTCCCAATGCTGATGCACGCCCAGTACCGAGTGAAGCTTCCAGACCACGACTGGGTAATAGCGGAGCGACATAAACTGATTCCCTCTGTCTATGCGGTCATAGAAATTAAACCTCCAAGTCTTGGGAGCCCAGAAGCAGTGAGCTATTCAGGGCATACAAATTTCAGAAGTCAACATATTAGCGAAATTTTAATACAAGTGGAAACAATCGGTGAAATCTCAACTTCTTTTGGACAACATGTTGGATGTTGGCTGCGAAAACTCGCTGAATTTGTTGTGTTGGATTTTATTTTTTAAGTGGAAACAATCTCCCAACATGTTGGCAGAATTTGAGCACGCGCGAGCTCATAGTCAGTCTATTCAATTGTCAACAAACGCTTGTTGTTTATTGCTCTCTGCTGTCGGTCTGTAGCTGCTCGGCACACTGAGTGAACACGCATAACTGTACTTATGGAGTGGATTAGGTCTTTTCTGCGAAATAAATATATTAATTTCTGCGAGGTAACAGATATTGCAGACGCAGAAGAATCCTGGTGCATGTTCAGAGATATGATGCGAGAGTGCACAAATAAATTTATTCCAAGCAAACTGAAGCGTGAAAATGCAGAACCTAGATGGTACAATCAGGAAGTTAGGATCGCTCTCCGACGGCAAAGAAAACTCCACTTTCGCGTAAATAACACATCCTCAGCAGCTACGGTCAAACAGATTGCAACGATAATGCAGCAATTCAAGGAGGCGCGCTCCATAGCCAGTGTCAATGCGTAATGCGTTTAACAGTTACAAAAAGAAGGCTTTACAGGATAACTTGAAAGAGAATCCGAAAGCATTTTGGTCTTACGTCAGGGAAGTCTAAGGTAGAGGCCCAACTATTGCATCACTGAGATCGGAAACGGGAAATGTAGTTCACGATAGTACGGAGAAAGCAAATATATTAAATCAACACTTTCAGAAAACTTTTACTCCTAATGACGATGAATGTGAAACCGATATTCCTATGCATCAGGGCGACTCGATGGAAGATTTCATATTTTCTGATAATGGTATCGCGCTTCAACTTCATTCAATTAAACCAAATAAATCTCCTGGGCCGGAGGAAATACCCGCGCGAGTATTGAAAGGGTTAGCTTATGAAATTATGCCGTATTTGACAATTTTATTCGAGAAATCCATTACGGAAGGTGTCGTTTCTAAAGATTGGAAAGTGCCACACGTCACGTCCATCCATAAGGAAGGCGACAAAGAGAACCCCAAAAATTATAGGCCAATTTCCTTAACTTAATTATCGTGCAAGATACTTGAGCACATAATCTTTAGTTGTGTAATGCGCTATTTAGATAGTCATTCATTGCTTAGCGGATGCCAGCACGGATTCCGGAGAGGTAGATCATGCGAAACGCAGCTCGGCCTGTTCGTAGATGATTTGTTGCGATGCGGAGAGAAAAATACTCAGGTCGATGCCATATTCATTGATTTCAGGAAGGCGTTCGATAAAGTATCTCATAGGAAATTAATTGTGAAGTTAGGACAATGTGGTATCAATCCGAAAGTTGTCGGTTGGATGAGAGACTTCCTCTCGAATAGGGAACAGATAGTTGTCATCGATGGGAAATACTCGTCCCACGTTAAAGTTGCATCGGGTGTTCCTCAGGGAAGTGTACTGGGCACTCTACTTCTCTTAATCTATGTGAATGATATCTGCTCGGTAGTTCGTAGTAAAATTAGACTTTTTGCCGTTTTACCGTTCTATATAAAGAAATAAAAAACCAGGAGGGCAACAGTCGTTGCGTGAAGACTTAAGAGCCATTTCAGCGTGGCGCAGAGAATGGCAAATTGTGATTAATTATACCAAATGTGCCGAAGTTACGTTCTAGAAAAGTAAGAACATAGAAGTAGGTTTCGAGTATAAAACAGATGGAATAAATATTCAAGCAGCCGAGTATGTAAAATATTTAGGAGTATTTATCGAGATCTTTCGTGGGACGTGCACATTCGTCGAGTTATAGGAGCGGCCAGCAAGAAACTGGCTTTCATAGGTAGAATAGTACGGAACACTACAGAAAAGTCACGTGAGACATGTTACTTATCACTAGTTAGACCAAAAATGAAATACGCCTCATGCAAATGGGATCCGTACGAGAAGGGACATATAATTAAATTTGAAAGAGTGCAGCACAGGGCAGCCAGATTCGTAAAACAAAAGCACGAACATAAGGAAAGCGTCACCTCATTATAGAATGATTTGAACTGGGTACCACTGGAGGATCGTAGATTGAACTCAAGGTTGCCATTGGGGTGCAGGTGGTGTAGTGGTTAGGACGCTGGCTGCTACTCGCCCGATGCTTGAAAAAAGTCATCGGGTACGAATCCTGCGCGAGTAGGATTTTTCTCAAGGTCGCCCGGCCCCCTGTCTGTGTGGTTTGAGGAGACCGCGTAAATTCAGCTGTTCCGTCCTTCGGAAGGGACGTTGAGCCGTTGGCCCCCCTGGTGTTCTTCGTAAGAGCAGGCAAATGCCGGCACCGGGTTTCCCTCCTCCCTCCCCGGTTATTCATTGCACTGCCTCTGAGATACCCATTTGTGCTGTAAGAGAGGCGAATTGACTGGGCACTCAAACAAATGTGCAAGAGCAACCATTCTTGTGTTTAACCGTAGCGCTCTACTCACGCCTCCACACATTCACTCAACGATTCGATCACCTAACGAAACCTCACCAAATTTCCCGAAAACTAATCCCACTAATTTTTAACTTTTTTTCTGTGAAATGAATTAGCTTATTTTAGATTATTCTTAGTAGAGATAAAAAGCGGCCTTTGGGACAACCTTGACCATGAATTGGCGAATACGTGTGTGAACTGAGTCATTGACCTTGTCGTAGGTCTGGTTGGGTCATTGGCCTGATAGTGTGTATGATGTATGTGGGATTTTGTTAAAAAGCGGGGATTGGGACAACCTAGTCTGTGAATTGACGAATATTGAATTGGCGAATGCGTGTGTGAACTGACCGTGTTGAGTTCTGCGTAAGTCCTTGTCGTAGGTCATTGGTCTGGTTGTGTGTATGATTCAGGTGTGATTCTGTGTGTGTTTAGCGATGATGTTGTGAAATGATGTTATATTGTGTAAGGTAATGGTATTGGTTTTGCGTTAGTGTGGTCATTGGCCTGGTTGTGTGTATGATTAAGGTGTGATTCTGTGTGTGTTTAGCGATGATGTTGTGGAATGATGTGATATTGTGTAAGGTAATGGTATTGGTTTTGCGTTAGTGTGGTCATTGGCCTGGTTGAGTTGAATGACCCTTTCGCTTCTGCGTCATTCGTTGACCCTAATTTTCGCAATGTTTACATGTTTGAGGTGTGTATGTGTAATGATGTGATTTTGCAGAGTCATTGACCAAGTGGTAGGTTTGTTTCGGTCATTGGCCTTTTTGTGGGTATGATAGAGGTGTGTGATGAAGTGTAAAGATGTGATTTTGCAGAGTCATTGACCTAGTGGTAGGTCTGTTTCGGTCATTGCGTGTTTTTATATTCGAATGGGGGTGATATTGAGTAAGGTAATGGTATTGGTTTTGCGTTATTGTTGATATTCGCAATGTTTACCTGTTTGGTATGAGTTAGTGCGATATGGTGTAGCCAAGTGAAAGTTGAATGACCCTTTCGCTTCTACGCCAGTCGTTGACCCGTGGAGGGGATAGGGCCTTCCAATATTTACATCTGCGTGTGTTTTGGTTTCTCCTCAGCGCGTGTCTTCGGTCGGTCGTTTACCCTTCTAAGCAGGTTTTCGACGAGCTAAGTAGGTCACCAACTTTTAGGTAAAGAAAAACCGGTTCTGAGTGGGGTGGGGACGGTTGAAATGATTCAAAATGAAACACCATCGAGTAGGCAGATCATGTTTATTGACAATGAATAAATACAATCATTAACACGTTATCAATATCCACGACAAAAATTACAATCTTTTTTCAAAGGAGGCGGCCCATCGACATAAATATGACCCTTATTATAGTGCTGGAGACATTCTTGATGTCGTTCCCTCTGATACCATTCTTTCATTTTTTGTAATTCGTGACATGTAGTCGTCATCTCTTCCATATCATGCGGATGATACAATTCAATGTAATCAATAGGTATAAATTTCAGATCTGGTCTATTGACCCACTTCCAATTATGTTCATGATAGGTCCGAATAACTGACCCAACTTTATGTATAATTGCAAGTTGTTTTAAGTCCATAACTGAAATGTAATTGTTTTCAAATCAATAATTTCTTAGATTTATAATATACTAATAATATCAAAGATTAATTATATCCATTATCTTTGGAGAGCGTTTTGATGCGTAGAAGATTTATGTGCACCTCTGTCCTCTATCGAATCTCAGATCTAAATGATTCAACGTATGAGAAACTCTCTCGAGGAATCAGCAGGTCTTAACTTGTCGAAGGTTGATTGGGAGGTGAAATAAAATGGATAAGGATAGGTTATTGACCTCTACGGTCGGGATGGGTTTTATCAAGTAAATAAAACATGATAAAATTTTAAAAATCGATTTATTTTTTTATTCAATCAATATCATCTTGACAAAAAATGCATTCTTAATCAGTTTCATCACAACATGAAAAACCAAACATGATACAATTGCGTTTTTCTCTTCTGTGATCATCTAGTGGTACATCACCTTCACCCCACTGTGTCATCCGCAATCCGCAGTAAACACATTGAACTGTATCGTATGTTCCGCAGCAGTACACCATTCCGGCTTCGGCGAGATTCTCAGGAGACACCGATGTATTCTTCCATTCCTTGAATGTCTTTATGCGTGCACTTCTTTCCAATAAATTAATGTCACTTAAATTGAGACGACACCATTCAGCGAGAGAAAATGCCCAACTGTGGGAGCAAATATCTGGCATATCTATTCGAAAATGGTAAATACACTCAGTACCAATTCTCTTATTCAGCTTCTCTAGTGCAGGGCAGTCGAAGTCATCTAAGTTATAGACATTTTTAATTTGCGAATGGATGGCCTTTCTTAGAAATTTACACTTTTCCACTCCTTTAGTAAAGATGTAATCGAATGGCCTTGTATATTCCTTCAATGTGTATTCTGCCATATCATATTCCACATCGCCAATATGCTCATCTATAGCATGATACTCTTGCGTGGTCCATACATTGACGCTATTTGAACGATTTTCCAACTTAGGCGTTTTAAAAATCCAATGTTGACTTGCAAAGGTGTTTAATGAGATTATGGATAATTCTCGCAACAAAAAACGTCCCGATGCATCTTTGTCAAGATTGAAGTCAACAATAGCTGAATTCATGTTTGCTACTGATGGTGGAAAGTATCATCGCACTATATTTATCATCCTGCAAATTTCACTGAGCCAGTCAGCGGATCATACCAAAATGACTCATCACTGATCACTAAGCAATGAGCGCTAGTTCTAGATAGGAAATTTGTTTCTGATTCGAAGTCTACTCTAACGTCTACAGCACCTGAAGTGATTGATTCATCTTGCTTCGAACAATCAATGACTGCGATAGGTGCGATATTAACGAATTGATCACGTGACAACAAAGGTTTTGGTTCATTTCCATAATATGATTTCTGAAATTTTGCGTACATATTGTAAAGCTCAGCTATCTGCCCCTTGCTAAAATTTAAATCTAATACATCGTAGGGGAAACTTTTATTATTGAGAAAAACTTGAATGCCTCTTAAATTACAGTGGTCGAAAACACTGCTATCCCGCTGTACAATATTATTCCGTGATGTTTGAAATGCGAATATAACATAACGAGGTTTACCAAACTGAGAGGTTGTCTTTACGACCCAAGTCTGTTTTTCACTTCTCGGTAATTCTGGGTAGGATGAAAGTTTCCAGCGTCGATACGTTATCTGAATAGGTTTATTTTGATCAATACGTTTGAGTAAAAGTAATTTCTGCTTATCGGATACTGTAACATATGGAATTCTCCAACAAATCTTATCAATTGTAATTTTAGCTTTCACATTATTGGTAGATACGTAGCAGTTATCATCAGTGCGTGCTCTGATTAAAATGAGTTCATGATTTCCGTTGATAAAAATCTTATCATTATCTTCCATTAACCCAAACATTGTATTCAGCGGGATACAAACGTTAAAATTCCCATCTTCCAATACCTCGCTCGACTTTCCGGGGATTACCCATCCTGCATTTAGTAATCCTTTCGATGTACTATCTGTTAGTGAAACATAACCCTTGAGAGTGCAGGTAACTCCTGGATTTCTCACGCTGTCTATTTCAGCACCATTTAAACAATAACGAGCCTCAGAAAAAAGATGATAGAAAGCATTATTTACAAGCGTGGTGGTTGATGCTATACCGGATCCATCTTCATTAGTAATATGACCTTCTATATAGATGTGACTTTGACTTGGAAGAATAAAATCAGATTGATTTTGAACTACCATACGAATTTCATCATTGTAATCGAACTTTGATTGTGTGTAAGGATGAAGAGTATTATGGTACTCGATGGAAGTTATTCATTCATCATAACGCGCACTGGAGTCTATATTTAAAATATCCATTTCGGATTTCAACGCTCACGGAATAATTATGCAGTCAACCTAGACGTGAAGATGGATATCAGACGTGGAATTGTCAATGAACTTCACAAACCAGCGAGGAAGAATTATGAACGAAGAAAAGTTCTGATAAAAGGTTTGGACGACTTATGGCAAGCTGATTTGGTAGAAATGCTTCCTTATTCACGTGAAAATCGTGGATACAAATACCTATTAACCATGATAGATGCCTTATCAAAATACGCTTGGGCTGTTCCTGTGAAACGAAAAACCTCAGAAGATGTCTCGCGGGCTGTGAAGATGATTCTCAAACAAAGGAAACCGAGAAATATTCAAACTGATCAAGGGAAAGAGTTTTACAACAATAAATTCATTGGTTTTATGAAAAAACATGGAATTAACCATTACAGCACATTTAGCACAATGAAAGCTTCAATAGTAGAACGATGGAACCGTACTCTTAAAACTGAAATGTGGAAACGATTTAGTTTACAAGATAACCACAAATGGTTAACAATATTATCTATTTTAGTTCAAGAGTATAATAATAGGGTACATAGAACGATCAAGATGAAACCTGCTGATGTCACTAAGGAAAATGAAAAGGATATATTATCAAGAATTTATCAAAGGAAAATAAGAAAAAGCGCTAAAAAGGTCAAATTTAGTGAAGGGGACAATGTACGCATATCAAAAAGCAAGGCAATATTTGAAAAAGGTTTTACGCCTTCTTGGTCTACAGAGATATTTGTCATAGATGAAGTAAAAAATACGGTTCCACCAACTTATATTCTCAGAGACCAAAATAATCAACCTATTAAAGGCGGCTTTTATCAAGAGGAATTGCAGAAAACAAAGTTCCAGGATGTTTACTTAGTGGAAAAGATTTTGAAGAGACGTGGTGATAAGGCGTACGTTAAATGGTTGGGATTCGACAATTGTTATAATACATGGGAAGATGTAAATCAAATGTTGAAATAAATAAAAGATTTATGTTTCATAATCAATTGTTTTTATTCAAATTTAGGAAATAATTTTCCATCACCAATAGAATAAAGCGCAATTCAATTGCGCACACATTTCACATAAAAAGTACAGAAATATCAATACTAAAAACTAAATAGAAAAAAATGATTTCAATTGCGCACACATTTCACATAAAAAGTACAAAAATATCAATACTATAAACTAAATAGAAGAAAAATATTTCAATTGCGCGCACATTTCACTTAAAAAGTACAGAAATATCAATACTAAAAACTAAATAGAAAAAAAAAAATTCATTCGTCATTCGGAGTTAAGTAATGACCATGAGTATTGATTCCATCTCATAAAATGTACCTCTTGTCATCAAAAGGTGATAACGATAGTTTGTTCACTTCTACAGAATATAACTCATGTTTTTTAGATCTTATCTGTCTAAATGATGTCATTTTTTCTTTACTTTCATTCAAACAGTCCAAATAATCTTTGAATTTTATTTTATTGTTAACGGCGCATTTTTTAACGCCTTTGGCACGCTTTTTTTCCTCACCGTCGATGATAATGGAATATATCTTTGCTCTCAATCCTACAAATTCAGAGATTGATTTTGCACAGGCTTCATCTTTAAATTTACCCAACACTTTCTTATTTGCCAAAGAATAACATTTGTGATCAGTTGGATAGTCTGAAGTATCAAAGAAAGAAATATTTTTATCAAGTCTTCATAAAAATCATCCGTTTTTACCTCGTAAATAAATGAATCTGTATCCATATACAACAATTTTAGATTTTCTTTATCATACATGGACTTCATTACGTTGTAATGAAAATCATACATTAAAATTTTAGATAAATCTAAAATTGCCATTCCTACATAAATGGGTTTATCAAAAACAATTTTTTCTTTCGCCATATGTACTGCGACCAGATTTTCCGAATATATGGTTCGATCTAGAAAATTACTTTTTGCTATTACTTTTTGCAATCTTTTCATGTCACAGATCAATTCAATATTTATTCTTTTACGTACGTTCTCCATAGATTTCCCAAAAACTGAATTGTTCATTAATTTAAAGAATTCCTTTTCGAAATCGTTAGTAGCCAATTTCCGCTTCTCAGTATTATTTATTATATATGACTCAAGCCAATTAGATTGTTGTAATTCTATTATTCTATTAATATTTTTTAATTTTAACCCTAGCTGTAATGCTTGTTTCAACAGAGAAATGTGAATTACATAGCGTTTCTTATTGAATAATGTTGTTAGAAGTTTTTTCTGATCTGAACCTGGCGGGTTATCATTTTCAGGTAGAAGGGGAAATTCGTTATGCTGATCGTGAAGGTAACTTGGGTATTCCAAATCTACATCTAACAAATACCCTACGGTGCCTTCATCATCAATCTCTTCAATGTCTCCTATATCTTTTGGATCAACCCATCTAAATCCCGAATAAGGCATTTTTTTACACATACTATACCCATACAAGTTATTTGCGTCTATATATGCTATATATGAACTTTCTTCTCTAGGATTATATTCATTCATGTACTTATTGTTTGCTTTCGAATATCGTTTAACACATTGAGCCAAACCTCCCCTGATTCCACGTTCTATCATAATAATCATATCGTAATCAGTCAGTAGATCTAATTTTACTTTACTATGTTTGAGGGCGGCTTCCCAAGCAAGTCCGGGGGATGTGAAATAGTAACTAGGATTCAAACCATATGATTGCAAACATTCACTGCGGAAATTCTCAAATACATCGACGAGTCCCACAACGTCACCCGTCAGATATATATCGCTGTACTCCCCTAAGTTTTTAACATTGAAAGTCTCCCACACTTTTTTAGCATGCTCATAGTCAGAAATAGAAAGCTTAGTTTCATTTAATTTATTTACAAAAGAATCCATCGGAGGAAGAAATGGCAATTCTAATTTTTCAAAACAATCGATGAAATCACATGGAAAAACACCTTTCTTTTTAATTAATTTAAATTGTTCATTATGAAAGTGTTTTGATGTCTCTACGAATTTTGACGCTGGGAGAATTGACATTAAATACTCTAAGCTATAGGGCATAAATCTATATGTATCCACAAATCTTAACTGTATGTTCCCAATATAGTTTATAAAGCTAATATATCGCTCCTCTGTATTGGGAATCACTCCTATCCTCCCTGGAATATTTCCCAGTTCTTTTATAATAAAATGTGAATCATATCCACTCAAATTGTGTATGTACACAGGAATGAAATTCGGATTCTTAAAATTTAAATTACATATTCGATGAGCAGCTCCTCTAAACTCCCCACTCAAATGACAATGATCTTTAACTTTATAATTTTTGCTATTTTCTTCAATTTTTCCTCCGCAAATATGACAATCAGCACAGTTTTTGTAATTTTCTTCTTGTATTGACGTTAATTCTATCATTCCAATTTTCCTTGCATAAATATCTGAAATTTTGTTTGCTAGATAAGCTAAGTACTCTACTAATTTATATGCTGCATCTACTCCTCGATATATGTATGGTTTCTGTGGAATAATATCTGCCGCAAAAGATGATTTAACATAAACGCAAAAGCTCATTGCTTCATGTTTCTGATATGAAGACGTGTGGGAACTTGTCGGATCTCCAGGACAACCTTGAATGGGTAGTAATATCGATTCGATATCAGCATAAATTACAAAGGGAACTCGAAGTTTGTTTTGATAATTTTTAAATTCTATATGCGGTACTTTACCATCTTTAATTTCAGGCAGAACAATTCTTGTTGGATGATTAAATTTACATAATTCTAAATGATTTCTTAATCGAATTTCACGGTCAATACCTGTGTAGTAATTAAAACATCGTTTACAAATCGATATTGAACGTTTACTTTTAATAAGTTGACGGGAAATTAGTCTATTGAAGTTCTTTATCCAAACATAGTGAATTCCTTTGCCCTCAGTCAATAACAACAGATCGCGATGATCCACTAATTCTTCATCAACAACTTTCAACAGATACACATTAGAGTCATTATCAATACCGAATACGTTGATGCTAATGTTATTTCGACGTTCAAATAATTTTATCTGATTCAAAGGTGTGGGAAAATTTATACAGTCAAAATCGTAAGAATGAGTTATATTTCTGTAGGAACTTACTCTCTCAGGATGGTGAATGGTAACTAATTTTCCAAGAATAGAATATCGAAAACAATTATTGTCTAAATTTTGCACATTTACACATGCTCTAGTTGATGCTATGCAATTTGGCAGATTAATATATTTTCTTCCTCTTAAAGGTTTAAACACGTTAATTCTAAGTAAAATGTGAACAATTTCATTTAACATCCACCCACTTTTTTTTGTTCCACTCTCTTCCATCTCACATGTGATTTTTTTTAGGGCTGAATCTACCATCTCTCCTACATTTGAATCCATATAAACAGCTATATTTTTAGTTTTGAAAGCTCGCTTCTGTTCTTCACCAGCAATATTGACGAAGTTACATTCTAAAAATATGTTAAATTTTAATGTTTTATCTACTATTAATTTTTTTATAATTTTATCAACCAAATATATTCTTTTATTTTCTAGAAATGTTTCTACGCTCGTACAATCCTTAATATTACTAAATTTATAGGTTCTCAAAGAACCATCAAATGCTACTTCTACTTCGTCTTCTTCAACTCTTCTTTTTTTATCGCCGATCACCGACGTGTCTCTTTCACTTTCTAAATCATTACCCACGATCGGACTGTTTGCATAACTGTCTAAATATTCACTCAATTTTCTTTTTTTCCAGTGTTTTTCCATCGTTACACTATTGTCACATCATGAACATTCCAAAGTTTTCCCTTATATATTAAATTATGTTTTTCTTCCCCAATATTATATTCTTCTAGCTCTTTTGAGGAGAACTGACTAGGGTCGAATCTCTTCGGCAGGAAAACTTTCCAAGACTCACCGTTCCTTTCAATATATGCTCTTAGTGTCGAACCGTATTTGGCGTCAACCACATCAAATCTCAAAATCCCGTATTCGACGTGCTTTTCGAGCTCACCAATTGGTTTGTAGGCTACTATTTGCGATTGATCGTTCAATTTTTTCATGAATGCCATCTGAAAAGACAAAAGAAAAAGAACAAAGAATTGTTTTTGTCCACAATAACCTCACTGGAGTTAAAATTACCATTAATTCATACATCATTAAATAATTTATCAGTAGGTACTTACTTTTTATATTGAAACGCTTCTGAACTGTTGAGTAATCTGCAACTGACAACTGTATCTTCACTCGAATGAAAATAAAACGTTGTTTTACATCAGCGCGGAAAAAGACGAGTGTCTTCGAAGGTTGAGCTTTGATTTCTGCTAGATTTCTACTATTTCCTTCGATATATATATATATATATATATATATATATATATATATATATATATATATATATATATATATATATAATACCCCACGCTCCCGGTGACGTAATAGAAAACTCATTGCCATGGGTTTCTAAAATGGGAAATAAAAATTTAACTTCGGTTTCTAAAGCCTCATACCGGGTTTCATAATACTTTCACTTTTACCTCGGGCTACGTAATAGAAAACTCGTTCCCATGGGTTTTTAAATTGGGAAATAAAAATTTAAAAATTTGTGACGTGATAAATTATCATCTATCACAAGTCCTCCATCCATAGTTCTAATACGATATTCTTGACGGTTACGTAATAGAAAACTCGTTCCCATAGGTTTCTAAATGGGGAAATAAAAATTTGACTTCGGTTTTAAAAGCCTCGTACCGGGTTTTATAATACTTTCACTTTCACCTCGGAAGTGTGAGTTTGACTCCTTTTTTATGTTAACGAAATTCTGCTTAGAATGGCTCCTGATTTGAGACGTAATAAATTTGGGAAATAAAAATTTAGCTCCGGTTTCAAAAGCCTCGTACCAAGTTTCATGGAAATAAAACACATTTTTGAGATAATAAGTTTATTTATTTATTTAAAAAAAGTACAGCAACTACTTCCAGAATTCAATATGATTATCCCTTTTAATCGTTTTAAAATATTCATCGTCTTCTCTCCACCAGCAGAATTCTTCAATCGCTTGATTTCTCACGTCTTCAATCATACCCTCTCCATCGTCTGCTTTAATATCAGTACTGTTCGTTCTTCCACTTTGCACATTCACCACGGTGTTGGCTCGATTTTTCAACTCCTGTTGCGCCTCACAATGTGCTCGTCTTATCTTATCCATATCTTCCTTCAATTTGAGTTCTTCAGCAAAGCTTTACGCTAAAGTGAGTCTTGATTTGATATTACCTCGATATATATAACACATCCCGAATTGTATTAATTATGTCAAGCACATCGATGGTTTTTGTTTATTTTCTATGACGATTCCAATAAATTTTTAAATTGTTTTTGTACATAATTTATGATAGTGAATTTTCTATGACGAGTCCAAATAAATTAATTTTTAATTCGTTTATGCATATTCATTTTGTTTCCGAAAGTATATTTTCTATGATGGATCACAAAATATTTTTTGTTAATCGAAATCTTTCTGTCTCCAGCGGAGTTCTCCCAATTCGTTTCTGCACATTCATTCTGTGCGTTTCCGAAAGAATACTTTCTATGATAGGTCCTAAATAATTAATTTTTAATCTAAATCTTTCTCTGTCTCTAGCAATGGTCTCCCAGTAACATTTTCTTGCTTCTCTGCTAGCAAACGAATATACATACAAAATTTTCACGCTTATATTATCTCCAAACCATACAGATTTCTCGGATACTATTGGCTCTCTCTTCTCCTCATGAATCGAGGTCAGCTTCTGTGAATCCATTTTTTTTGTTGGGTATAAATGGACTCGTCAAGCGACCACGATGGTACTGCGCTAACGGCTGGTGTGTGGTAAACTACTACCGCGTCTAGAGTTATACCGAGACAACCATGAGTGGAAAATACGCAATATTGCTTACAGCCGTTAAGATTACAACTCAGGGTGACGAGAAGTGTACCTCTCAGATATTAAGTGAAACTCACGAAATTCAAAATTTAGATTATTTACGTCTCCGCAGCTATGATTTCACTTTAGCAACATTGGAATTGCCAGGTGAATATTTGTTGCAGCTTTCCCTTGGAACTCGTGCGTCTTTTGAAGATGTGTTGACAGAAGATAATCTCTCTGATGTGAAAGAAGACATTTTAAGTTTCGTGTTAATCATAGAAAGGAAGATATGTGGCAATGTTTTACCACCTCTTCTTATGCAGTGTGAAGATGGTAAAAAGTTTTCTTCAAAGTGTAAAATAAATGAAAACATTGACGTGATAATAACATTAAGACTCATTCAATTATTGGATACTGGTTTCAGAAAAGAACTTATCGAAGCAAAGAAAGACGATTTGGTGAAAAGTGGACTGGTGAAGTCGTTATTAAAAGAGGCCATAACCAATGAAGCGACATGGAGGTTGTTTAATAATAAATATAGAATGAGTATGGAGAAATGTTTGTAAAAAACTAACTTTGTATATTATTTTTGTTAAATAAATCGATTTTTAACTTTTCTAGTGTTTTATTTACTTGATAAAATCTGCCCCGACCGTAGGTTTTTAAAACAACCAGAGGCCAATATCCTATCCTTAGCCACCACCCAGGTATTAAACATAACTTTCTCTTTCGACTCGCTGGAGCAACCGCAGGTCTTATAATTTCCCTTTCTTAATTTGAGGTCCCAATCCTTCTCCCCTCCCCACCCCACTCAGAACCGGTTTTTCTTTACCTAAAAGTTGGTGACCTACTTAGCTCGTCGAAAACCTGCTTAGAAGGGTAAACGACCGACCGAAGACACGCGCTGAGGAGAAACCAAAACACACGCAGATGTAAATATTGGAAGGCCCTATCCCCTCCACGGGTCAACGACTGGCGTAGAAGCGAAAGGGTCATTCAACTTTCACTTGGCTACACCATATCGCACTAACTCATACCAAACAGGTAAACATTGCGAATATCAACAATAACGCAAAACCAATACCATTACCTTACTCAATATCACCCCCATTCGAATATAAAAACACGCAATGACCGAAACAGACCTACCACTAGGTCAATGACTCTGCAAAATCACATCTTTACACTTCATCACACACCTCTATCATACCCACAAAAAGGCCAATGACCGAAACAAACCTACCACTTGGTCAATGACTCTGCAAAATCACATCATTACACATACACACCTCAAACATGTAAACATTGCGAAAATTAGGGTCAACGAATGACGCAGAAGCGAAAGGGTCATTCAACTCAACCAGGCCAATGACCACACTAACGCAAAACCAATACCATTACCTTACACAATATCACATCATTCCACAACATCATCGCTAAACACACACAGAATCACACCTTAATCATACACACAACCAGGCCAATGACCACACTAACGCAAAACCAATACCATTACCTTACACAATATAACATCATTTCACAACATCATCGCTAAACACACACAGAATCACACCTGAATCATACACACAACCAGACCAATGACCTACGACAAGGACTTACGCAGAACTCAACACGGTCAGTTCACACACGTATTCGCCAATTCAATATTCGTCAATTCACAGACTAGGTTGTCCCAATCCCCGCTTTTTAACAAAATCCCACCTACATCATACACTCTATCAGGCCAATGACCCAACCAGACCTACGACAAGGTCAACGACTCAGTTCACACACGTATTCGCCAATTCATGGTCAAGGTTGTCCCAAAGGCCGCTTTTTATCTCTACTATTCTTCCCTTCAAGTTTTCTTAACTTCTAATTTACATGATTTTTTATTTCTCGCAGCAGTTAATCCCCAATAATGGATTTCCAACTTCAATCTAAACGTGGTAAAAGCAAATTTTTGAGCAATGGTTTTGTGTACGTATTCAAAGAGATGGCTGTAACGAGACGACGAAATTATCGCGGTGTGAGCGGAAGGGCAGGTGTAAGGCTAGAATACACAACTTGGATTCTACCGTCATAAAAAAATTGGGAACCACTCCCATGACGCGTGTCCTGCAAAAGTTGAGGCTGATGCGGCAGTTGCGAAGATGAAGAGACGGGCCGAGGAAACTTTGGAATCTACGTGCGAATTTATAAGCAGAAGGGATGTCACAGGCTTCGCAAGGTGCACTGCCTAGATACGATTCTCTTAGGAAGACTATCCGAAGAAAAAAGAGAAGCTGTAAGCAGTGCATCTTCACATCCAGTTGATACTACATATACCAGACCCCTATAAAATTTGCCAGCCGATGTCTGGAGTTGAGGAGGCCTTTTTGTTGGGCCAGGATTTGATAGGATTTTAATCTTTGGGGAAATCTTGAACTTCCGAAAGAATCGGAAGAATGGTATTGCGATGGGACTTTTAGGATAGCTCCCCCATTATTCTCTCAAGTATATGTAGTACTTTCTAAAAGATTCTGGGGAGTGATTCCAGCATTTTATTCTTTACTCCCAAATAAGCAATCAACCACATATAAGAAATGATTGAAATGATTAAAGACGCTCAACCGGAGCTTCAGCCTTCAACAATTACGTGCGATTTCGAAATCGCCAAAATAAACGCCATTACGGAGTGCTTTCCATACGCCAACGTAAACGGATGCCTATTTTATTTCTACCAAAACCTGAAAAGAAAGCTGGGAGATCTTCATTTACTGAGTAACTACAATAACGACTCAGATTTCGCGCTCAAAGCGAAAATGGTGTCATCGTTGGCATTTGTTCCTTTGCAGGACATTGAGAATGCAATCGATCAACTGTCAGAGGTGCTGCCACTGGAATTACAATCTGTTTTGGAGTGGTTTGAAGATTATTATGTTGGGCGCGTAAATCACCGTGGAAACGGTAAACGACCCTCACTTTTCCCGCCAGCTATGTGGTCCACGTAAGACCGAGTCATGAACGGAGAGGATGGTGCAAATAACCAGGCCGAAGCTGCTCATTGGCGGCTACAATTTCAACTTGGAATGGATCATCCTTCCCTCTGGAAATTTATTGACGGCTTTCGGAGGTTTCAGAATGGTAGGGATGTGCTCTATGAGCAGTTGATTGCTGGTTTCAATCATCCCATGAAATTGAAAAATACCGGGACGCGGATGAAAGAATGAGGAATTCGGTGAGATATTCGCCAAATGTAACAACTTACGGCGGACGGCATGGTATTAGTGTAAAGGTTAATCATAACAATCTCCATTGAGTTGAAGCTGGGAGTGTAAGAACTGAGTGTAAGGGAATTTAAATCTTATCTACGGTTTTTCTATACATTATATGTGAAGCGTACAATGAAATTTATGTAAGTAGCGCTTAAGATAAGACGGTATGAGGTGGTATGGCCAACCAGTCTTTATGAAAATAATCAGAAATCATGCGGCTAGTTTTAAAAAATTTGAAGGTTAATATATTTATATTACAAATAACTTAAGCACAGAGAAATAATCTACCCTTCATCATACAGTATTGTTATTTTGTTATATTAACATTCATGCATAGAAGTTTCGTTTAACGAAGATTTTTCTTGGAGCGAAATCAACTCCTTATGAGAGGGATTCTGTTTATGTACTCACAAAAGCAATGCACCCAGTGACCTTAAAACAAAATGTAGACGTTATAAATGTAAAGCGTATTCGGTATAGTTTTTGAATTGACAGCTAACGATGTTTGAGAATAATAATAGATGTTTAAATGTGATAAACTAACAGAAATCATAATTTATTATTCAGGATTTATATTTTTATTCCTAATCGACAGTTATCGAAGATTATCTATTTTTGCCGAATTCCAAGTTTAAAATTCGACATTTATCAACGTTTACGATAGACAGCCATATCGCCTATATATAGAAACAATTTCTACCGCCCTCCCCTATCCTATCGTTATTATTTTCATAAGATAATGTTGTGTACCTACAAGCATTTTCCAGTATCAGTATTAAGAAATAAACAATTAAGTTAAGATTTTTACCAACAGGAAGCCAAGATAAAGTATGTAGTAATATTTTCTGCTGCTTTGCTCGAGTTTTAGCCAGAGAAAAGCAGAAAAATTGTGTTCCTGCGCCGAAAAGCCTCCGCGCCGAAAGATCCCCGCGCCGAAACGGTTGCACCGAACTGTCCTGCGCCGAACCGACTGCGCCGAATTGTTCTAAACCCTTATTCCTCACAATTAAAGTTTAGGTTCCCGGCGATATTATTTTCCCGGGAAACGGGAATTACATGCTAAAATATACCGAGAACCCGGGAATAAGAATGATTTTGCATTTTTAATATTTAATACACAATTTTTCATTTAAACATGATATTTTTTATTGATATGACGTAAATACATAAGTCTTTAATAAATCCCAATAACATTTGATACATTATTTGCGGCAAATTGTTAGCAGATTCAATATTGAGATGAACTTTCACTTGCACAAGCGATCTTTCTTCGATGTTGACGTGTGTAAATAATAAGAAACCAACTACTAATGTACCCTACACTTATTGCAATTCCCTCATATTTAAAACTGAGGGTAGAAAATATACGGAAAAGGTTAAAAACAATCTAAAATCTATAAAAGCCTCCGCAATTAACTCGATCATTTTTGAAATTTAGTAGGAATGCTTGATTTACATACTCGAAGATTATAACGGAAAAAACTCGAAAAAATCCTGGGTTCGACTCCAACGAAGTCATTTCCAGTTCCAATAACATAACACGTAAACGTCGACTTGTCGACTTGCAAGCTTATATTCTTTTTGAGATCTAAATTAGAAATAAATTTCTTATGATCTTAGAATCTAAACCATTTAAAGAAGAAACTATAATGTTTCTAATTCTGTTCATCTTTTTTCGCCTACAGTTCCAAATTCCTCATGTTAAACGTTTAATTCACATATATTGGTGAAATTTTGCCATTTTAACGGGATGTTTTCTTGCCAACCAATTACATTGTTAAACCTCGAAATCCTATTGTCATTTCATTCCTAATGGGTGAAAGCGTGCTTTTGAATACTTTTAATACGAGAGAGAAGGAAGGAGAGGGTAATGATTTTTATAGCAACCAATGTAAACAACATTCGATGCGTTATATGAGAGAAGGAATACATTTGAATGTAGAACATTAATCATTCGCATATTAAAATCACAGAATCGTCATAGGAATTCGAGACATGAAACAACGTACGCCTAAAAACACGAAAGTTTGTTTTCCTGCCCTCGATTTTTGAACAAGCGTCGAATCGATCAACGCGAGAATTTGCCGCATTCTTATTGATTCGCATAGTTGCCGGTTTCGTGTAATTGGGTACCATTGATTTGGATAATAGCCTCGCGTCACATCTATTCACGAAAGTTCATAAAAAACTTTCCCGTTGAATTACAACGACCATCTCCCTAGTTTAATATAACTTGGTCAGAGTAGCTAATTTGGTCGATTAGGGGTGGAGGGATGGAGGAAGGAAGAAAAATAGGAGGGAAAGGTAGTTCCCTTCAGCGCCTAGTTTCAGATTCATTCAACAGGCATCCATTACTTTTGGACTTTTTTTAAAATAACGATATTAACGGGCGCGAGAAGAAGCCATTTTGACACTGTATTAGTGTTCCATTAAAATTGAATTAATAGCGAGAAAAGCAACCTGATCCTTAATCTCACACTACTAATAACTCGGTTACTAAATATCATTCACTGAAAAAATATTTAATTTTCATCAGAAATTCTATTGGTATATGCATAAATCAAATAAATCAAAACTAATTTTGATAGGTTAACATTCGGAGGAATATCTAAAAAACATCTATGAAGGCAATTCTGGAAAATAAGGCACAAAATTCAAATGAATAATTTTCGGGAATCATTAAAAATTTTCCCCGGAATCGAGAATAAGAAATATCGAATAAATTCCCGGAAACCGGGAACGGGAAGCCCCGTTTCCGAAACTCTACTCAAAATAGAAGGAACGGAAGAAATTTCTGCAAGACCCACAAATGCATTAGCGGGACAACGGAGCAATGTCTTCCGATACCTCACATTGGGCCTCAGCCGCTATGAAATCGCTCGCCTCGAAGACGTTTCTGTTTCAAACTGTTTCTGTTTCAAAACCCTTCACAGGAATCGCACCAGTTTAAGATATGCTCTCACAAAAAGTTCTGCAATGTCGAACTGAGTAGTTTGCTTCCCTGTACGTCTAATATGAGCTCTGATCTCCTCACTATAGTAAAGTCTTATCAAGTGGTTGCATTTTGTGTGTTGAGTGGGGAGGCAAACACAAAATTCTTACGTGGTTTCTTCGTGCTAATTCAGTTACATCGAGGTTCCGACTGTGGGAGAAATGTCCATCAGCCCAGGGTCTTCCTCACTTTTTGGTGAAAATTTCTGCCCATTTCGTAAAGAGATCTGCCTGAATCCATCCTGAGGGATGACATAGAAATAGTTTCTGGTGGAGCACCTTTCAGAAGCAAATTGCTCATGTATTTCTGGGAAAAATCATCATTGATGGAATAAAGGTGCCTCCAGCAGTCATGCAAGAAACAACAGTCACTAACGACCTTCGTTCAGCCGAAGTTTGGATACCAACTTGTCTCTTGCCTTTTAATGCAATCATTTGCGGCACTTTTGACTGCACGATAGACAGACCCACCTTGTCTACGTGTCTGCAGGATATTTGTGCTTGTCGAACTCTCTTTCCAATAGATGAAAACAGTGTGATACGCCTTTCTTATTAAATCCTTTTGCCCTCGCAAAAGACGTCCCTGTGGTCTTTCTTAGCGAGATTTAATCCTTATGATGGGACAGAAACAGTTTCAACCATTTCGTGCATGTTGTTTCTTTTTCAAAAATTTTCATTTGGTGGAAAACGATGCCTCACTTTCATTTTTCCTTTTGAAAATGACAATTGGGCATTGTTTCACATCAAATGCAAATTATCGAAACCAATTTTGTGCTGAAATTCCAGAAGTAGTTAATGAAAATAATTACTGATATTTCTTCAAAACGAGGGTCTAAATATGGAATACTATTCCATATTACGAACCCTAAGTGGTCCATATTTGGAAGCTCGTCATGTTGGATTTCGAAGACGTGTAACAACGAAATTAATGAATTATGCACAATTTCTTAACCGACAGCTTAAAGAACACTACAAATGCTTAATGTAAATGCCAAGATTGAAAAAGGATTCAATAAGTAAAACTACAAAATAAATCAATGAATACATACCCTTCAAAATCTAGGAAATGCACTGAATGAACTTCAAGCAATTAAAAACCCTCTCAATACCGGCATCCAAACAACTGATCTCGGTACTACAATGCCGACTCTTTCCTTCAGTAAAGACGGTTCTACCACATACCATACTTGAAATAATGTGGTATTCCACATTAGGAGACTATTCCTTATTTGGCTACTTTCCCCTATAAGTAAGCACAATATTAACATCGACCTAAATTATATCAATTTTATTATAAAGTTTTTCTTTAGCTATTAAAACATCGAAATTTTTGAAAGCTTGCGAAGTAGTGGAATTTGCTAATTTCTGTACTTGTCCTTTAACTACCCACAGTACGACAGTGCCCGTCACCTTTGAACCCCAATCAAATTAACACTATACCTACCAGAAGATCTCAGAGAAGTTGTAGACAAAACTATGAAGAAAAACGCCTACTTTGCTCATCCAGAGGGCATACTCCTCGCAATACTCACAGATCATCGTCCGCACATACGACAAGTAGCTCTGCGGCGAATTCTCCGTGCGAGGGAAGAGGAAAGTGCCAGTAACAGTACCCAGCTGCGGCGGTACAAAATTCCTGATCTGAACTTTGACGCTAATGATTATGTTCAAATGATTGACTAGCAAAAATGTGCCATCAGTGAACCACCCCTGACAAAGAATATCACAGTGGAGAGAATCCGTTTCATGAGTAATGGCGAGATGGTCGTGGACATTTCCATACCAAGATTCCCATGCCATACACAGGCAGTAGAGAGAGCCGTTCGTTTAGTAAATGAAGGCAGTGTATGGGGAATAGGCCAGATATGGTTTTGTGAGAGCAAGAATCACCTCGAGACAAATTATGCCTCATTTTGGGCACAAGGCACAATTCGTACCTTTCACTTTTAGGAAACAATAAATGTGGCTTTAATGGTCGGGTGATAAGGTTGGGCAGTCTCCAGTGCGCACAGGAGGAACATGACGTGCAGCCACCTCCACGTGGTGAGTTCTGGGACGTTTCGAAGATTCACTTCAGACCTAAACAAGCAAAGAGCTGCACACTACCAAAAACCTCAAAATGTACATAAATTGGTATTATGTGCATTGCCCAATGTCACTTGAAGATATTGTCTGACTTCAGTCAGAGTTGAAAGGGTTCGTGATGGGGGCGATGGGGATTCCTTGTATTGTAGTGCGATGCTCAAATGATAAAATTAAAAAATAATGAATTTTTGTCAAGTTTTATATAAATTGAAACTTCAGTTTTCCAGTGTCACCTGTACATATTACCCAATATAAAAAATCACCTTATTTACAAGGCCAAATTGCACCATTTCCACACTAGTGCATTAAGATCAGAAATAATTTTTTTTCGGCACACCCTAGTGTTGAAGGAAGCCCAGTTGGTAGGCGGCTGGGGGCATCGAATATATATATACATGCGTTCTTGTGTTGGTATTTCAATTATGCATCGTTATAAGAGGTGGTTTTTGTTATTCAGTCACTTGGCAATGCAAATCTTCTTTGTACCGCAGATAATCCTATAACGCTGGTGTAAAAATGTCTCCCGAATTCCATGTTATAACGGGCTTCTACTATTATCTATATCATTTATGGATAAGAATTTCAACTTGAATAGCTTTTAATTTTTAATAACTTCTTCATCTAAATCATAGTTCAGTATTGTAAAAAACGCAAACTTAATTTGGATTTATTTACAGTGAGATTGAATGTGAAATATATGCGCCGTAGTTCTTGAGTTTATCGTCATGAAACTTCATTTGTGTTGTGCTCGTTGTCTTTTATGACAAAATAAGTACATCCAATAGCAAGGAGATTATTACAAGCTGATCCGCATTTCCAACAAAGAGCAGCCTCCACCAGTGGTGAATTGTAGCCGAAGTCTGCATCTTGAATTCCTTACACTTTTCATGACCATTATAGAGACACCAATTTCATTTTAGTCACGAGGCCTGCTCGACTATTTTCTATCGCATCGCTGCCATATAAATAAAGTAATACACTTGCTTAAATAATATGTTTTTGAAATTGTGATTTTCTTCTGCTGCCAATGTAGTCCAGAGAGTGATTGGGAGCTGAGATTTGGTCGTACCTCATCAGAAAAACAAAACATAGAAACTTTGGATACCAGAGATTCCATTTCAAACGTCGCCATTCAAGTGGACCAAGAGGAGGGCGCCGAGAGAAGGAGGGGTGAAATGGAACGACGGCGGACTCTAGATAATATCGAAAGAGGAAACTTTGGAGGAATGGTTTCCTACTTGAGAGAGTATTGCGGCAGCACTAGCCTCCACGGCTTGAGGTATATGGGAGAAGCGAAGAGGCCGCTCATTGAGAGGTTAGTCATTTACAATTTGCTCTGTAATCCACAAGAAAGACAGTTGGCAGGGAGCTTCAGAAAAGTCCCCCACATATCTCACTCGCGGGGTCGATTACCAAACAATTACACTCGCGTGAAAACGAATCTCGATAGTGATCTTTCCTAAATCGATCCCTAGCCAATCGTGATCGTCTCTTCTCGTGAGGATGGAGCATCAATTTTCAATAATACCTACAAATTTTACGTTTCTATAAGCTTTCATATAGTCAGCGTTCCTATTGCGATTTCCAGTTCGCATTCCTTGACAGTCAAATATCTCTTTGATTTTTGTTGCCCTAATCCGGTTCTCCTGCATTGAACTAATTAGATGAGTGTTTAATATAAAATTAAATTTCATTCTTTATATTAATTTTTCTATGTGTGATGTTTGTTTTTGTATCTTTTTAAATAAAATACTAAAAATAAGAAAACGTATTTTATTAGAGAAACACTGAGACAATATGCCTCAACATTATCCTTTGCAAAACACTACTGGAGCGTATTATCCCGAGAAATGAAATATCAGGATAAAGGAAAAAGGAACGTCGATCATTTTTAAAGTTAACTAAAGCTGGTCAATATCATAAGATTTCAATCATCAAAACTTCTGAATTTATCAGCCAAAGTCGGGTTCATAAAGTGAAGATGGCTTTCGAAGGCTGAAATTCGAAAAAGGAAACCACGTGTTTTCGAGTAAGTATTCCATTAAAATAACAGACGAGCTCATTGAATTTATTGCAGAGAAATTTCTCAGAAAAATAAGCAATCGTGTAACCAAATATTAGAGATAAGAAAATGATATTTATTTTTCTTGGCTCGCAGGATATGCTGGATAATTGCCTTTGCATTGAGTATTATGGCCTGCGGCCATTTAATATACAAGATATGGCGAAAGTGGGAAAATACTCCAGTCATTGTGTCTTTTGCTGACTCATCAACGCCTGTGTGGCAAATACCCTTCCCTGCCGTCACTATATGTTCAGAGGTAAAATATCAAAGGAGCATTTACAATTACACCTATATCAACCAAATGTTAGCTGGCGGAAAAGAAATTTCAAAGGAGAAGTAAGTTATTTAAATTATTTAAATTAATATGTCAAAATAATTTCATTTTCCACTCAATACATCTAAAAGCTATTGCATTCAATCCTTATACAATTTAAATTACTTAAATAGTTGCTTGGTGCGTGCATGTGAGTTTGTGTGTTCAGGATGGGCCTGCTTTACGTGCAAATAGAACTCATGAATATAACCTCTCAACTAGGGATTGCAGTCCCGGAGGGATTTTCTAATCCCGGGATTACGGGATTGTGATTTTTTCAATCCCGGGATCGAGGAAAAGTGGTGGGGAAATAAAAAACATTCATTTTTTGTAAACAATAATTTTATATAATACACAGACATGAAATCATCATTTGCAGTTATGGAAGTAATATCAAGTTTACACAAAATTTAAGTAACGTCAATGAAAATAACTTTTTATCAGCAGGTAAAACTACAATAAAACGCGTATATTTTTGGAAAAAATTAAAGAAAATTTTAATAACCCAAATAGCAATTGTTGCAGTATCTTAAATTAAATTAAATTGGTTGCATTTATGAAAATAAACGGTACTTTTAGATCAAGGTTCTCCTCACTTAAAAGCTATTCACAAATTTCTGAAATATGCCCTTAAAAAACAAAGTGCATCTAATGTCGCGTCACTCATTCTTGATCCGTATTTATTGCACACCATCCCTGCCGATGAAAAAGCCCTTTCTGATTCTACACTAGTAGGAGGAATAGCTAGCAACTGCTCGTAAAGAAACTGCAGCCTTTCTCCTTTACGTCAATTTTCACGGAAATCCTTTAGCTCTCGTGATATTGATAATGCTAGGTCATTTGAATTACAGCAGGAGGAATATTTCTTGAGAGGCACTAAACATTGGATAATGACCGAATCGAGTTCTTTCTTTAACTTCTCTGAATATGATGCACCAGTCTCAAAACATTCAGATGCTGCCGTTCGCTCAGTGTGTAGGTCATCATTTATAGATCGGCTTCTTGATGCTGATGAAGCTTGCTTTTCTTTCTTGTCCAGTGCTTCAAATGATTCACTTATATTACAATAAAATGTACTTAGGTTTTCTGTAACAAACATTATTATGTTCGCTAGCGATGGCACAGAAAATATATTCCCCATTATCACGATCCTGTGACCCGTACTGAAGATACCTCAATACCCCTGATAACTTATTTCGTCTCTTCATTATTTGATTCTGCAAGGCATTTCTCACATTATGTCCTAACTCTCCATTCACGTCATTCAGTTTCTTCATCATGAATTCCAACGTTGCCTCACACGTCAAAAGATTTGCATCTCTTCGGCAAAGAGCTTCCATAGTAATTTTCACTGGCTGCAGTGGCGCAAAAATAGAAGAAGCAAGTTCATGTTCACTCTCACTGAATTATATATCGGAATTCAGATCAATCAAGGCCTTCATTATGCAGGTTTTAGACAATATAAAATGTTCGATCATTTCAACTAAACTGTTCCAGCGAGTTTTTATACCCATAACAAATGATTTTTCCTCACCATATTGTTCGATTACATATTTCTGAAGGAGTCTCTCGTTTTTTGCGAGTGATTTTCTGAAGAGAAGAACAGTATTCCTTATTTTTTGAATTAATATCTTAATGTTTGTTTCTGATAGTTTGTACGCTCCTCCGCCTTCAAACGAATCATCTTCGTCTGTTTTCATCACTCGAGGAAATGGCCTCATCACTTGATTCATGTCCTTCCGATTCCACGGATTCCATTTCTTCTTGATAATATTCATTCTTCTTTAGGTTTGCCACACCCCAAAGGATATTTTTCATTTTTTTCGTTGTTCTTATTTTCCAAGAATGATGACATATTATAAAGTCAGATAGAAAGCAGTATTACTCACTGAATTCTAACGAATTATATATTTTATTATACATCAAATACAATTTAATCGTTATCGCCCTCTGTTAGCAAAAGCAAAAAGGTCAATCCCGAAATCCCGGGATTTGCGTCTACCTAAGCCCGGAATTTCGGGATTGAAATTTTGGACGGGATCCCAGGATTTGGGAATTCGGGATTGCAATCCCTACTCTCAACGCAAAAACGTAAAAGGAAATATTATTTTCCACCTAAATCTGTGGAATAATGAAGAGTAAATTCTTGAATTTATTTTCTGGATAAAATCTTTTATCATGCAATCTTCATTTCATTACGTATGCTAGCATTCTACATGAATATATAACGTATTTTTCGGGCACCGACTTATAAGACACACCCCGATTTTTTAGAAAGTTTTCAGGAAAAATAATATTTTGGTTCTCATAACTGTTTGTAATAAAAATCTGCATTCCTTTTTATCCTTTAAATTATGTCAGCAGCAGTTTAAGAAGTACCTTAGCTAGGTTATCCTTCGCCCGGGGCAAATTACAAAGTTGCGCCCCCCTTCATTTGCTTCCTGTACAACTTTCAAGACAAATGCAATGTGGAGAATGATATGGAAACCCAAGCATACTATACTAGCATTTTAATTCAGCATATATAATTCGGCATCTAACAATATGAAATGCTTAATATCCTTGTCTGCCACAAAAAACCCCAAATTTCACTAACTTAATACGCAGATATAAACTTGAAATTTGGCAGAGATAATCTACTCATATATAACAAGATGTTACAAAAGGAACTTATAATGCTTACTTTTCACATAATTATTCATTTAGTACTTATATTGGCCCAGAGCCGTGCAATGATATCTTGGGGCAATGCTTCTTTTTGGGCCCCCCTTCTCCTGCCCCAAATTTTTGTATACCTATAGTTTTTTTAATTGATTTGTTTTTAAAAATTATTAGTAAATTAAAAATGAAATTATCTGTAATTCTAAATACTTATTTTGAAAATACAAAGATCAAAATAAAAAATGGCAATTTTTATTACTGTTTGTAAGTAAGGTACAGTTTGAATATAATATACCTAATTATATAACTTATTTCTAATCGCAGGTAGACACAATATTCTTATTTATTTGTGGTAGATTCTACCCAGTTCACACCATACAATTATAGAAATGATAAACGGCAATGTTTGAATCTGCTTAAGTAAACTATTAGCTTCTGAGACAATTGCATTATCCTTTGCTGAATTTATTAGTTTTTCCAAAGTCTGGTAAGTTTCTTTTAACTGAAATCTATTGCCTTTAATTGATTCAATTCTAGCTTCCCATTTTCTGTCATTCAGCGGTTTTAATGTTATTTTTCAATGTTTACATAATATATCCCACCTAATGGTCAATGCGGAAAATATTGCATATACACGTTGAATAGTGCCAAAAAAAGGTTGCATGCCATACTTGAAGCTGCGTCACAAAGTAAAAGGTTGAAAGAATGAGCTATGCATGGTATGTATAATGTATTAGGGTTAATGTTTAATATTCGGGCTTGGACTCCTTTGTATTGTCCTTTCACATTTGAGCCGTTATCATAACATTGCCCTCTGCAATTGTTCGCAAGACCTTCACCAGTATGATCTAAAGCTTCAAAATAAATCCTATGAAGTTTTCATTAATTTTGACTTCGTTGGAATTTTTATCAATCTGTTCGTATCTTAATATAATTGATGTATGTTCTTCATGAGAAACATCTGGTGTGCGATCCATTTGTAAACTAATATTTTGCCGTTTTAACATTATTTAAAATTTTTAACTACTTCTTCACTAAGATCTTGTAAAAATCTATTTTGTGATCTATTAGAAAGATGATGGCGAATGCGTGTTTTACTTTCTCGAATATTAACAATGTTAGGGGAGTTTTTAAACAACATGCAGCAGAAGCAGTAAACACAGTCTGATCTCACTGAATAAATTAACCATGTTCGCGATATTGTCTTCCCGTTTTTTAATGTATGTTTATAATAACTAGCTGAGAACTTCCTGTTGCCAATAGCGTCATTTTTAGGAAAATTTATATCAGTAATTTGTTATGGTCCTAGTTTTAGCAACTTTATTCTAAACTCATCATATATGCTTTTAGGCCATATGGCTGGATCATTACTACCTAATTGTTATTATATCACCTGTATTGACATTATCAGATATGAGTTCATCACAGTTCTTTATTTTCTCCTACTGTAACGACCAATGCAAAATCCTCAAATAAATTTTTAACATTGTTGCCCACTTCCTCCTGTGAACAATTCTGTCCACCTTCTTGTGTTTTAAACCAGCTTGAAATATCACTTTGTCCTTTTTTCACTCTTTCTCCTGCTTCTTTTTTAAATTTTCTTTCGGCTGCTCCCGACTGATATGCTCGTTTTTCAGACATACTGCTAAATTTGAATAGAAAATATACAATACGGACCGAATAACATAACGCTGATAAAAGTACATAACCTTCAAATCAGCAACTACATAAAATAACATGTGACACACCTCGACCATAGACAAGGTTAACTAGAGTACACATAGGGGTTCAGTTGTGGGACGACCAACTGCTGGAGCTGGTACTGGCACTCAGAGGAAAGCTACAGAGACATATAAACTCCAAAGTTTGCATTATAGATTAGGGCGAGACCAAAAATTTCATCGGATGATAATAATAAAAAAATAAAACGCCTGGAAATCTTTTTTTTGCAAGATCACAACGGGACCCCCGAAATGGGGGGCCCCGGTGCAACGCACCCGACGCACTACTCCCCCCCCCCCCATTTGCACGGCCCTGTAATTGGCCTTAATAGCTTTAAAATCACCGCGGATGAGTTGCTCTTTGTGTTCCCAAATTTCATAATTTGTATTATAGAATACCACAACTACATTCGAGCGGAATAATAAATTGATCGCGCGTATTTGTGCGGCAAAAATAACGGGTGTATGTGTTAGACTATATCGAATCCGAGTCCAACAATAGTTGTTTCTATGGCAACACTCTCGTAATGAGTGATAAAAACAACAAAAGCGCCTGTATTTAAGAGATATTCTAAGAAATACACTCGATAAGCAAAATTCTACGATAATAAACGGCGCAATTGCAATTGCACAAACTTTCTCGTATACCTATATACGTTTGGTCGACTGTGTACGCTTATAAGAGAAAACACTTTTAATTCAAAGTTAACCGTAGTTTAGCGTGTATTTTAATGCCACTGGTCGATATTTGGTAATTTTTTGGGACATATGGCTTAGTATTATTTGTGACATCAGGCTGTACGATTGGATGGATTTCAATCAAAATCCTTGTAGCCATTTTTTAATAAAACGAATTTAGTTTCAAAATATCCTAGAATAAAGTACCCTTAATTGTTGCGCAATATTGTTCTTTTCGTCAGTGTCTATTATGAATGATATTATCCAAAAATATGATATATCATTCGATTTAGTTTAACCGTTTAGGCTCTAATAAGATTTTTAGTGGATCGCGGCGGAGGCATGACGTCATAAGGTTTAGTTAAGGTAGTTTAGCGTACATTGTAATGCCACTGGACGCCATATAATAATTTTAAGAGATATATGGCTTACGTAGTATTATTTGTGACATCAATTGATTATTATTATTATTGATTATAATAAAATTCTCTATAGCCATTTTTGAATAAAAATATTTTCTGAAAGTCGCCAAGAATAAACTACCCTTTATTTTTGTGCAATATCATTTTTATGAAAAAATCTGCAAAAGATGATATATTGCACAAATACGAGATATCATTTGATTTTATGTACGCGTTTGGGCCCTAGAACAGTGAACAGACCGACAGACAGACGGCATGGCGAAAACCACTTTTATGCACTCCGGGACACCTAAAACGTGTATTTCCATCAAAATCTCGAAGTCGAATTTTTCACGATAACAATACTTTTTCAGTATACTACGTATATGAGAAAGTAAAAATTACAATTTTCATTCCTTTTCTCAGAGAATAGTACAAATCCCGCTCCGATATTACAATTCTAAGATATTTTAATGTGCATGAGAAAATTACCCTGCACGACGGATTTCAGATTTCCCATGTAAATCAAATGGGAAGGATAGTTCCTGGCATCGAACCCGAGACTTCGTAGCAAAAACTATCCTCGGGAGCTCGGCCCCAGTAGCGAGAGATTTTCACCAAGTTTCACGAAAATCGCTCTATTAGTTCAAAAGGAGAACTCCGTCTCCTGGATACAATGTGTTAATATGTAAAAAGAACTTATTAAAGATTCGTTTACGGTCCTGATGCGTCCAGTGAACAATCTTCTGTTCGTATGACAACCCGTCAGTGACGTAACAACTTAGCTAAGGCCGACCAGCAAACTTGCAGTTGCAGTGTATTGACATTAAAAACAAAAATTGTCAACAAAATTTACTGACTTAAGAAAGTGGTCATGCGACCGTCCCTCCAGTGTGAACCAGCCTTAAACCCTGGGAACTCGAAGAAAGGGGGTCCAGAGCGCAGTGCTGCCAATCTGTAAATAATTCGAAAATTTCAGCTCCCTAGCTCACCCCATAGTACCTA
Source organism: Tanypteryx hageni (assembly GCA_028673005.1). Taxonomy (NCBI): domain Eukaryota; kingdom Metazoa; phylum Arthropoda; class Insecta; order Odonata; family Petaluridae; genus Tanypteryx; species Tanypteryx hageni. The sequence goes on from CM054112.1 coordinate 272,471,391, forward strand.
AACAGTTATCCATTTGTTTAAACTTTAAGAATTTTTAACTGCCAAACAAATTAAAATATCAAAATTTGTATAATTCCTATTTCGTTTTTTTAAGAATTCTACTTATAAAAAAATTTCAACTCCGTAGCACATGCGGAAATACATAAACCTTGAAAATTTGCTTAAACAATTGCGAATTTTTAGCGGCCGCATTGTTGCACTTTCTCATGATTTTCGTTTTTTATAGCCGGTTTTGCACAAAATCCTACTATGAAAAAAATTTCGAATCTCCAGCACATCTGGAAGTGCCTAAACATTAGTATCCTCCTATATGTTATCATTATATATCGACGACTCTTACAGAGGATATAACATACTAGTAAAAGGCGCTTGCATTCTGCAAGCATATCATCTCACTTTGAAAATAAATTAATTTTTCGGAGAGATATTTCATCATGAGAAATATTTCTTTAATTCAAAAGATTTCTCCTCGGGACCGATTTTCGTTTTTTCCTTATGGAACAATAATGGAGTAAAACAATCGTTAATTTTTGCAATTTTAAGAATACTATACGTTTTCCACATTAGGTTAATAATGCCACACATTTATGCCAAATTTTAAATTTGTAGCACAATAGGAAGTGAAATAACATTTATCTAATTGTTTAAATTTAAATAATTTTTAAAGGCCGCAATAAGAATTTTATAACTATCCTGAGATGTTTATTTATTTAAAAAGACTAAACTTTATATAACTTGAAAATTTCAGCTCACTAACTTGACCGGTAGTACCTAAACAGTTATCTATTTGTTTAAACTTTAGGAATTTTTTATTGCCAAACAAATTAAAATATCAAAATTTGTATAATCCCTACATCGTTTATTTACAAATTCTACCCCTAAAAAAAATTTCAGCACCGTAGCTCATTCGGAAATACATAAACCTTGAAAATTTGTTTAAACAATTGCGAATTTTTTGCGGCCGCATTGTTGCACTTATTCAAGATTTTCGTTTTTTTCTGGTCGGTTTTGCACAATATACTACCTATGAAAAATTTCGAGTCTCCAACTCTTCTGTAAGTGCCTAAACATTAGTATCCTTCTATCATTATATATAGACGTTCCTTACAGAGGAGGAGGATATAACATACTAGTAATTGGTGCTTGCATACTGCAAGCATTTCATCTCACCTTGAAAAAACATTCATTTTTCAGACAGGCATTTCATCATTACAAATATTCTTTTAATTTAAAGATTTTCGTTTTTCCCACATGTAAAAATAATAGTTTAAAATAATCCCCAAATGTTGCAATTTTAAAAATTTTACACTTTCTTCATTATGGGGTACTAATGCTACACATTTTAGCAAAATTTTAAAGTTGTAGTAAAATAATATTTTTCTAATTATTAAAATTAAATAATTTTTAACGGCCGCCGCAATTCATATATGGTAAAATTGAAATGTAAATTTGTGCAAATTCACTACCTTGTAAACAATTTGAAAATTTCGGCTTCCTAGCTCATCCCGTAGTACCTAAACAGTTATCTATTTGTTTAAATTTTAAGAATTTTTAACTGCCAAACAAATTAAAATATCAAAATTTGTATATTCCCTATTTCGTTTTTTTAAGAATTCTACTTATAAAAAAATTTCAGCTCCGTAGCACATTCGGAAACAAAAAATAAATTAAATAATTGAATAATAAATTTAAATAATTTTTAACGGCCGCCGCAATTCATATATGGTAAAATTGAAATTTTAAAGTTGTAGCACTGGTGGTTCTTTTTTCCATAAAATGTTTGCCAGATTAAGGGGTCGGCAGAAGGAGGATCGGTGGAGTAGGAAATGGAAATTGGTGGGGGGAGGATGTAAGGATAGGATGGCTGGCTTTTAGGATATTCCTCAAAATATCGTGGATGACGGGGAAAAAAGGGTGATTAAGGTGAGTTGGAGGGTGGAAGCAAAGGCGATACTTCACCCAATTTTAGGGGAAGTCATTACAAGTCGAAAATAAAGAATAATCATTTTCCTATTCTCAATAATAAAGGAGTAATGGACATTTGAAATTGTTGATGGAAATAATAAGAAAAGCATGTTTGCTGTTTTAATATGTTTATTCAAAAGATTACTTCTTAGAATAATTGCTCAAAGTGGCCACCATCTTCTATTAGGCAGGTTCTTGCTCTGTTTGATAGATAAATTGTTGCTGTTCGAAGTATAACGTCATCCAATTTGATCGGCGTTGCCCCAGTTGCTCGATTTCGAATGCTCGATTCTCGCTTGCCAAACAACCCAGTTGCAATTCGTCCCACTTGCCATAGTCCCAAATGATCGAGTAGAAAAAGCTCGAATTCCCAGTTGCCAGATTCACACTTCCCATAGTAAAAACTGGGGGGGAGAAAAGAGGGGTATTGACGAATATGAAGAAAAAGGAGAAAGGACTGAAGGGAATTTGGTAGGGGTGAGGGAAAAGGGGAGAGGGCGTAAGGCACGCTACGGAAACATAGTCGACATTGGTATCAATCGACAGAGAATTTTATAGCAATTACGAATACGCAGCTTAAAAACGGAAATATAGGGTGGAAGGAGGGGTGAGGAAAAGGGGGGTGTAAAGTACGCTAAGGCAACATAGTCGACAATGATATCAATCGAAAGAGAATTTTATAGAGATTACGAGCACGCAGCGTAAAGGCAAAAATAAATTGGGGGAGGGAAAGGGGGGAGGGCTTAATGTACGCTAAATAAACACGGTCGAAATTGCTATTAATCGTCAGAGAGTTTTATAACGACTACGAAAACGCAGTGTAAAGGTGAAAATAAATGGGGGAAAGGATGAAATAGGGGGGAGGGCGCAAGGGAGGCTATGGTTACACAGTAGACATTGATATCAATCGACAGACAATTTTGTTTAAATTTTAAGAATTTTTAACTGCCAAACAAATTAAAATATCATAATTTGTATAATCCCCATTTCGTTTTTTTAAGAATTCTACTTATAAGAAAAATTTCAACTCCGTAGCACATGCGGAAATACATAAACCTTGAAAATCCTATCATTCTATATGGACGTTTCTTACAGAGGAGGAAAAGGAGGAGGAGGATACAGGAGGATACTAATGTCTAGACACTTCCAGATGAGCTCGAGATTCGAAATTTTTTTCTTAGGTAGGATTTTGCGCAAAACCGACTAGAAAAAACGAAAATCTTGAAAAAGTGCAACAATGCGGCCGCTAAAAATTCGCAATTGTTTAAACAAATTTTCGAGGTTTATATATTTCCGAATGCGCCACGAAGTTGAAATTTTTTTATAAGTAGAATTCTTAAAAAAACGAAATAGGGATTATACAAATTTTGATATTTTAATTTGTTTGGCAGTTAAAAATTCTTAAAGTTTAAACAAATAGCTGTTTAGGTACTATGGGATGAGCTAGGAAGCTAAAATTTTCAAATTATTTACGGAGTAGAACATTTGCACAAATAAACATTTCCATTTTACCACATATGAATTGCGGCGGCCGTTAAAAATTATTTAAATTTCAACAATTAGAAAAATATTATTTTACTTCTAGAAGTGCTACAACTTTAAAAATGCTAAAATGTGTAGCATTAGTACCCCATAATGAAGAAAGTGTAAAATTTTTAAAATTGCAACATTTGGGGATTGTTTTAAGTTATTATTTTTACATGTGGGGAAAACGAAAATCGCTACGGAGGTGAAATATTTAGAATTTAAAGAATATTTGTAATGATGATATGTCTGTCTGAAAAATGAATGTTTTTTCAAGGTGAGATGAAATGGTTGCAGTATTCAAGCACCAACTGCTAGTATGTTATATGTATGTTATATCCTCCTCCTCCTCTGTAAGAAACGTCGATATATAATGATAACATATAAGAGGATACTAATGTTTAGGCACTTCCATATGTGCTGGAGATTCGAAATTTTTTTCTTAGGTGGGAGTTTGCACACAACCGACTATAAAAAACGAAAATCATGAAATAGTGCAACAATGCGGCTGCTAAAAATTTGCAATTGTTTAAACAAATTTTCAAGGTTTATGTATTTCCCCATGCGCTACGGAGTTGAAATTTTTTTAACAAATAGAATTCTTAAAAAAACGAAATAGGGATTATACAAATTTCGATATTTTAATTTTTTAGGCAGTTAAAAATTCTTAAAGTTTAAACTAATAGATAAACGTTTAGGTACCTGTGGGCAAGCCAGGAAGCTGAAATTTTAAGGTTAAGTAGAACTCAGTGAATTAAAACTAACAAACATTTGAAAAGCTCCAACAAAGTGTTATTGCGGCTGTATTAAACTTTTAAAATTTAAACAATTAAATAAATATTATTTCACTTCTAGATGTGCTATAACTTCATATTTGACAAAAAAGTGTGGAATTAGTACCTTACATTGAATAAAGTATAATATTCTTAAAATTGCAAATTTAAGGCAGTTTTAATCAAATATTTTGAATTAAAAAAATATTTCTAATAATGTTCTCTCTCTCTGAAGTTTTAATGTTTATCATGGTCAGATGAAATGCTTGCAGAATGCAAGCACCAACTACTTGTATATATATATATATATATATATATATATATATATATATATATATATATCATCATAGGTAGTCTGTCCGTAGACAGGTCTGGGATTTATTAAACCTGGTTCTCCATATATGTACTCCTATTTTCTGCTTTCCTCTTCATACCTTGATAACTCTCTTTCCCTTTCAATCGACTATCAGCTGAAACCTTTTCCTACCTCTTTCCCTTTTTCCATCTGGTTTTCCTTCTAACGCGTCTTTAATCATACTCTCTCTCCTCAGGTAATGTCCAACCCAGTTTGCCTTCCTCTTTCTAATAGTCTGTATAATCATTCACTTCTCTCCTACTCTTCGTAGCACTTCATCGTTTTTCGTCCTATCTGTCCATTTTATCTTCTGCATTCTCCTCCAAGTCCACATTTCAAAGCTTTCCAAGTATTTGATGTCATTTTTCCTCAACGTCCATGCTTCTGCCCCGTAAAAAGCTGTACTCCATACATAGCATTTTATCAACTTATTGCAGACATCTTCCCTTATATCCCCCATAAGTAAGTGTTTCTTAATTCTGAAAGCCGCTTTTGCTTTTCCTATTCTAGTCCTGATCTCATCCGTGCATTTTGCTTCTCTTGTTATGATGCTTCCGAGGTATATATAGTCTGAAACTTGTTCTAAAGGCTTTCTTCCAATACTTATGTTCACATTCTCTTCTTTACCTGATATTCGAATGAACTTGGATTTTTCTGTATTAATCTCCATACCGTATTTCTTCCTGTTATTACTAGCCTATTAACCATTTTCTGGAGTTCCACTTCCTTTCTTGCTAGAAGTACTTGATCATCTGCGTATTTTACTGTTCTTATAATCCTTCCTCCAATTTTGAAATCTCCTGTGCCTTCTAAAGCTTCTTGCATTAGACTATCTCCAAATATATTGAATAGGGTTGGCGATAGGCAGCAGCCTTGTCTTTCTCCTCTACCTACATTTACTCATCAGGTGTCCGCATTCTCCAACCTGACCTTTACAACTTGATTCACATATAGATTCCTGATCAGTCGCCTGTCTTTCTAGTCTACACATATATTCTTTAAAATCTTCATCAGCATTACCCAATTTACTCTATCAAAGGCTCTCTGCCAGTCTACGAAACATGCGCAGATATCTCGACTGTATTCTATTGCCCTTTCTGATATGATTCTAACTACTCCTATAGCATCTCTTCACCTCGTCCTTTTCTAAAACTTAATTGATCTTTCGCTAACATTTCTTGTGCCTTTTTCTCCAGGATCTCCAGGATCATTGTTACTTCTAGGGAATCCCGAGGCCACTCTCCCGTGTCGTAAATCTTATTAATTAATTTCGTGATCGCTTTTAGTCCTTCTGATCCCATGACTTTAAGTACCTCAGACGGTATTCCATCGCTGCCCGTGGCTTTCCCGTTCTTTAGTTCCACTATCGCTTTTTCTACTTCGCTCTCCATAATACTTGATCCTAAGTTGTCTTCTTCAATGTTTTCCTCATCTTCTAGTTCTATTTTTGCAGATCCTGCCTGATTGCTGTATAGTTCCGTAATGTATTCTTCCCATGCCTATGCTACATCCTTTGTTTCTGAGACTATCTTCCCATCCGTATTCATAACTTTTTTGCCACGAATTCCATTTCACTTTTTATCTTCTAATTCCAGTGCCCTAGCGTACATCATGTCGTACCGTCCTACTTCCTCCATTTGTTGTATTTCATCACCTTATTCTTTTATCCGCATTTCCCTAGCTTTATCTGTTAGGCTTCTCAACTCATTGTTTATACGTCTATTGTTGGCTCTACCTTCTTCACTGTTAACGTTTTTCCATTTTCGTCCCTCATTGTTTTCTCCAGCATTTCCTTAGTGATCCATGGTTTTCTGATTATCTTCTCTTGTTTTCCACTCTCTTTATCCAAGTTATTCTTGATACTGTTTTTAATTTCTTCCCATTCTATACCCACGGTCTATGGTTTGTTTTACAAATTTCGTAGGCGATCTTCCAACTTTATGCTGACTACAACTTGCCTTTATTTCAGTTTTTCTAGGTCCCATATCTTTCTTTCTCTTCTCGTTTTTCTTATATATGTGTATATATATATATATATATATATATATATATGGATGTCAACAAGGTGTTGGGATGAGGAAACCCAGTGAGCACTCACCAATCAGACGACTTCAGGTTGGCGAGGCCCCGGGGATGTCGAAGCGACAGTTCTCTCTCTGTAGCTGAAGAAGGAGTAGTTCCGAAAGCTTTACGTTTGTTTTGTTTCTGTGTTTTTGTGTTATTTTACGTGTGTCGCTTCGACATCCCCGGGGCCTCGCCAACCTGAAGTCGTCTGATTGGTGAGTGCTCACTGGGTTTCCTCATCCCAACACCTTGTTGACATCCATATATTCATTTTACCTTTCCTTTTCCGTAAGTTGGTATATATATATATATATATATATATATATATATATTAACTAAAGGAAAAGAAAAGGTAGTGATGAGGGTGGCAACAAGGTGTTGAGGGAAGCCCAGCGGACACTTACCAAGTTGAGGACCAAGCTGGCAGGCTGCTGGGGGCGTCGAAGAGACACGTAAAACACACGAACACAAAAACACACGCAAGCTTATCGGGCCTATGCCCTTCTTCAGCGAAAGAGAACGTAAAGTGACACACTGGGCGGGGAATGACAGGGTGATGTGGGAAGGTTGATGATTGGAGGAGGTGGGGAGTAGGAGGGGTGGATAGCCAATAAAGAGGGAGTGTGATGAGGTAGAGTGCGAATAGTTACAAAGTAACAAGGAGACATTGTAAGGGGGCTAATAAGGTTAGCGGAGGTTGAGGCCAGGCGGAGAGAAAGAGTCGAGAAGATGGATATGTGCTAGTTCCCAGTGTCGGAGAAGGGGGGCAGGAGTGTCATAGGGTAAAGCGCGAATAATCCTAACATTGTAGCAACTATTGAAGGGGACATTGTGGGATCTTTTTCAGGATATGAAGTGATGGTGGCGTTTGGAATCCCAGGAGGTCCGCAAGACAGGGAGTTTGACCGATGAGCGGCGGGGAAGGAGGTGGTTTGTTGACCTCGCCAGCTGTTATGAACGGAAGGGGAAGACCAAGTTTGAGGTGCCGGACGCAAAGCAGAGAGAGTTTACGGAGAAGTCTGTTGCGATGTGCGGTGATATCATTAGCCGCTTGAAGGAAAGCGGCACGAAGGTCGGATATGGATTGCGAAGAATGACGAAGATAAAGAACGAGAGATTTACAATTAGCGAAGTGGGAGTTAGAGAGGGTGGTATAATGGTGTATGGTGGAACAGATAATGTGGATAGAGGCGAGGTGATACGTGAGGGCTAGGGAATAATTTTTTCAGGATATGAAGTGATGGTGGCGTTGGGAATCCCAGGAGGTCCGCAAGACAGGGAGTTTGACCGATGAGTGGCGGGGAAGGAGGTGGTTTGTTGACCTCGCCAGCTGTTATGAACGGAAGGGGAAGACCAATAATTAAATATATATATATATATATATATATATATATATATATATATATATATATATATATACATATACATATATAAGAAAAACGAGAAGAGAAAGAAAGATATGGAACCTAGAAAAACTGAAATAAAGGCAAGATGTAGTCAGCATAAAGTTGGAAGGAGGAAGGAACTCCCCACTTCTACCACGCTTCTTGCATTAGGCTCCCACCCCTGCGGAAAACCTCGCTGCCTCACTTGCCCTATCCACCTACCCTCATCTTCTTTCTCGAGTCCCTCCACCAACATCACCTACCCCATCACCTCCAGAAGCAACTGCACCACCCGTAACGTCATTTACCTCCTTACCTGCACCCTTAGTCCCGCGTTTTACGTAGGCCTCACCAGCAATCCGTTAAACATCCGAATGAACGGTCACCGGAATAGCGGTTCTCTCAGACGCCCCCTCCCAGTTGCATTACACGCTAATACCCACAATGTCCCCTTCAATAGTTGCTACAATGTTAGGATTATTCGCGCTTTACCCTATGACACTCCTGCCCCCCTTCTCCGACACTGGGAACTAGCACATATCCATCTTCTCGACTCTTTCTCTCCGCCTGGCCTCAACCTCCGCTAACCTTATTAGCCCCCTTACAATGTCTCCTTGTTACTTTGTAACTATTCGCACTCTACCTCATCACACTCCCTCTTTATTGGCTATCCACCCCTCCTACTCCCCACCTCCTCCAATCATCAACCTTCCCACATCACCCTGTCATTCCCCGCCCAGTGTGTCACTTTACGTTCTCTTTCGCTGAAGAAGGGCATAGGCCCGATAAGCTTGCGTGTGTTTTTGTGTTCGTGTGTTTTACGTGTCTCTTCGACGCCCCCAGCAGCCTGCCAGCTTGGTCCTCAACTTGGTAAGTGTCCGCTGGGGTTCCCTCAACACCTTGTTGCCACCCTCATCACTACCTTTTCTTTTCCTTTAGTTAATATATATATATATATATATATATATATATATATATATATATATATATATTGTGACGAAACGAAATTCGCAATGTCCAAAAACACCGCCGAAGTAGAAAGGTTCCCCGACCCTCCGCTAGTGGGACCAGAGCAATGTGTTGCATTGAGACGCCACCCATTTTAACATGATCCCCGGGTACTAAGGGGGACCTATAAAAGGCGTGACCGGATTCATAGGGATTAAGCTATATGTTCTCAGTAAGAGTACCAACAACCCACCATAGTCAGCACGCGACGGGTTGTGTTTAGAAGAGTCCTTTTTGGCCTACGGGTCATCAAGAAGTCTCGAGTCAACCTCCGTACGATACTTTCAAAAATTAAGAAAGGGAAAAGAAGGGGAGGGGAGATCGTGATAATATATATAGGTGCCGCTTAATGTGATCACTATGGGCATAAGGAAATTGATAACATTAAGCAGCTGATAACAATAACGGTTTAAAAAATTAGATCTGATCATAATAAACAATTGTTATTCATATAATTGATTATTATTTATTTATAATTTTACACTATAGTTACGTAGTTACATATTACAGTAGGTTCTGCTTAATGCGATCACTTAAAAATAATAATTAGCAATGTTATTTACGCAATTGTTTTGTTAGTTTATAATTTTACACTAATACACATAAAAAGCTCTGATTTTTTCATATTGTCTTGAACCTGGTTTATATTGGGCAGACCGCACTTGAAAAACTTCATTGGAATTTATTTTTGCTGTTCGGAAAAATACAGAAAATACAAGAAAGTAATAGTAATAGTAGTAATAGTAGCAGCCATTTATTTTGAAAAATACCGGTCCAGTTTTTGTTGCTTTAAATCCTTCTTAACTAGATTTTCAATGTGTTGCTCTAAGTTGTAAAATATTTTATAATCATCACTAGTACCTCCCTTGAGTTCTAATGCAATTCGCAATATTTGAAGGGATTTTCTAATTTCTACTATGCTTGGGATAATTTGACAAACGTCAGTGTCTTCGCTTTCACAACTGTCCTCCTCATTAACTGCAGGTGTGCTTGTTTTAATATCGTCAGCTATGTCCCTTACAGTAAGATAACCTGTTGTGGGAAGGTTTGCATCAATTTCCACCCAAGCTTCAAAATCTTGAGTTAACCAACCCACAGTCTATCGATGACACTGTTCTACATTCGTCACATTCATCGATATTTTCCACGACCTTTGATTCAATAAATCCAGCTTTACGGAAATAATTTTTGATTATTTTCTCGGAAATTAGGTCCCAGGAACCAGCCATCACGTGCACTGCATCTAATAAGTTCAGTTTTTTAGCAATGTCTTTAGCCTGGGCTACGTTCCTGACATCAATTTCTGAAATTATGTTACGTTTCATTGCACTTCTGTATAGTGTTTTAAAAGCTTTAATGATTCCTTGATCATAGGGCTTAACTATTACAGTTGTGTTTGGGGGGAAAATAAAAGTTTAATATTTTTAACTCTAAATTGGGATGTGCTGTGCAATTATCGAACGTAAGTGCTATTTTTTGTTTGATTTGCGAGAGTTCTGTGTCCCATTCTTTTAAAAAGTCAATAAATATTGATGATTTCATCCATGCGTTAGCGCTATTTTTGTAGTGAACAGGGAGATTTTTTACCCCTCTAAAGACTCGTGGGAATTTACTTTTCCCAATAACAAGCAATCATTTTTTGAATGTACCTGTCATGTTGCAAGTAAGAAGCACAGTAACTCATTCTTTCCGCTTCTTTCCTGCAGTTTAAGGACCATTATTGAATAACAAAGTATGCTCGGGGATTGCTTTGAAATAAACACCAGTTTCATTGGTGTTTAAAATAGCATGAAGATTGAATTCTTCCAATAAATTTGGTGAGGTATTTTCTACCCATTTTTCTACTGACCTTGTATCAGAGTCCAATTTTTCTCCATGCAGTCTTTTATACACTATGTTGTGCCTCTCCTTCCACCGACTGAGCCAGCCATCCGTAGGCACGAAGTCGTCCTCACCGACTTCATAAGCAATTTCCTTTGCCTTTTCACATAAAATACTTGGACTGATAGGAGCGTTCTTCAATCTTGCACTTGTGAACCACCTCAGGAGCGCTTCTTCCACGAATTCACTTTTACCACGTCTTTTTCTTTTCCTGTCCAGGTTTTCATTTACAGTCACACTTAATTCATAGAGTTGTCTATTTTTCAAGATTTTACATAATGGAGACTGCAAAACACCAAGTTTCAATGCAGCTTCTCTCTGACTACACTTAGGCAAGGAATCAAAGGCACTTAAAATCTTCTTTTTGTCACTTAAGCTTAAATCTTTTCGTTTCTGCGACATATTGACTTAAAAATAGGGGCTCCGCACTTGGTAAGTGGGTATGACAAACTATGCTTGGAAAAAGTGTAACAACGACTCGCCACTGAGGATAAGAATATCAAGGTCAACTGTTCCCAACAAATACACGCCAATGACTAATTTACTTCTCTCAGAAGAACCCGCTGCTCTTGTAGGCCCAGAAGGGTGTCGTCGTAAAATCTTTTGTGCCTCAAAATTTGTCCAATCATCGCGGGATCCCGCTTTGCGGTGGTGTTAACATGCATATTTCTTTACGAACAATGTAACTAATGTATTCTTTTGCCCGAGACAATGTAATGAGCACTTCGAGATGCCGGATGCGTAGGCTCCATGCGCTACACGCATCAATGGGGGACGGTCAAATATCGGGATTTACCAAAAATTTTATGATGTTGTATTGTATGGTTATTGTTATTGGCTAATATAAAGTTTTTTCGTTAAATTTTTAACAGATATTTATAAAAAAGCAATTTAAAACGGACGAACACGAACCCGATCACATCCGATTGGTAGCCGAAGTTTGCCGAGTGTGTAGTGACGTCAGTGCATGCCACAAGCATGTTAGCCGATGCTAGCCGTGCTAGAAGCCATTGTGCCAATATAGAAGTAGAAGCTTGAACGACATAATTCTGTTGTTTTCCTCTGTACGCCGTCTTAGAAGAAATATTGGTAGAAGTGCTGCACCTTGCTGCATTTATTTCGCTTTGTGTTTTGCAAAATGGCATATGAAGGGTTTTGTGTAGCCAGATCTGATAATTTGCCTAACGTTGATTCGTACATGTCTTTGCGGTACATTGGAAATTGTAGGGAGCAATATTTAGATGTTGAAATTCGCGGAGTAAAGGCGGATAGGTTTGTATTACATTTAATTGATAAAAAGAAGTTCGATGTAGCGCTTTTATTTTGAGTTATTGTAATAGTACTATTATTTCGACTGAAACGCAGAAGATATGTAAAAGATAGATTGACGTCTTAAAACAGCTTTCCCATATTAAATGAATAAAACAACTCTAGTTTTATAGAATATTTATTTATGCATTGTCTCCCATGCTGTCCTAGTATCTAAAGTAAAATATAGATAGATAAGTATACGAAAGGTAATAGACGAGACCGAGACCTCGTGGAATTCCACAATAAAATAACATGAACAATGCTAGAAAGTATTTTTATTTATATTAAACTTTTGCTAATTTCCACAAAGTATATGAAGTAAAACATAACCGGTTTCGGAAAAAAATCACCATCATCTGCAATTACAGAATCATCAGGTTAAATATTGACAAATATTATACAAAATTAATGTGAATAAACTTAGTTTCCGTGTGTCTTATCTATAGGAAATGTGGTTAAGTTTGTTGTTTTAAGTGTCGATCTGCCTTAGTTATTACCTATACTAATGAAAAGAAAAACCGTGGAAGTGTTTGTCATAACTGCATGTCCCTTTTGTATATGTCGCGAATTCCATCGTTGCTTTTATGGCTTTTTTCTCCCATTGAGCTCAACGAGGAAAGATATGTTGCATTTGTTAAACTGAAGCGAGAAGGAAAAATTTGTATTGTTAAATGCAAGATTGGCCCTGAACACAGAATAAGATAAAGATGTTATGAAGTGAATGCAGTTGTAGATAAAGAAGAAGATTTAGTCACGTCTGTTAATTGTCATGACTGCCCTTATTTAGCAAAACATGTTCCTTCAAAATACCATGCTGTAGTGGATATTATGGGAACAAATATATTAAAATATTTAAATTACAGAACTAACTTAATATGTAACAGTTGTAAAAGTATTTGCTTAAAAATTTGGTACTTAAATATATGCACTGCAACAGTAATTATTTGCTAAATAAACCCATTGATTGAATGAAATGATCCGAAGATCCTACGCAGATAGGCATAAGCTGTAAAGTTGGGAATAATTTTGAAACGAGAAAAAGTCTGCTATGACCGGGAATCGAACCCGGGCAGTTTGATACTAGCTTGGTTAGTTCCGTCCCAACCAAGAAAATATCCGCGTTCAGAAACGAGAAAATTGATCTGCTACGATAGTTCAGTGGTAGAATATCCGCCCGGAAAGTGGAAGACCCGGGTTCGATTCCCGGTCATATCAGACTTTCTTTCTCGTTTCAAAATTATTCCCAACCGTAATAAACCCATAGCCCAACGATTTCCGTAAGTTTGATCTTACGTATTTAGAATAGGTATATTACATTATGGAGGTTTTGTTCAAATATATGTGCTAATCTTTGAAACATAAAAATATAGATTACTCTTTCAACGTTCTCCAGAAATATATGCATCATGTCAATGTAATGCCGACGTAAGTCATAAACTAAAATACGAAGCAATAAAACTACGTACATACATATAACTAGTACTTAGATTAAAATGATCTTCGCAGACAAATGCAGTTGTACGCTCCAATATATCAGATGCGTATCTCTCCATGGCTTTCAACCACAATATTCTCCGCTTCTTATTTCTTCACAAGGAGCTCGGTAGCGTGAAGAACAATTTTCTCGGGGTTTTAATCGTTGTATTTAAGCACTGAGGTACCAGACAATACTTATAACCCTTCTTAAGTTCCATATTCTCCATTTTAGCTACGATATCAGGAAAAGCAACAGGACGAAGTATCAAAACCGCGTGCTTTCAGTACGGTCGTAAGGCATGCGATGACGTCACGTACCCCTTACTACTCTCTCTTTCCAACCAGGATGCCGTTTTCGCGGGACATTTAAAAGAGTTATTTTAAATATTTTTTTTTGCATGATGAAGACGATTTAACAAAAAATGTTCAAAGGGAGTAATTAACTCAATTAATAAGAATTCAAAGTAACATAATTAAATATTTGACAGTGTCCCATTGCTAAAGTGGAATATGTAAGACTTTGTGGGCACACGTTTCTCACTAATCCGAACGACCCGGTCTATCACTTGCCGGGGAAGAGCCACAATGCAAGCGGGATATTATGACGTCGTCGCAATTATGTACTCCAGCTTTGAGTGTTTTTGACCATAGTGATATCCCATAAGTGGCATAAAATAAAATTTTGATAATAATAAACGGTGGTTCTGATCACATTAAGCGGAGGAAAATGCATGTCTCCAACCGCATTTGGTTTTGGAATTACACATTTGATTACAATAAGCGGCTGATAACAATAAACACCGATAACATTAAGCGGCTGATAACAATAACCACCGATAACATTAAGCGGCACCTACTGTACATGTAATCCCGGGTTTCCTATGAGGTGGACGGCCTTAGAATGACTGCAATTTTTAGGTAGGTCAACCATTTATTTATATGTTAAAATAAACGACAATTGTGAATGATATTAGTCAGTTATTTAAGGGAAGAAGTTAGGTTTTCCAAAATGACTTAATTGAATATCTCCATTTTGTTTATCACCGGTTATGTTCAATAATTTCTTACGGATTGTCTCGTATTTACGGTTTTTATGCGGTGTGGAATTTCCAAAGTTCACCTTATCGAGGTTGCTCTGAAATTAGCCTGTTTTTTTCAAAATTCCAACATATTAGTATTATGACAACGCTTATTATATACATTGTATAGATTGTATATTTTATATCTGTTTTATTATTTCACGGCATCTCTTCACTACCTCACATTCTCATATTATCAAATAACATCATTTCATTATATCTAGGGTGTGCATTTTTCGGGTTTTACCCGATTTTTACCCTCCGATTGCCTTTTTTTGATTTCGGATAAAACCCGAAAAATCCGAAATTGTTAGTTTTCTTTGAACACAATTTTTAAAAAAATTTGTTCGTAGAATTTCAATTCTGGCACTTGTACGCACATCAGCATTTGAGTGCAGTCCGAGGTGTTCGTTGTCAGTCTGTTTATTCTCTTTGTAAACAATTTATTCGTAGGCTCAATTTGTAACTCAATCTTAATCTCCTTGGTTTGCTCGCGCCACGAATAGTCAAGGACGCGCCTTAGCTAGTCACTGTTAGATCTTCGATAGGATAAGGAAAAAAGAGCCCTAGTGTCTGTTAGTTGAAAACACTACGAAAGAAATAGTCTTACACTAATATCTGGCGTGTTTTCGAAAGAAGTTGAACGGGAAGCGAGATATTGGTGGAGCCTGCGAGGCGTGCCTCACCACCTGGAGGTGTTTAAACACAAGATATCACACTCTCGACCATACTTAAGTGAGGTTACCAGACGTCCGGCAAAAGGAGGGCATGTCCTCCTTTTTCACTTTCCGTCTTCTGTCCTCCCGACATTTCCAATTTTAGGATTTTGTCCGGCTTTTTCGAGAAAGTGAGACTGCGATTCCCTTGTCACGCATACGACAATTCTGCGCACGTATCGAGTGTTATCCTTTTATTTTGCTTCTTCATTTGGAACCCTTGATAAGGTAAATCAGATTTTATGGGCTGCCATGATAAAACATGTATCAACTATAGAAAGGATAAACTTTTAATGGCGAATAGCTGCGTAAGTAAGCGGCCTACTCTACAGGAGCGCTTCTTTTATTCATAGATATAAAGTTAATTTGTAAAAAAAGTATGTGCGTGCAATGTTGATTTTGAAATGAAACCCTCTCTTTGTTCTTGCCATATCGTTTAACTCCGAAGTGCACCGTGCTTCTTTTTTTTAAGTGACGATGAAGCGTTACTTTGCAAATAATATGTATGCTCCCACCGTTAAAATTCAAATGAGGCGCTTGATTTGTCTTTGAAAAATCGTTTAACTCTGAAGTGTACCGTTTATATCAATTTTTTTGTTTTAATAAGCGATTCGTTTAATTTCGAAATCGTTTAAAGCGAACTCGTTCAAAGCGAGGGAGACCTGTAACAGTGACTTTTGGATGCTTCTCAGTTCTCAGTTAGCTAGTGCACTGAAGAGTCCACTCCTTTCTAGTTCCCATTTTTAGTTGGAAAAAGATACTCAAACTTAATGACTGTGGTACGTATGTTACTGCTATGTAGATAAACGAAAAATACGATATTTATATATCTAATATGATTACTAACGAGTAAAATAATTTTTTATTCTTGAATAGTGGTGGCTCTCAAACATTCCAGATACTCATCCCTCATTAAGAATAGCATCATTTAAAAGGAAGTGTAAATTCTCCAGTAATCTACAATCAAAGTTTCCTTCTTTCGATATTGGGCGTAATGAAAATGAGGCGATGTGTTCTGTATGTGACTGTCACGTTTCTGTTGCAAATAAGGGATTCTTGGATTTGGAACGTCACATTCAAAGTGAAAAACAGAAAAATGGTACGAATTTCGTCTTCGTGTGTAAAAGTGACATCCTTCTGTATCCAATCCATCGGTCTTTCAAATCTATGGACTGCACTTCAAGCCTGTTAAGAGAATTATTTAAAGATTCGGAAACTGCTCTCAACACAACATGCACAAGAACGAAAGCTGAAGCAATAGTGAATAAAGTGATCGCTCCACATACTATCGATTTGATTTTGAAGGCAATGAGTGAAATATCTTGTTTCGGAGTTGTAGCGGATGCCAGCAATCATGACCCTTTTAAGATCTTCCCAATCCTTGTGCAGTATTTTGATTTGAAAGAGGGTGGAATACAAACAGAAGTGCTTGAATTAACTGCTACATCCGATGAAACCTCGAAGACCATATCAGAGTATGTGTTGACGACTCTGGAGAGATTTGGTTTATCTTTGAAAGGTGACAATGTAAACGTAAATTTTGGAGGGGTGAATAGAAAGAAGGGAAATAATGGCTCAGTTTAGCACCAGCTTTAGAAACAGTTGAAGTTATTTCCTGCTCTAAAACAGTTTTTCCTGTCCCTTACTCGACCGCCAATACTGATAAAAACCTTTTTTGAAAGTGAAATTTCTGCACTGTACCTTCGTTTCTACGTCTGTTTTCCAAAACAAAATTGAGGCCGTAGAGAGAGAAAATAACTCTGTTTTAGAAATTGTCGCTTTACTTAAAACAACATTAGTTTCTTTAAAAATAAGAATTCGGGAAATTTTTTGCCATTACCAGTTAGGGAAATTATTGAAACGTTACAGGCAAAGACTATGGGTGAAGAATGTCGGAGCTTTGTTGAAGAAACGCAGCTTGGTTATCAAGAATGCATTTTTTATTTAGAAAAGTGGATAAATCTATTTGAGGAATTTCAATGTTTTGAGAGGATGGAATTAAAGAACAAAAATTTCAGATATGAAAATATGATGCCGTGTTTGAGTTATCTCAAGGAAAAGGAAATTATTATTGATGACGAGAAGTTACTTGATCAATATAACAATTTAAGTTATTCATAGAAAACAAAGACGATCGATTCTTTGATATCCCTTTTAATGAACAGTGGAGCTTATTTTTTAGAAGCTGCAATAATAAAGACTGTTATGCTAAGCTTTTAAAAATATGCGAATTTGTTTTTTGCATTCAAGGACAAAATGCAAATGTAGAAAGGGTCTTTTCTCTAATAAATGATGTGGATCCAGGAAAGAAATAGATTGTCCGTGAAAATAATAAAGGGAATTATTATGATCTATCTTTTGGATGTGTGCGAATTGTCGTCGTCACCGGGACGTAATCAATATGGCGACGGATCTAAGTATACTGAAAACGCAGGTGAATCTTTTAAAAATAGTCTATTGTCCAGCGCACTCGTTACCAATAATTTCGGTGTGATTTCGGAAAGTAAGATTTGTGCGGTGAAGGAGGTCCAGCCAATTTCGCCAAAAGCTGTTGAAGTAAACGAGTGTATCTCCCCAGATCTTCCAGCATCACAAACAACTACCAACGTGATCTATGCTTCAGAAAGCAGCGGTGCTGTCCCTGCAAAACCCACAGGAGACAAAGACGGATTCACGGCGGTGATTAGAGGAAGACGACGACGAAACCAAAATTTAGTTTTTGGATCGGACGTCCAATCATGTCCGACGGTTCAGCCGAAATTTGTCGGCATCGCTCGTCGTGTATGGTTAAAAATATCTCGGGTACGTTGTAAACCAACCGAGAACGAAATCTTAGCGTACTTACAAGGGAAATACCCAGGTAGAGATTTTATTTGTGAACAACTCTGGTCTAACAATGACCATAGCTCATTCAAAGTTGGTGCTGACTATTCCCTCCTTGACGAACTTCAAAAAAGTGATGTTTGGCCCAATGGTGTAGTAGTGCAGCGCTTCTTCTTTCGATATCATAAACGACCTCTATCAACTGAGTCGTCTTATTCTACGGAAATCAACACTGAAACGAGTAAACCCCATTCTTCCAAAAATCGAGTAGATTTAAATAAGCCTCAGGAGACTCCAGTATTGAAGTGTATGAAAGTTCATGTTATAAAGCATCAGCCACTCCCACTACACCTGCTGCTCCCTCCCTCTCCACCATTGGTGTAACTTCTAGACGGAATAAGGGAATTAGTAAGCCCAAATCAAAACAGTGACTAGAAAGTAAAAATTTATTAAATTTCTTTTACAGTAATATTCAATCTGTAAGAAACAAGGGACATGCCCTTGAGGTATTCATTTAAGAACTAAAATCTGATATTCTATTATTATGTGAACATTGGTTAACTGAGGATGAACTAACTACTTTTAATATCCAAGATTTTAACCTTATTTCTTATTATTGTTGCCATCAAACAAAATGTGGGGGGAGGGAAGGGGGTAGCTGTATACTCCAGACCTGGTCTTGATATTTCATGCACAGACTTCCAGGAAAGTAATGATAAACTCTTTGAATGTTGCATTTCTACCTTAAAAGTCAACTCCTTTTGTATGTGTTTTTTTGCCTTTATCGTGCTCCTAGTGGAAGTTTCAGTGACTTTCTAAAAACTCTGCATGATGTTATTTCATCAAGCCTTACTCAGAAATGTTAATGGTTTATTGATGTGTGGGGACCTGAACCTAAACTTTTTCAAAGATACAGCAGATAAATTAGATTTTTCCAACTTCCTAAATAGTTTTGGTCTGAAAATTATTAATAATGAGCCCACGAGAATATCTTCCCAGTCTTACTCTCTCATAGATTTCCTAATATGCGATATTCCCGTCTCCGATTTCTCATGCAAAACTTTCCACACAGGCCTATCAGACCACTTAGCACTCAACTTTACATTAAAATTTTGCAAGTCATCTGAAAGTGTACATATCTAAACGTATTTTTAAGGCAAACTCTATTGAAAAGCTCTGTGTTTTATTATCCAATGAAAATTGGGAGGATGTACTAAATGCTCTAGGTACCAATGCTAAATTCAATGCTTTCATGAACTACTTTATGATGCACTTCAATGCTGTTTTTCCCATTAAGTGAGTTAGGCAGAGAACCACAAATAAAAAAAAAATTATTCTAATGACTTAATAATCATGGGTCAATCCCTGCGGGATTTACACTTTAAGTGCAAATTCTTTGATCCCAACATCTCAGGTTCTTATAAGCAATCTCTAAAAAAAATTCAAACAGTGTGTTTCAGATTACTGTAAACAAGTCAATGAAAATTATATTCATTCATCCAATAATATCATTAAATCTACCTGGGATGTTATCAAATGCAATACTAAAACTAAAATGTTTAATTCAAACCTAAATAATATTTGTTTCAATAGTTGCTCCCTATCTAACCCCGATGAAATTGCTCATCACTTTCTTCTTCTTCTTAAAAAGATAATTTCTTCTGAGAAGTATATTAGTGAATAAAATTCATTCTTATTACACTATATAAGCATTTTGAGTATTTTTGTTATTTCTATTGGTTCCTTGGCAAATTAGGTAATTTGTTGCTCCTTCACCTTTCTTAATGCCCTTTGAATGTCCAGCTTTTTATTCCTTTATCCTCCATTTTTTCTGCATATGTCCTCCATTCTACCTTTGGGCATCTGGTAACCCTATACTTAAGGTATAGTAAAAATTTTTGATTGTTGATAAAACTTAATTTTTTAAACAAAATTTTTATTTTAAAATCATTTCATCCAAATTACAAAATAATAAAACCCGAAAATTACCTGAGATTGAACTTTTTTTAAAACTTCGAAAAATCTGTTACTTATTTATACCCGATTTTAACCCGAATGAAAAGGAAAATAATAAAACCGGATATTTACCATCCGAATGAACTTTTTTTAAAACCCGAAAAATCCATACCTTAATTATATCACATCGCTAAAGCAATTCACAATATCACATCCTGCTACACAATACTTTCATTATATGTTATCATATGTGACCTATCATACTTGTAAACTCATTACAACATATTATTATATACCCTATGTACATAATATATTTTACAGCTACTATATTATTTTGCAACATCAAGTTCACCACATAAATCCTTTATTTCATATCAACAACATCATTTCACTATATCACATCTAGAGATGTACATTTCCCAGGAATTGTGAATTTGGGGAAAAACCAGGAAAAACTGAGGAAAAAACCGGGAAGGAACAGGAAAATTGGGAATAAACAATAATAATGGTATTAGGCCTATCAAAGGTAAACACAAGTTTAATGAAGTGAAAAATATTTATATTAAATGTAAATTACAAAAGCAAACTTTATTTATGCAATACAAAATTACAAAAACAAACTTGGAACAAAACAAAAAAATACAAAAAACTTTATTTATTTTTATTCAATATTTCAAAAACAAACACCAATATTGTTAGCTAGTTAATGATAAGAAATATCATTCACATCTTCCATTTCTGAAATTTACTCTTCTCCATCAAAAGCACACTCCTTATTTTCTTTGCAGTTTAATAATAAGTTTGACCTCACTGCCATCAACTTGGTAAGCCTGTTCCGCAACAAAATATATGTTTTTCCAAAGGCTGGCCATATTGTCTCTGATGCAGCAGTTGATGGATGAATAGAAAACAAAGACACTGCAACTGGACTTAAAGCTTGGATATTCATTAGTCCTTTTCACCATATCCAAGCAGATACATGCTCAGAGCTTTGCCATATTGAATGCATACTCCAAATACAAGCTTTATAGTGAGCAAGATTTGCCAGAGTTTTCCCAGAATCAAATCTTGATGTTGCAACTTGAGCTATTAAGTCCATTGCTTCTTCTGACTTACTCTCTGTCAACATTTTCCCCTCATACTGTGAGTCTAATAAATTAGCTGCATAGTGAATCCCTTGACAGTACAGATCTTTTCTATATTCTATAGCTTCCAAAAGCATTTTCCATTCATTTTGAGGTAGAAAGGATGAAGGTAATTTAGATTCAATATTTTTTTATATTCTGAAAAGCTTCAGGGACATCAGACAACACTGCTTTATCAGACTCAATGAAAGTTGTGCTTATTGCTGTTAGTTTCAATGTATCTGTAGTTTGATCCAGAATGCATTACTTTCAAGCACATTGTGTTTAATGAGGTTGTCAACATTCAAATCTTCCTGTATGACTGTTTCCTTAAGAGAATCTTTCCCTTTCACCAAACTTTCATACATAGTAACATTACTTCCTGTGGGTACTGAAAGTTTAAATGTTTTCCTCCAATTTTAAGTTTCTGTCTGGCTGTAAAGCTTGCCAAGACAACATGTGTACCTTTTACATATTTTATTAATCTTTTTGCTTTATGATATACATCATTACCAGAAGTCAGCTTCATTACATCTCCAGACAACAAATTTACTCCATGAGCAGCACAACCCAATGTGTTAATATGGAGATATTTTTCACTGACAATCCTCCACACAGCTTTCATATTACTAGCATTGTCAGCAATTACAGCACTCACTTCCTCATTTCCAACTTCTTCTATGACTTCAATTATGCTCTTGGCTATATATTCTGCAGTATGAAAGTTCTCCCCATTCTCCACAGATTTGTAAAACAGTGAAGTTGGAGTGGCAATAATATAATTAACTATGATGTATGTTAGACCATCCATCTGTGAGTACTGTTACAGTGGGTGCTTTATTGATGCATTCCTTTAAAGTGTGTTGAACATTCAAATATTCAGTTTCAAGTAGATGATTTGAAAGAGCATTGCAGGATGGTAGCTTGTATGCTGGGCGTATCTTTTTAATGAATTCTTGCCAGTAAAAATTTTCTGTGAGAGAAAGAGGACAATTGGATGCATACACAGCCCTTACAAATGTCTTATCTAATCATTCATTTTCACTGGAAGTGATGCTACCTAAGTATGATTCCATTGTATTTTGAGCTCGATTCAACTTTCTTTAGAGTGCTGAAGTTTTCTCTGCTGCATTCATTGGCATTGGTGTCCCACTAGTAGATGCTGATGACGTAGAACTGATGACATTGCTACAATCAGATTGATTTGTTACCATCTGTAAACCAGATAAATCATCAGTTCCATCTTCATTAATTCCACTCTCTTCATCTTCATTTGTTTTATCATTCTTATGTAATTTTTCACATATGTACGACATTTTTGCAATGTAAAACATGACTACTCATCTTTGTTGCATTTGGAAAATTGTATCTAATTTTACAATAATGGCAGATTGCTATCTTTTTCCTATTTAATCCATGGTACTCTGTTGAAAAATGTTTTCACGCTGATGATTTAGGTCGAACCATTTTCTGGGGATAAAATAACATTAAATATTGTATATTCTGCATAAAAATAGAAAATATTTTAAAATATCATATTTATATAATATTTATTAGTCTAACAATATTTAAATACATTGGAATGAATGGGAATGAATATATAATCTGACAAGTCAAGTAGAAAGCAGCCAGGTTTTTAAGTAGCCAATGCGGGACATGCGAGAATTTCTAAGTAGCAAATGTGGGACATGCGGGACACCTTAATTAAATGAAAAAGTTTTTAAATAAAATAGAAAGTGCTTTAAATTTGAAAATTTCCAAAAAATGAGAAAGGTATATAAAATGAGGTTTGGGTAATTTCCCTACTTATATGACTTGACGTGTGTCTCTGGTAGTGGTTCAAATTCTCCAGAGAAAAATATCTTCTTTGCCTTTTTAAATATTAATATTCACAACTGAAATGTAATAAACTCTACTATTATAACTGAGATATCAAAAGTAAATGACTAGAACTCAGCAACGATGTTTTGGTATTTACCTCAAGTAAGATTACCGGAATATTTTGCCCAGTTCAGGATATCAACACTAAAAGCTTTGGATTATGACTGACAGATGGCACCACTGATCACACCATATTTGGTGAATGACTGTGTGTGTAATTTATTGCTTGTGACAATGTATTAAATCAATAGTGTACATAGTAATTTGAACTGACGGCTAATATTGAGCAAAGACAACAAACCTTAGAGCTTAAGCGATTTGGTCAACTTTCAAGTGTGATTGTTTGTAAAAATCCGGGGCAAGCAGGACAAATTAAGCAAATGCGGGCCATTTTTGGGATTCATCAGGATGTGGACAAACTATAGAAATGCAGAACTGTCCTGCCTAATGTGGGAACATTGGCTAACTTAGTCAAGTACTACTTGTCTCACAACTTGATTGTATTTAAAAATATATATTTTATGATTTACTGTTTATTTACTTATTTTTTTCTGAATTATTTTTAGTTAAAGCACAACATACTCTCTATTATATATAGTGCAATTTTTAACATTTAATATTACAGTCAAATACGAGTGTGATTTAAAAACACGATGATCAAAGAGAATGTACACAGAGAAGAAAGTGAGGTAGCCCATTGCAAGAACCAGCTGATGAGCGATTGGATGGAAAATCACATTTTATGGGAAAGAAAGAAAAAAGCTGTCAGATGTGTAGTATGCCACAAAAGAAAGAAGAGAAAGAGAAAGATTTATTTTTGCAAGACATGCACGGACAAGCCCTTCTTTCATCTATCTGGATTCCTTCGGGATTATCAAACCAAAAAACATTTGAATTAAATTAAAGAGGGGTAGATGTATATATATGCATGTATAATTGAATGTAATAATGTATATATTATACTGTTAATTAAAGCTTATGTATTCAGAGATACAGCCTCAGATTTGAAAACATGGCAGCAAAACCATAATATTGTTCATGAGTAATTACTAGCATATACATACAGTAGAAGAGCGTTTATTCGAAATGGTCGGGACTGGACCAGTATCGGATAAACGATATTTTCGGATATTCGATATCTTAACCTTTCATGAGAAAAACGTACTAAAAAAATTTTTTTAATGAGCTATGGTATGAAATAAACGATGTTTACGCACTTATATGCTTGAAAACTATTTTATTTAATGTAAATATCGTAAACATGGTTAATTTATTAAATAATGGACCAAATGGAATATTTTAGAAGTATAGTCACTGGAAAACATTATTTAACAAAACTATAACGTGAGTAGTTTATCGTTAAATACCATTTACGTCACCAATCTCGCATGGAAAACCAGCAAATTGTAAAGCGTAAGCATTTACGAAAAACGGATAAATAACGTAATGTTAGAATAAAATGATACAAAATATTTACCATAAAATCCTTGTCAATGTGGTGTAGTCCAGTTATTGCTGCTTAGAATTAGGCATAGCAGAATCCACCGAGCTCGAAGGGCAGGATGATGTGGATGCTTTGTTAAACATATCCGTTAGTGTCAGCTGCTTACTTCTATCACGCTTTTTCTTCTCAAATTTATCTTTCAGCCTATATATTTGCAATATTTCCTGCTCGGTTGTAAATGTTTTTTGCTCCATAAAACTGATAAGATTATCACAGCAGGAAATGGCCTCTGCTATGGCGATTTTCTTTTTGTCATCAATAACCACATCGCTGTCTTCACTATCTTCATTATCATTTGATTTTGGGTCTAAAACAGCATTGACAATTTCCGAGTCCGTTAACGTTTGGAGAACGGGAGCGCTTTTATCACATTCGATCCATTCTGTTAATTCACTTTCACTCAGATTCACAGGTTCATCATTTGCTGACAGAAAAGCTGATCATTTCATAAGGTTCATGATTATTACTTGACATATCAAACCCGTAAAATTCAGTCTCGTCATTTGAAACTGTTTCTGGTAAAATAACATGAAAACACCGTTTTAGAACTGTGGATGTAACCTTATTCCATGCAGCTGATATATACCATACTGCTTCTTTCATTGTAACCGTTTTCTTAAAATTATCGAAACTGAAAGGTCCCTCTAAATTCACAATTATTTTCAGCACTTCATGCTCCTAATTATGCCTTGATCCATAGGCTGAATCAATGCGGTACAGTTCGGAGGCAGATATATAACAAAAACATTTTGACTGGACATGGTTTCTGCTGGTGGATGAGCTGGACAGTTATCCAGCAACAACAAGATTTTTGCATTATCTGGCAGTACAACATTCTTAGCATGCTCCCTAACTTCAGGAACAAAACGATTTGCAAACCAATCACTAAAGATTTGTTGCGTTACTCACGCACGTTTATTTGACCTGTATATTACAGGTAAAATTTTAATACCCTTGAATGCACGGGGTTTTGCATTTTTCCGATGACCATTAGCTTACATTTGTGAGTGCCTGCAGCATTAGCACATGACAAAACAGTTATTCTTTCCTTGGATTCCTTTATTCCCGGTGCTGATCTTTCATCGCTGCAAACAAAACTCTGTCTCGAAAGAGAGCGCCAAAACAAACCCGACTCGTCTGCGTTGTAAATCTGCTCAGGAGTAAGGCCATGTTTCTCCATCAAATTCGAGAAATCCTTCACAAATTCCTCCGCAAGTTCATGGTATACAGACATTTTTTCGCCGGATACCTTCAAATATCTAATTACATGGCGGTTTTTTAATTTCTAAAACCATCCACTCGTATAATCACAAGGATCTTCAATTTTTAATTCCTCGTGGTAGGATTTTGCCTTCTCTATCAACATAGGTCCAGATATAGGAACGCCTTCACTTCTACGCTGGCAAAACCACTCGCACAGCACTTTGTCCAAACTAGCGTTACTGGGGCCCCGTAAGGTTTTTCTTTTGGAAATGCCTACCATTGAGTCAGCTTCCGCAACAAATTAAAGAATTTGGTCCTTCTGCGATTTAATGTTATATATTGTTGTCCGGCCAACCTTATACTCTTGCTGAAGATTAGATGCACTGACACCACGACCTAGTTTTCTTACGATGTCAACTTTTTGC
Organism: Tanypteryx hageni; assembly: GCA_028673005.1. Taxonomy (NCBI): domain Eukaryota; kingdom Metazoa; phylum Arthropoda; class Insecta; order Odonata; family Petaluridae; genus Tanypteryx; species Tanypteryx hageni. Next base: position 272,497,844 of record CM054112.1, read on the forward strand.
TTTATCGTCAACACCTGTCTTTTTCTCTTGGTTTTGTCACTGCTTGTTCCAGCTACAAGATCTTCTGGATACATTCTCTTCTTTCTTTGTTCCATTATAAGGGGTGATAAATATAATATATTTATATCTATATATACACACACCAATAACAGAATACTTCGAATGTTTTTGAATGACGTTATAACGCACGTGGTAAGAATCTACCGGAAATCGCAGGAAATAACCGAGATAGCGGTGGCGTTCGGAACTACTATAAATCGATCCTCAGTTGTTCGTTGTTTGGATGTTTCCGTTGTTTGGGTTTTCGGATAAACGATCTTCTACTGCATTTATCATATGTATATTATATAAGTAATTTTCTTTCATTCAAGTATGTAATTGACTGAATAAGCTCTAAAAATATAAAAATTTGAAACAATTATGTCTGAAATAATGAACATGAATTAAAATGTTGGTATATTTTAGAACATGGTAAGGGTTAAGTTATTTTCATACAAAATAGTTATTATCTTGATAAGGGTAATATGTCACAATCATTTTGTTTGCATTTAATGTATTTCTGTAATGGTCTGCCTAGGATTGCAGATAGATTTAAAGGCAACTTTAAATTCTCTATTTTCCCTATTCCCCCCCTCCTCCTCCCAAAAATTCCTGTTTTTTCCCAGGAAAAAACCAGGTTTAGTGCCTACTTTTCATCCCTAATCACATCACTATAGCAATATACAATATTACATTACTATCACACAATACATATATATATATATATATATATATATATATATATATATATATATGTATATTAACTTAAGGAAATGAAAAGGTAGTGATGAGGGTGGCAACAAGGTGTTGAAGGAAGCCCAGCGGACACTTACCAAGTTGGGGACCAAGTTGGCAGGCTGCTGTGGGCATCGAAGAGACACGTTAAACATACGAACACAAAAAACACACTCTGGGAGGGGTATATAAGATATATATATATATACATCTTATCTCATATAGTTTAAATTCTCATCATCTCATTACAACATATGATTATCAAGTTAACTATTCCATAATAATAACATGCTGATCATAGCTTCATAACATTATATCCTATTTATTTTATTCTAACTGCATGATAATCTCAAAATATATCAATGACTTCATGACCTATTTCATAATGTTACATAATTTCGGAATATATCTCATTATCACATCAAATATTAAATCTTGAAGAACTTATCTTTTTAATTATCAGTTCACTCTACTCTATTTATTAACCAATCTTTAGTTTTTTAGTTTAGATTAAAACACGTGTTATATATTTCTCATCAACAATATTTTACAGTTACTTTTGACCTCTGATATACAAGATAAAGTTCTGAAACTTATCAATAACTCATTCAACAATTTTGCAACTGTTACTGATAATGAAATTTTACCATGATTATTATAATATTTTATTATTATTTTGTATCTCTTCATACTTAGTTTGTTCTTGTTGTGTACCTCATGCCTTTCTGATTGACATATATTTGTGAAGTTATTGCCAATTACTATTACATACTTAAATAAATGTGCTAGTGGTAATATATTTAAGTTTATATATGCAATATATGTTATACACACACACACGAATCATTACGGAAACTTACGAAAGAATATAAATTAGCAATAAATAAAGCAAAGCTAGATTTTAATGACAGGTTGATACTTACAGCCAATAATAAATCTAAGCAAAGTTGGTCTATTATAAACTCTATAAAAAGTATAAAATCCAAGCAAAATTCCTTGTCACCACAGGTTTTTGCTAAGCATTGGGAATTATCTGCTACAAATATACATAAAAATCTTACTCAAAATACAAATGATGTTGCCTCCTATCTTAAAAATGATAAACTAAGCTACATAAATCGCAAAAATGCTAGAAATTGTGGCAAATCATTTTTTCTCCATCCAGTAACGGAAGAAGAAGTAAATACCATTATTCAAAAGCTAAGTAATTCGAATACCTGTGATATTTATGGGATAAACTCTAAAGTTGTAAAGCATGCTAGGGAATTTCTAAATAAACCCTTAACTAAACTAATCAATAACTCTTTTATGACAGGTATCTATCCATCTGCTTTGAAAAAAACAAAAGTGCTGCCTATCTATAAAAAGGGACCAATAAATGATCCTGCAAATTACCGACCAATAGCAATAAGCCCCATTTTGTCCAAAGTGTATGAAATGGCTATAATAAGCAGATTGAATAAATTTATTGAAATACAGGGCATACTAAATGACAGGCAGTTTGGTTTCAGAAAAGGTAGAAATACTATAGATCTTGTAGCTAAAGCCATGTCATTTATAGTAAATGGCTTTGAGGAGAAGCATCATATTGAAGGTATTCTGTGTGACCTCACAAAAGCTTTTGACTGCTTATCGCATGAGATTCTTCTTGCCAAATTAAATCATTATGGTTTCAGAGGCAAAATTCATGATTTAATCAAATCTTTCCTAAGCAATAGACTTCATGTTGTGGTAACTAAAAATGGTAAATCCGAAAACTTTAACCATATCCATGGTGTGCCTCAGGGCTCAATACTCGGTCCGCTTCTTTTTATATTATATGTTAATGACTGCCCAGGAAATATTATGTCATATACCCTCCAATTTGCCGATGATACTAGTTTTTTTGTTAAAAACTCAAATCTTGAGGAAAACAAAAGGGAAATCAAAAAATCTATGGAGAAATTGGAGGCATGGTTTGCCTGCAATAAATTAAGCCTCAATGCTACCAAAAACCAACATATACATTTTAATCCATCTAAAAGCTTCTCAAACAGAAATGAAACAGGCAAACTGTTAGGCATAGTTTTGGACCCTGGACTAACTTGGAAGAAGCACATTGAATATTTAGAAAATAAATTGGCAAAATTAATATATCTTTTAATAAGACTAAGGACTGAGGTATCCTATGATACCCTCAGATGTGCCTATTTAACTCTATTTCATAGTGTTATGTCATACGGTATTCTATTATGGGGAGCATCAAGTGCTAGTAAAAAGATATTTATTATGCAGAAAAAGGCAATAAGAATCATACATAATCTCAAACCAAGAGAACATTGTAGAGATGTTTTTAGATGTAGCAATATCTTAACATTACCCTCTGTCTATATCTTGGAAGCTACCTGTTATGTTCACTCGGGCTTCAAAAATATTTTACGTGGTGATATTCACAAATATGAAACCAGATATTGTACTAATATTGATATGAAATACTGTGGGCTTGCTACAAGCCAAAAAAATTATGAATATTCTAGTAAAAAATTGCACAATTCACTCCCTATTAATTTTAAATCTATGCCTGCAATTCTATTTAAAAGAAATGTCAGGGATATGATGTTAAAGGGGGCTTACTATAGCATCAATGAGTTTATCTCTGAAAAATTGTAAAAATCTACACAAATGGTGTCTTTTGTACTGTATTGTCATGTTTGTGCACTTTTCTATATATTGTATTCTACTGTTCTTTTATTTTTACTATGACCTTGACAATGTAATGCCCCATACAGGGGTCACTGCAGTAAATAAATTATTATTATTATTATTATTATTATTATTATTACCTGAAGTATTGTCATTTTTTGTTTTATTATTTCTAATATTTTCATCAACCTATCTTATTTTGACTATTGATTAATAATTTTTTATTTATTTTATTTCCTTTTTCCAAATAGTTGTTCCATATCTTATTTTTAAAACAACTAATGAAAATATATTATCTTCATAATATTTGTAGCAACTATATTTTTTATATAATAGAATTGGAAGGTTATTTTTCTTAAAGAGTTATTTAGTTTTTTTAGATGGACATCAAATTTATAATTTTCATCAATGATAATAAGGATTTAAATTGTTTTACGTGTTATAAATATTTACAATTGTATCTTACATCTGAGGAATTTTTGTGGATACATTTATATTAATGAAATCTACAATTTATAATTTTTACTTTCTCCATATGTAGTATCGCAGAAAGTATCGTTTTTATGAAAAAATCGACTTCGAGATTTCAATGGAAATACATGTTTTCAGGGTTCCATGACAAAAGCCCACATGAAAATTCTGCACAGAAAAAACCCCTGTCATAAATGCCCACATGAAAAATACCCACACGGAAAATTGCTCACGTGGAAAATTGCTCACACGGAAAATTGCTAACATGGAAAATTGCTCACATGAAAAAATGCTCACAAGGACGAATGCTCACACAGAAAAATATGCACACAGAAAAATTCTCACATTCACAATACTATGAAGTAATACACTCTTAATAAAGTGTTATGTGCATGCTATGAAAATTAGTTAAAAAATGCAGTATTCTTATTGACATGTATACAGAATATGTTTAGAAATGAAATTATAATAAATGGAAAGTTCTGTTTATATTACAATTATTTTTTTATTTACCATGTTTACAAAAAACAAATTATTTCATATTTCAAATCGCAGCAAAATGTTGAATTTATATATCTGATTTCTACTTCTATACGATGTATTTTAATATAACTTTTATTTTTGTATTTTAACCTTGAATAAGTCTTAAAGTAAAGGTTGTGGCTGATTAACTTATGGCTCTATTTACATAGGTGGGGAAACTCCTTAATGATGCATTTCACCCACTAAGTAGGCATCTTCAAGGGTGTACTTCACACAACAGTGACTGAAAGTCAACTGTGAGGACAATGAGAATTCAGGTATTGGGGGAACAAAAAACAAAAGAAATTCAAAAAACGTTTTAGGCGTCGATGTTGTGATTATTTGTCAGTTTGTACAAGGTGTTGTTGAATTCCGTGTCTGTATTCATGATTGTTTGACAGTTTTTGTAAATGTGTAAGTTTTCCAAGGAGTTGAGAGAGTTGTTAGACGAAATAATTAATTTGATGTCGTTCACATTTATACTGTGTACTGTTTCAACTATATGTTTGGCTATGCTTGATTTTTTGAAGCAATTGAATTTGTAGTGTGCGAAATGTTCCTTCAACTGTGTGATTATTTTCCTTTTAGTTTGGCCTATATATTGTTTGTCGCAATGTGAACATTGTATTTTATAGATCCCAGATTAAGGAGTTTCCCCACCTATGTAAATTGAATAAGTCTGAGAATTTCTTGAATTATTTTAAGTATAAAATATTTTTATAAGTATAAATATAAATAAATAAATAAAATAGAAAATTGGGATGAAAATGTTTGTAAGGGAAATTACAGGAAATAAAATGCTTTGGTTTTATTGCAACTTAACCCTTTTATTTTATTTATAAAAATAAATAATTTTTCTTCATCTCCAAGTCAGCACCCCATTTATAGTGCGAAAATACAGATATTCAAAACCGAAGTAAGTCAAAACTTGGTTGACCTTCTGACTGCTTGAAAACTCCATTGTTGGCACTACAAAAAAATTAATAAATAAAACTTTAATATCTAATATAATAATGTACATTTAAATGAAAAAGCATTTATATAGAAATTAATTCGTAAATATCATAATCAGTATTCTACCTAATAACACAATTGTTTAGAAATTCTTTACAAAATTCATGTATTCTATTAAGAAATTCAATAGTAATACAGTGATATTGTCTTAAATGGTCCCCGGATATTATGATAAAGTGTATTATGTAAAAAATTACTATGGACCCGGTATAAGATATTGTTAATCCTCCGAATTAAACTCCTTGGCCGTAAGATGTGAGCGTGTAGTCACAAATTCTTATGAAAAGGAAAGGTACTCACCGAAATGCTGTAAATAAACACCTCTTCTGGAAACACAAAACAGCTCACGTCACTTACACGCACTAAAGTATTACTAAATATCTTTTTCGGCAACCAAGTTGCTATCATCAGCAGATGGGGAAGACTGAGGGGCCTCTGTGGTTCATACCCTCCTGTGGTATATGTTATTTCTGAGTTGCCTTCCAATGTGGCTTTACTCAACGTCGGATTTTAAAATACAGGCACCTCACCCGTGTATCATAATGGTCAATATTGATAAAAAACGTTATATTCGCCGCTTTTTAGGAGGGACCCTATCCTCTTCACCTGTGGATGCCAGTGCTCTCTTGTACTTGTCCCAGACCGACACTTTGTTTATTGCGAGATCGCGGAGAACGTCATTTGTTTTATTTTCCAGGGCGAGTTTGTATTTATTAGCCAAATCTTTGGCAACTTCCCTGATCGTAGGTATTCCTAGCATTTCATGGACATCTATATTATGACCCCATGTCCTGCCTACTCGGCTTAAAATTTTTCTCTCTGCGATCTCGAGTATTTTCCAAGATTTCTGCATAAGAAAACCCGTCCATACTGGTGCGGCGTACATGAGTGTCGGTCTGATCATTGCCTTATATAGGTGTGTTTTTAATTCCCTGGACACGTCAATCGATTTAAAAATTGGGAAGAGTCTGGCTCTCTTCCCTGCTGCCGCAAGGTCGATCCTTTTTACGTGTTCGTCAAACCGTAGTTTCTCGTCCATCGTTACACCAAGGTATTTAATATGTTTAGCCCAGGGAATTTCAACACCTTCTATTGAGAGCTGTCTCGGCAAATTGGCATCCCTTTTTTGGAAGAGGATTGCTTGGGTCTTTTTGGGGTTTATCTCGATTCTCCATTTCTTATAATACTTCGTAAGTTTTTCGGTTTGACTCAGGGCATATCGGACGGCCATTTCCGGCTGGAAGCTTCTTGTCAGTATCGCACAATCATCTGCCTAGAGAGCAATGGTGGAATTCCAATCCCCCTCACCTGTCGGAATGTCGCCCGTGTAGATAGAGAATAATAATGGCCCTAGGACACTCCCTTGTGGAACACCAGCTGCTATCCTCCTTGTCGAGCTTTCGGCACCATTCCATTTTACGGTGAATGGCCTGTCATTGATGTAAGATTTTATAAATTTCACCTGCCAAGAGGGAAATTTTGCTATCAAAAGTTTTTGCAGGAGGCCTAAGTGCCATACTTTGTCGAAAGCTTTGCTTATGTCAAAAGCTACTCCAACAGATACATTTTTCCTGTTGAAGGCGTCCGTAATAAAATCTACCACCCTCTGCAGCTGATGTGTTGTGGAGTGTCCTGCCTTAAAGCCGAACTGCATTTGGGGGATCACACCATGCCCTTCCGCGTGTGTCAATATATATGGGTAGATCATTTTTTCGCATACCTTCCCAAGGCAGGAAAGGAGGGATATTGGTCTGAAGTCAGAGGTTTTTAAGACCCTCCTTCCTACCTTGGGTATGCATATGACGTTTGCATGCTTCCAGCTGGCAGGGTAATGTCCTATCCTTACCGCTGCATTGAGAATCGAGATAAGATATTCTCCTGCAGAGATTGGCAGTCGCTTTATTAGTTCATAGGGGATATTATCTTTGCCTGTCACCTTCCCCTTCGGTAGGCGTGCTATAACTTCTGCCAATTCTCTGATGGAGAACACCGGAGTGGCTTGATCCTCGTTGTGCTGTACCCTTAGCATGGACTCGATCTCCTCCATTTTTATGTCTGGAGTGTATTCTGTTGCATCATTGGGCGTGAAAACCTGTTCTAAATGAGCCGCAAGATATTCTGCTTTGTCAGCAGGCGTGGTGAGTTTGCCTCTTGGGCTTTCCACCAGGGGGTCACTCCTGGCAGAATTCATTAGGGAATGCATATACTTCCATATGGAATTGTCACTTATATTAAGATCTGCCAGTCTGATGGACCATTGGTACCTCCTCAGGCGCCTCAGTTGATCCCTAATTTCTCTATTTAGTCCCCGGAGATCCCTTTTTTGTTCGGCGGTGCCGTAATGGTTGTACTGCCGCCTCACCCAGTTCCTTTTCCTTATGAGGTTTTTGATTTCGTCAGGGATCTCCAGGTTTTCTTTTGCTATTCTTGCTCTTCGCGGAATAGCTTTTTCCGCTGCGTCATTGATTGCGTTCCCCAACAATTCTGCCGCTTCCTCTATTCCCTCCCTGGTAGATATCGTGGGCACATCGCTTGGTAGTGACTCCGTAATTATTTTCCTAAAATTAGCCCAATCCGCAAGTCCATAGCACATGCGGTGGTTGTCCTGTTGATAAAATAATACTTGTGTGCCAATCCTCAGAACCACCGGGTAATGGTCGCTCGTTAGCTCTGGGATCGTTTTTGACACTGTCCGTTGATCAAAGTTCTTCACCAGTGCAAAATCAAGGACACTTCCTGTGTTCCTTGGTCCTGGTCGCGTCGTTGTTCTCGGAGCCACTACCCTAAATTGGTTATCTCGTGCCCATGTCTTTAAAAGATTACCACGCCTGCTATCTTTACTGCAGTTCCACGCCCAATGCGTCGCATTAAAATCACCCGCGATTATTACTCCATTGTCCATGCTAAGGAGCCCGTTTAGGTCTTGCATGCGTAATTCTTTATTTGGTGGGATATAGGTACTTATGATAGTGATGGTTCCCATAGTTGTGTCAGCTCTGACACCCACTGCTTCTATCGGGCCAGAGCTTCTGTCGTCTATTTTTGCGCATGCAATACCTTCACGGGCAAGGATCGCCACTCCACCCCCTCGAGTGTTACTTTCTCGGTCCCTCCTAAATATCTCGTAACCAGGAACAGCCCAATCCTCATTCGGTTGAAGGTGCGTCTCCTGTATTAAAATAATATTTACTGAGTGTTTCCTCAGGAACTCAATGAGCTCCGGCATCTTGTTTCTTACGGCCGCGTTTGCATTCCAGTGGGCCATGATGATCGCAGTCGCTTGGTTGACCCTAGCGTCCATTGCCGTTTCGAGCGGTTATGGCGGCTACTAGGGTCTGTATTAGCGTCATCATGGCCGTCATTTGCTGCTGGATTGTTGCAGTAAATTGGGCCATAGTCGCGACTAGTGTTTTCATATCTGAGTCGTTGTTAAAAGTTTTCTCTTCCCTAATGGGCTGTTCCTTGGTTTCTTTCTCTTCTAGAAAGCGGATATTCTTTTTCTTTTTCTTCGATCCCATTGCTTGATTTACCTGGGAGAGTCCAGACTGATGGCGATGGTTTTGTGCGTCTTGTCATTTTTCTTGTCTTTAGTTTTGAGCGCCTCTTCGTGTTTTAGGTAAACTGGACACCTACGAGAGAATGACACGTGCTCCCCTCCGCAGTTGCAGCATTTAGCCTTAGTTTGTGCCTTGTCCTTAGGGCAATCTCTCCCTTCGTGGGCCCCAGCGCATTTGTAGCATCGAGGAGATGCGGTGCAGTTCTGGGACCCGTGTCCATATCTATTGCAGCGGAAGCACATCTGCGGCCTCTGGTATTTGTAAGGTTCTAGGTAAACTCTGTGGCTGCATATTTTTTTAATTCCTGCCATAGCAGTAATCTTAAAGTTTTCGTTTTTATCGATCGTCGTTACGTATAGGTCTTTCCTCGTAGGTGCAAAATCACGTACTGCGACGCACGGTATTCCTAGTTCTGTTAGTTCTTCTCTAATAAAACCCAGGTTCATCCCCTCATCCAACCCTTTGATAAGGTACCTGACCGTTGTGTTCGCCTTTTCTGCCCAGGTATGCATCTGGGCGCCAGCCTCTATTAGGTATTGCTTAATAATGTCGTATTCGCTCTTGGTGGTCAGTTGTAGCCTTGACCCGTCCTTTGTCTTTATAATAGTAATATCGCTATTACCGATTTTTTGTATAATTGACTTTACAAAAGCAGTGTAATTTGCTATATCGTATATGACTATTGCCGGCGGCCTCTTTTCTTTGGAACTCGGTCTAGAGGTATCTCCCGGTACGTCTATAAGCGGGTCGTACCTATTATTGGTATTAGTTCCCGATGTCGTTGCCGTAAAAATCTGCGGTTCATAGCGTCGTCGTCTTTTCTTTGCCCTCTCCACGGTTGTGAAGATGGCCGCGTCATCGTTATTAAGATCTCCGGCCGGATCAAGCCCTACTTCATTCTGACCGTCCTTATTAGTTTTGGCTGGCGCCGCGTCGTCCTTTCCTTTCGTCTGGACTCCCTTGTTACTTTCCCTATGAAAGAGAACGTTCCTAATGGCAGAAGGGATCGGTATCCTTTCCCCTACATGGGTTGAGGTGCCTTCTTCGCTCCGTGGAGCTGCGTCCCTATTAGGGGGCGGTGAGCGGATCATTCTGGGGGGGGGGGTTAGTCCTGTCACCTGTCGAAATAGAAAAAGGGCGAGCGGGTGAGAAGGTGGGACAAAGTTAGCCACCCCCCGCGGAAGAAGTGGGGCCGACCGTGCAGTGGCGGCCACCCGGGATTGACCCGCTCGCGGCAAGGCGTGCTGCCAACTCCCTGGTGGTACCTGGTCGTGTCCCGGAAAGCCCTAGGGAGTCCCGCAGCGACTTACGTACTTCCCCCTCGTGAGGGGTTTTCCCGCACCAGGCAGACGGACTCCCACGTTAGTAACTAAAATGAGTAAAAGTTTAAAAAGAATGATCCGCAATGTGGAGGGTATGAGCCGTGTTTAACTATTGGTTGTCGGTCAACCAATCCGGAGTCAGAAACCTGTGTGTTGGATAGGCTAGGCTCGCTAGTCATCTGCACCAATCCTGCACCAATCCAGAATCCTGCAGACTGAGGGGATGGGGCGATGTTCGATCTATATATACTCGAGCTGATCGTTTAAAAAGTGAAAGGTGGCCTGGTGAGGATTAAAGAAAACAACGCGGAGGAGGGGATGGGCTTGGGTTGGTATTCATAGCAATGTATTTATTTTTCCAAATGTATAAGCTTTCGTAAATTAAAAATAATGTGAGAATTTTTCTGTGCGTATTTTTCTGTGTGAGCATTCGTCCATGTGAGCATTTTTCCGTGTGAGCATTTTTCCGTGTGAGCAATTTTCCGTGTGGGTATTTTTCATGTGAGCATTTATGACAGTGGGGTATTTTCTGTGCGGAATTTTCGTGTGGGCTTTTTTCATGCGCGCATTTATCTGGTCACCAATTTGTTAGGATCATTTTCATTTAACACTAGAACGCCCGGACAGGTCAATTTGACCCGAAGGAGAATTTGAATAGGTATTTCTACTGTAATATTATCTTGATCCCAATTTCCTCTCGTGACTTTCAATCATTTTAGAAGGTGTTTACCCACAAAAGATTTTAATCTTGTCATGACAGTATGTCATGAATTATGAAGAAATTTACCTCGGACGCCCGAGCGGGTCATTTTCACCCGTGTGTAGAATGAAACGTATTTTCTTCAACATGGAATGTCAAAACGCTTCTACGTTATCACAGCTGAAGATATTGACTTACTACATATTTTTTTAGCTGTTCCTTGCATTCAACCCTGCGTTCTTCTATCTCTCTCCCTCCCTCTCTCTCCCTCCCTCTCTCCCCCTCCCTCTCTCTCTCCCTCCCTCTCTCTCCCTCCCCGATTCCCCCTCTCCTCTCCTAATCATCACTCGATCGTATTCTGTCCCGAAAATGCAGCATTGTGTGTGCAGGTTTGAACTTGCAGATATTGTTTTCCACTCATTTTATTTGTGCATTGCATATTTTAATTCTTCTCTCTCTTAAGGCGTTAATATAAAGGATTGCTCCATTAGTAAACAAAGGAATGGGCAAGGGAGGCCTGGAAAGTCAATCGTGAACGGGCTTGTCTGGAAAGAGTACGCTCATGTCATATGCGCTGTTCACATATTGTTAGTGCCTCGTTTTCAGTTTTCTTGCATTATATGACAATTATTTCATTAGGTTAAGGCGTCTTTTGTGTTCATCCCACTTTTTCATTGTCTTCCTATTACTAATACAATAATAATTAGAGTGATATCAGCGTGATTGTAGCGTGTTTAAAAGTGTGTTTGTAAGTGTGATCATAGGTGTGATTTTAAGTGAAATACTATTATTATTATTATTATTTCAATATACAATGCAAGTGGGCGCCTGGCCCGGTGGCAAGGTTACAAAATTAACATATAAAAAAAACATTTAAAACATATAAAAACATATTCAGAAGATTCAGTTTACAATTTTTCACATACCACATACAATATTCTATTCATATATTTTTCCTGTTAGGAGCTTCGAGTTCGAGCTCCTTCGTTAATTAATTCATCTTACAATATTATTTAACAATAAATTAACTAAAAGTAATGAAAATCGTTCCCAGTGATATTTTTTTTCTCTTGATTTAAAGGTTTTAACATTTCTAGGGAAGGGTACACAAATGGAAACATCACATATCACTCAAAAGCTCGTCTTTAGAATTACCCATAATTATTATGCATTTTAAATGGTATTTAACTTCGCTTTAAAGAGACCTACGGGGGAAGGGAATGGCTTGAAGACCTCTGCAGGTAATGCGTTCCAATGCTCAATCCCTCTATTAAGAAACGAGAATTTTCCCCAGTTTGTTTTTTGTGGAGGAGGCTCCATCTTGTGCTCATGATCCCAGCGTCCATGATAAGAAGGTTTTTTAATCCTATCACAAATATCTGCCCAAGCTGGCTTTTCCGTATATGCATTAAAAAGTCCCCCTAGCCTTGCTATGCTTCTTCTATGTTCTAGCGATTCCCACTCTAGTTTTTTAAACATTTCTGTTACGCTCTCGGTTCTTCTAAAATCTCCTAAGACATAGCGCGCTGCAGTTCTCTGCACCATCTCAAGCTGCTTTATCTGACCCACTGAGTGAGGATCCCACACTATTGCAGCATATTCCAGAATAGGCCTAACTAACGATTTATAAGCCATTTCCTTTGTGGCGGGACTACTCTTTCCTAAGACCCTAATTATAAAATGCAGTGCTCCGTAAGCTTTGGCTACAACTCTGTCTATCTGCGGTCCCCACTGTGAGCAGTGTGCTTCCAGAAATTCAGTGATGATTTTCTAGTAAAATCTTAATTTAGTTTGCTTTTTCGTAGTGAACTCAGTATTTTTAAAAGATTTTAAATTTGCCCATAATGAATCTTTTAAATTATTTTAAGAAAAAGGAATAGAAAGAGATTGATGAAGCAAATCCGAGCACCAGCCGAGATTTCAGTGTTTCACCTGCCCTGAAACGACGCCGTGATTTTAGAGCTGAAAAAATAAAATTTAATCCCCAGTGGGAATAAAAGTATTTAGTGTTTTTAAAGCCTGATTCGGCAGAAAACGTAATGAATTGCGCATTATATACAACTTAAATTCGACAAGTAAAAACTTTTGCAGTTCAGCGTCATTTCAGTACACACGAATCGGAAGTAGAGAAAAAATTTAAGGATCTGGGTGCGCGCAGAGAACTGGTAAATGCCAGTAGGAATGATCTGTTTCAACAACAAAAATTAACGAAAGTATTCCTTTCTCGTGAGGACGAGCTGAAATTAGCTACATTTAAAGCTTGCTATTGCATCAGGAAGTACAAAAAGCCTTTCACAGATGGTGAATTTATTAAAACATTGGTTCTTTCCATACAACCGGATAATCAGTTATTCAGGGGCATTCCTCTTAGCAATGCCACAGTTCAAAGAAGATTTATAAATATATTGAAAAATTGAAAAAAGAACTTTGTTATTTCCACAAAATTTAATTTAATAATAATAATAAATTTATAGAGCTTGGGAATTTCATAGGAAATGAGATTGCAGTCTATATTTCAGTTTGTCACTTGATGAAAGTAATGACATCACTAAAACTAATCAGATAGTTGTATGTTCCCGTTTCTTTGATAATGACAAAGGTAGTTTTTCAGAAAAACTGGTGTTTTGTTTCTCTTAACGAACGCCCAAATGCCAAAAACATTTATAAATCTATAAAGTTTCGATTGGATGTTTTAGGAATTTCATTTAACAATCTGTGCAGCATCACTGCAGATGGAGCAGCAGCAATGCAGAGCGAGGCAAATGGTGTTTTAAGACTATTCAGGAATGAATGTAGCAGTGAAGTTTTCAAATTAAATTGTTTTGATCGCCAGGAAGTTCTCATTTGTAAGGCTGTATGTAAAACAATGGAAGATGTTGAGGGTGTTGTAAATAAAACTATTAATACGATAAATACAAGCAATATCGTTAAAAAATAGCTTTCAGTCGCTTTGTGAAACGACAAGCGAGAAACATAATGTGCTCCTCAACTATAATGCAATTCGTAGGTTGAGTTTCGAGTCAAGTATCCAGCGTTTACGAACTTTACGACAACGTTGTGACTGCTTTGAAATCTGTAAATATGGAACTGGTTCACCAACTGCAAGACAGTGTTGTACGCTAGTGCATTTTACTTTTGGAATGACTTTTTCCTAAAATTCAGTTCCATAAATTGCCAGCTACAGCAACCCAATTTATCAATAGTAAATACTGTTTACATAATCTAGAAATTCCAAAATACGGTAATAGATATCAGTTTACACGTGAAAGAAGAAAAATATTTAACCATTTTTCCAACCATGTCTAGTTTCCTCGATTCGCAGGCACAAGAAATCCAAAGCACAATTTGCGAAAGAATTACGAGATATTTAGAAACGGTGCATGATGAACTTGGTGTAAGATTTAAGGAAGCAAAAATTTTTAGCAAGTTTTCTTTCCTCTCAAACCCCTTTTCCGAACATAATGTTGAGAATTTTAATAACATTCAAGTTCGTTTATCCTCATTTCCCTCTCTATCTTTCCTGGACTGGTCCAACATAAGATATTCGTTAATGGAACTCCGTCGAGATGAACACATTACACGCAATTTTCATGAAAACAAAGTGACAGTTGAAAAGTTTTGGTGTTATATCTTCAAGAACTCTGACAGCTATAAAGATCTGGCACGCGTGACTCTGTTAGTTTTAACTATTTTATCCGACTACAGTGATGTGTGAAAGGACATTCAACTCACTTCAATTCCTAAAATCAAAACACCGTAACAAAATGAAGGATGAGCATCTTGAAGCTGCTCTCCGCTAAGCAGTAGAGGAGAGAAGTGCAGACGAATTTCCATTTAGTAAACTTTTGTGACACTAAAAGGTATGTATGTTCAGAATTGATTTTATCATATTTACAATACATTTTAAAAATTACGTAATCTCAAATATTGGAAATGCAAAAAAAACAGGTGCGGCCATCAGTTATTTTCCGTAGACGCACTAGCGCCACGGAAAACATTTTCCTGAGAACCCTTGTTCTAGAGTTAAGATTTAGCCACGATAGTTCGTTAAGTTGTGGGGTTATATCGTGGGGTTTAGCTTTGTTCTCTACATTAAAAATCCATCAGAAAAGGTTTTCAGACTATAATTTTCTGAAAAAATATGAAATTGTCTATATTAAATTTCACCGAACACTTTTTAATTATAGCTTCGCGACCTGCATAAAGCGCTCTCGCAGGCCGCATGTGACCCTAGGGCTGTAGGTTGCCGACCTCTGTATTAGGCTATATACTCTAAAATATACAATCATAACTGTCAAAATGTAATGGACTCACTACTAATTTTATTATTAAAATAATTGTTCTTATATAGTCGGAAGAAGCATGAATATAAAAGCCTGCTGTGTGAAGATGAAGAATTTTTGAGTAATGCCACATGGGAAACAGATACGCAGGCAATCAGATTTTTGCAAGAGGTTGGTTATTCTAATAATCTATTCTATATATAAAGCAACATGCTCGTTCTTACTTCATCGTCACTATTAGATCCAATAATATAAAAATTGAAAATGTTCACACTGCATTCAAAAAGAAAAATATGAAGAGCAAAATTATTTTAATCTAATAAATATGAATGGAATACAGTTAACTGTACGGTTAATAAAGGCAGTCCTCGATTTACGTGATAGTTTTGATCTTAAAAATCATCTCGAAATCGAGCAATTCGTATCCTATATTCTTATAGACATGGTGCTCTTCAGTTTTGTAAACAGAAATTTAAAAAGGTACAGTTTGCAGAAGTTATATGTAAATAAATGCTTACTCTGCTTTGGTCTTGTGTCGGGATTTTCTCTTCAGAGAAAGCGTACGAAGTATCTCTCCTGCCCTAAGTCTCAAAATGCAGCATATCAAATGGTTAATAAGTGAGTTGGCATTGATCGAGTTAACTTATACCGAGGACTTCCTTTAATTTTCAAACAAAAACTTCTTTTTCATGTTTAATTTCAATGCAATGAAACTTTTCTAGTTCTACATAGTTTCTAGTTCACTTATGTCTAATTCTGCAACTCATCCAAATTCCTTTTCTCCATCTTCTCATAACTATCTCTTTTTTGTTATGCTATAAATATTTATTCCACAAGCACCTACTCATATTTTTGAGGCAGCTATTGTGAACAAGCTAGTGGGAAATTAAAAACTAGACATATCACCATCACGCTACAGCCTTGCACCACCTTCCTTTCAAATTCTACAATGCTTTATTTTAAAAATTTCCAGCACAAATTTAGTATTTACTTCACAACTTTTTACGTTTTATTTCCTGTATCTCCCGTATTTTTTCCAATGTCAGGTTTATTTTAATGAAACAGTTTAAAGATCTTCCTTCTCCAACACATTCAGAAAATTTTGCTTGCGGGAAACACCTGTGTAGGGATTGCAAGCCCATTGTTACGGCCTTTCAGATTCAACAGTTATTGGGGAAATAGTGAGTAAATAATCAGAGACATTGTAATTTTTCCTCTCTAAAACCAACTTCATAAAAGAGATTCATCTGATGGTTGCAACTAGTTTGGTGATAGTGGAACAGGATTCAACTTGTTTCATACCCCACGGACAAAAATAAAAAAATACCCCAGATGGATATTTTCCAAAAATCCGCCTCTATTTCTCTATAGAATTGATGCGTCAAAGGGCGAATCTCAAAAAAAATGTTGGCAATAGTTGAAAATACCAAAAATCCAGCATTTGCTATTATACTAGGGAATCTGCCCTTATGCACTTTGCACGTCAACCCCGTCCTTGCTCCGAGAGTCGAATTCGTCCGTTGCCCGTGTGCAACCAAGAAATTCAAGGCAGGAAAAGTCATGCGCTCCGTTTTTTTGGGGCACGAAAGGAGTTATCCTGATGGGTTTCCTGGAACAGGGACAAACAATAAACTTTGTACGTTAAGTGGAAACACTGAACTAGCTCAAGAGGCGAATTACAAGAGTGAGGCCATAGAAGAAAAGCGATGTTCTCCTTCAGCACGACAACGCGAGGCCCCATCGTGACGAGGGAGGCCATTTCCAAACTGTCGAATACAGTCTGGACCTTGCACAATTTCGCCTGACGAAAGATGGCCTTCGCGGGAAACATTTTCACAAAGACGATGCTGTCGTTGCAGCCGTCAATAAGCAGCTTCGGGAGGCTGACAGCAACTTTTACGACAGAGGGATGGTTAAGCGGTGAAGAAAATGCATAAAATAACGGTACGTACTTTAAGACTCGAAGGGTGTGTCACAAAAGTTTCATTTGTGTATCTATAGTAGTAACCAAGAAAAAAATTGGAGGCATTACTTTCGGATCGACCCTCGTAATTTTACTAGTATATTTCCCATAAAAAATGACGGTTTAAAATTAGTATTAAACGGATTTAAACGTTTAACTTTAAACGACTTATTTTAACTATCATAATTTGCATTAATTTATTAATAATAGCAATTTCGGGCTATGGGCGGAAAAAGATGAATAGAATAAGATCGTAGAGAGATAGATACGAATAGGATACGATGATCGTAGGTCAGTTTTTCTAATTTTAATTTCCAAAAAGAAAATCTGATGTGGCCACTACATGACTTTCTCCATACCTGTAATGTTTCTAAAAATTCCAAATATGTTAAATGACAATAAATATTTTAAGGAACTGCGAGAAAAATTCAAAGACTTAGCAAAGAACAGAAAGAAACTCATACCGTAACCTTCTGATATTGGATATAGCCACGAAGATCCAACAATCTAACAATAACACGAGTAAAGGTATAAAAATGAATTTTTATAACCAACTTTTATATGGCTAATACTTTCATACGAATAAACTTTATAATATAATTATGATAAGCTTTCAGTTTGCATGGGCGTAAAAATTTGCAAAAGTGTCTACCTACCAGCAGTTGAGTGATACGGGGGTCTCTCTAATTAATCTTTTTACAGTTGAGAGAATGGCATACAGAAGTAGAGAACTCAGTGGCAAACGTAAGAATGTTTGGTATATACGTCCATAGTAAGAAGTTTGATAGCATGTTTTGTTTCATTAACGGAAATACTAACTTATCCATTCATATTGCTTAAAATCAACGAAAATATACTGCTAGTTCAGAGTAATTCAGCTTTAGATACTAGTAGGAGTGAAATTGTTCAATATTTCATATTTTAGTCACCTAACTTAAATGACAAAAATAATAAATGGTTCTTTTCCTAACACCACATCAACCATCCATATAAAACACTTTATAACTATAGTAGTATAGTATAGAAGAATTGCTAAGCTACAACACAACACTTTAAAATGTTTCATTTAAATTTGTTCAAATTAACATCCTTTACATCCTTTACCTATCTTAAATAGTGAATAGAGACAAAAAGTATTTAAGATAAATAAAAACTTACTATCAATAACAAATACGATAAATAAAAACTTACAATTATTAGCAGAAATATCCCTTTAAAAAACGTAGAAATGCTCGTATCAATACCGATTACAAGAAAGAGACTTCTATTAAATATTCAAGAATTAACAATGACAATAGTTTGTGTAATCTCGTTGCTATGATGAACTCTTGTCTATCCTCCCACGTGAATTCAAATACACATTTATCGCAGCGCGCAGATAAACATCTGGTCGCCGAGGTCACTAAAGCGCTCGTCTTACGCGATGGTGATGTGAGATGGTTCGCAAGCAGCATTGGATTTTTTATATATCGTCGTTTCATACAGAGGAGGAGGAGGAGGATGTAACATACTAGTAGAAGGTGCTTGCATACTGCAAGCATTTCATCCCACCTTGAAAAAACATTAACTTTTCAAAGAGATATTTCATCATGAGGAAGATTTCTTTAATTCTAAAGATTTCACCTCCGCTGCGATTTTCGTTTTTCCCTTATGTAAAAATAATAGATTAAAACAATCCCCAAACTTTGCAATTTTAAGAATTTTATACTTTCTCCATAATGGGGTAATAATGCTACACATTTCTGCCTAATTTTAAAGTTGTAGGACTTCTAGAAGTGAAATTATATTTTTCTAATTGTTTAAATTTATACATTTTTAACGGCCGCTGCAATATATTTATGGAAAGATTCAAATGTTATTTGTGCAAATGCACTACTCTGTAAATAACTTGAAAATTTCATCTTCCTAGCTCAACCCGTAGTATCTAAACAGTTATCCAATTGTTTAAACTTTAAGAATTTTTAACTTTCAAACAAATTAAAATATCAAAATTTGTATAATCCATATTTCGTTTTTTTTACAAATCCTACATCTAGAAATAATTTCAGCTCCGTAGCACATGCGGAAATACATAAACCTTGAAAATTTGTTTGCAAATTTTTAGCATCCGCATTGTTGCACTTTTGCAAGATTTTCGTTTTTTCTAGTCGGTTTTTGCAGAAAATGCCACCTAAGAAAAAAATTTCGAGTCTCCAGCTCATCTGGAAGTGCCTAAACATTAGTATCCTCCTATATCCTCCTCCTCTGTAAGAAACGTCGATATATAATGACTAGTAGAAGGTGCTTGCATACTGCAAGCATTTCATCTCACCTTGAAAAATCATTAATTTTTCAGAGAGATATTTCATCATGAGAAATATTTCTTTAATTCCAAAGATTTCGTTTTTTCATTATGGAACAGTACTCGAGGAAAACATTCACTAATTTTTGAAATTTTAGAAATATTATACTTTTCCCACATTGGGTTAATAATGCCACACATTTCTGCCAAATATTAAATTTATAGCACAATTAGAAGTGAAATAACATTTATCTAATTGTTTAAATTTAAATAATTTTTAACGGCCGAAATAACGATTTCATAGAAACATTGAAATCCTTATTCTTTTACAAAGACAAATGTCTACATAATTTAAAAATTTCAGCTCCCTAACTTGCCGCTCAATTACGTTCCGAATTTTCAGGAAAATCCGTTTTTAATTATAAAACGCAACTTTTCCACAATGAGAGATTGCAGTCCCCGTGACAATCTCAACTGAGCTTGCGGACATCTCCTTTTTTCGGCGTAAGGCTGTGTGCATGGGTGCGTTTTTATGAAGCCTCCGTTTGTTTTAGTAAACATACGGAGGCATCATACAAACGCACATTCACGTGAAGCAGTGCAGAGTAATTTTTAATCGCATTTTAAAACTACTTCGATTCGTCGTACGAATGTGGGACATGAACCAAATAAGGCTTAAAAGAATTAAAATTTATTTTCCTACCGTCAATTTTAAACTACGCATCCAATCGGACGATATATTTATTAAGAGGTGGTAAAAATATTTCGGTGTCAAGGGAAATCACACTGTTGCTGATTTCGGGATATAGTGCATCGCTTACAGGTTCCCCTACTTCCAAACCCAGGAGCTGTCAACCTCCCTACCTTCCAATTTTCGAAATACATCTATTAGTATTTCATAATAAAATCAATGTTATTTACTGCTATCGTTGTTAACAAATATCCAATTCTTAAAATTTATTTTGTAAAGTAGTTGATTAAGTTTTGTAAGTAAAACTAGAAATCCTTTTCTATTCCGGTAAAAATTTATGTATCTATTTAAACAATACATGAACACACTGATAGGGATATTTATGTATGAGAAAATATCTTTATTTTTATTGAACAATTTGCAATTTTTCTCGCAGGCTCTGCCTCCTCTCTCCTCTTCTTATACCAAAAACATTACAACCAGACGGAATTCTTCAGTTTTCTGAAACGACGAGGGGGAAAATATCTGTCAGGTTGAAACAGTTCAAAATATAGTGGATATTTAACAGCAAACATTATATAAATTTAAATCTAACTAATTTACATCAGTTTCAAACCATGCAACAGCTCTTCGAAATGAAATTAGGGAACATGGTAAGGCATTAAAGTTTTTGCTGGCTTCCTGATGCTTCCCCTTCACAGAAGGTGCCCAAAATTTCTCTCTCTCTCTCTCTCTCTCTCATTGTTGCCAGCTTTAACTCTCCCACGGAACGCAACTCTGCCTTTGTTGATTCCCTCCTACAACCTGTCGTCCGTCAAATCCCATCTTTTATCAAAGACACTAACCACTTTCTACAACGCCTCAAATTACTGCCTTCCCCTCTCCCACCTAACACAATCATGTCCACTATAGACGTCTGCTCCCTCTACACCAACATTCCTCACAACCAAGAACTGTCCACCCTGAGAAAATCACTGGACTCCAGACTATCTGACGCAAGACCTTCCTCCCATTTCCTAACGGATCTGACTGAAATAGTGCTCCAAAAAAACAACTTCTCTTTCGGAGGGCGCCACTACCTACAAATAAAAGGTACCGCGATGGATAACCGCATGGCGCCCTCCTATGCCAATGTATTCTTAGGTGAATGGGAGGAATGTTTTCTTGACGTATACCAAAGACGACTCCTATGGCTGAGGTATATTGACGACATTTTTCTTCTCTGGACGCATGGACCTGACTCCCTACATTCCTTTTTACAACACCTCTCATCCCACCCCCCGCTTTCCTTAACCCACCACTCCACTGCCTCCAACATCACCTTCCTGGATGTCGATCTCTCCATCCTGGAAAACAGAATCCACACCAGCGTGCATCTCAAGACCTCCAACCGCCTTCAATATCTCCAATTCGACAGCTGCCATCCCCTCCAACCAAAACCTCAATTCTCTACGCCCTAGCCCGGCGAGGGCGGAGAATCTGCTGAGACAGACTCGCTGTCCGACTACTGCTCCACCCTCTAACATGCATTTCTATTGCGCGGATACCCACCGGATCTGATCCGGGAACAAATCCGGCAAGCAATCGCACCCACCACCCCTAACTCCCACCCCAATACCCACGCCATCACCGATTCCACCTCAACTCACCCTAACCACCCTTTTTCCCCGGCATCCACGATATTTTGAGAAATATCTTAAAAGCCGCCCACCCTATCCTCACATTCTCCCCCCATCAGGTTTCATTTCCTACACCACTGGTCCTCTCCTTCCGCCGACCCCCTAATCTGAGAAACATTTTATGGAAAAAAGAACCCCCAGAACCTACTCCTCTGCACCCTGTTGGATCTCATCCCTGTGGTAGACCCCGATGTCTCACATGCCCAATTACCCCCCCTGCAATTCCTTTTCCAGCCCCACAACTAACATCACCTACCCCATAACATCACCTATCCCATAACTTCTTCCACCAACTGTATCACTCGTAATATCATTTACCTCCTGAGATGTATCCAATGTTCCGCTTTCTATTTTGGCCTCACCAGTAATCCCCTCAACATCCGCATGAACGACCACCGCAACAGCGTCATTCTTAAACGACCGCTGCCTGTGGCCATTCATGTGAACAATCACAACCCAAAATTTAATGATTGCTTCACGGTGAGGGCCATTCGCACTCTCCCCGATAATGCTTCGGCTCCCCAACTCCGTCAGTGGGAGCTTGAACATATCCATCTTTTAAACTCCTTCACTCCCCCTGGCCTCAACCTTCGCTAGCATTTCACTCCCTTTCTGCCATTCCCCTACCCCCTCCGTATCCTCCACTTTCCGACATTTCCGCACTACCCTTTCACCTCCATGCCTCCACCCAGCGTCATCGCCATCAGTTGTCTCTCTCCTGTGCTGACGAAGGGATCGTCCCCAAAAGCTTCCGTGTTTTTGTGTTCGTTTTACGTGTGTCACTTTGACACCTTCAGCAGCTCGCCAACCTGAAGTCATCTTATTGCTAAGTGCTCACCGGGCTTCCTTATCCCAACAACTTGTTGCCATCCATTTATCCATTTACCTTTCCTCTTCCGCAAGCATATATATATATATTCGTGCTGTTTGCCCTTTATTCCTGCATTTCTGGTAAATAATTCCCTATCCTGATAGATTTATAATTTTCAATTCAGTGAGCCTGCCATATTTCCGCAACCCTTCCATATAAATTTAAAGTCCTTTCCACCTCATATTTTCAGTTTACCATCGAAAACTGTTGTTTAATTCTCTGCACCTCTTCCTGTCATTTGCCGCAAAACCTGCTTTCACCATCTCTTCTATATTTTATTCACTCCTTCCTCTACATTTTCTTTCCTAACGTATTCGTTTGCCTTCAAAAGCTTCACCTATTTTTAATACTCACAGAAAATCAGCTTCACAGGACACAAATCTCTCTTTATGGATGCATGGGGGGAGATCCAAGCAATAACCGTCTGCGGCGCATCCATCTTTGCGACCGCCGCTACTCTTCCACTTTGCATGAAAACCGTATAACCTAGTCCGACGTTAATTTCTATAGCCGAATTGGACCAAAACGAATGAACTAATGCAGGGAACGGTAAAAGAAACTAAAGTGAAACAATCCCCTTCTTTTTCCTCTACAAATTATGAGAGTATTATATCCATTCTTTCACAGGCAGCACCTCCGTGTAGTGAATTTATCCACTGCTCTTGGAAAGGAAAAAACGAGGATTGCTGTGGATCATTGTTTCGCCCAATTCTTACAGACGAGGGAGTTTGCTACACGTTCAATATGCTGCCGACTAAGCAGATTTTTGCCAACAATTTGTGAGTATAGAATTTTAATCCTGCCTTTCCCTTCGGCTGATCATCTTTAGTAAATCTTTTTCATATAGCTCTAAAAAGTAATAGACAACTATGCTCATGAACAATCAAAGAGAAATAATTATAACAATTATTCACAGAACGGTAAGTCCTCGCTATTCGTCATGAATGCGTTCTTGAGGGTCACGACGAATAGCAAGAAATGAGAAGGAATAGGATTGATATCATAGGGTTGAGCGAAGTTAGGTGGGAAGAAGAATGACAGTTAAATTGGGAAGAATTCACACATCAGTTTACTTTGGAGGAAATGGTGGGGCAAGGGGAGTAACTCTGCTACTTATGTTAGGAAAGATACGATGAGAAGCGTGAAGAAGGTAATAGTAACAAACTATAGGTTGATGGCAATATAACTAAAAGCAGTTCCAGTGGGCATGTTGATAATCTCTATTAATAAAAGCTTTAGTCTGTGCCTAACGCTGACGTTGTCAATCGCAATTTTAACGCGTTTTTAACAAACTACCCGATTAGGTGGAAGATTTAAATTTCGTAGGAATGTTTGATTCAGATATAAAAATTAAATGACCCAGGTTCGACTCCAGGGAGGCGATTTCCATTTCCCATCAGATGACACGTAAAAAGCGACTTTTTAAAGTGCAGGATTTTATTCTTTTGGAAATTAAAATGAGAAAGACTTGACGTACCTACGATCTTCGAATTTGAACTATGTTTTAGGAAAATTAATGAAGTGTCTCATTGTATTCATCTTTTTCCGCCTACCGTTCGAAACTTCTCATATTAAACATTAAAATCACATATTTTGGGAAAATATCGGCTTTTAAACGGAATGTTGCCTTGTCGACCACGTCATTGTTGTACTTTGAAAATCAATTATTGTCTCATTGTCAGCCCGCATACGTGTAATATATACGAGTGCATAGATTGCCTTAAATTATCATAGGATTTTTCGCGAAATTACCTAAACAGAGAGAGGGAGAGAGAGACGGCGAGAGGGAAGGAGGGAATATTATTATTTATATATTATAATTATGTGTAAGAAAAGCGTGCTTTTAATACGTGAGAGAGAAGGAAAGAGACGAAAAAAGAAAGAAGGAGAGAGACAGGGAAGAGAGTGAGAATGGAAAGAGAGGGAGAGAGACGGAGGAGAGAGAGGGAGGGAGACAGAGAAAAGTAAGAGATGGATAATGGTCTTTATTAAGACGAAATTGAGTCTAGGAAGTCTATTTTTCCAGAGGAAAGAGAGAAAAAGGGAGGGGGGAGGAGGATGGGAGAGAGAAAGAGATAAAAGGAGGAGGAATGGGATGTAATACCTTAAGATTAATACTTAATCCAAGCATACCCGTCATATGTGACGGGTAATTACGTTAGTTATACTAAAAGCCTAGATGTGTGTTTGTGTATAATGCAGACGTCATCAATGGCACTTTTTAACGTTTTTAACAAACTTCCCGATAAGGTGCAAGGTTGAAATTTTGCAGAAATGTTTAATTCAGACAAAAATTTAATGACGAAAACAAAATATGAAAAAAAAACCTGGGGTCGACTCCAGGGGGTCCATTTCCATTTCCCGTAAGATAACACCTGGTGCAGACTTTTATTCTTTTGGAAATTTAAATTAGAAAGAACTGACGTAAGATCTTAGAATTTAAACTGTTTGAGGAAAATTAATGAAGTTTCTTATTTTATTAATCTTTTTCCGCCTAATATATGAAATCTCTCACATTAAACATTTAAATCGCATATTTTGGGAAAATATCGGCTTTTAAACGGGATGTTGCCTTACCGACCACATCATTGTTAAACTTCAAGAATCAATTGTTGTCTCAACCCGCATTACCTCTAATATATACGAGTGCATAGATTGCCATAAATTATCGTAGGAGTTGTCGCGAAATTACGTAATCCTAATGGGACTGGGATTTAGTTAGGATTGTTTCGCTTATCCAAACAACTATATATATGCAGAGTAAGAGAGAAGGGGATGTGGCGAGGGAGATAGGAAGGAAGGGATATAGAATAGAAGGTACATAGAGAATAAGGGAGGTATAGAATTAGAAAAGGACGGGAGGAAAGAGATAAAGAAGGAGACAGAGAAAAAGAGGCAGAGCTATGGATTGGGACAGGAGGGAATGAGAGTGGGGGAAGTTGGAGGAAAGATAGGCAGAGAGAGGGAGGGAGAGAGAGAGAAGGAAAGAGAGAGGAATGGAGAGAGAGGGAAAGCGAGAGGGAGGGAGAGAATATTAATATTATTTATTATTATTACTTCATTTACATAATCCTAATGGGACTGGCTCTCCCTATGGACTGCATAACCTTATAGAGGTGGAAAGGTTTGTGTACTCTTATGAACCAAAGAGCTATGCCGGTGGGAGATAATTCTCCTGGTAGGACCATCCAAGACGGAAAGGTCTGAGGGGAAGTGTCAGACTATGGAGCAATATTGGGGATTTTACATCCCCCTGTGCAAGGGCAGCAGCTCTGAACAGCTACAGATGGGTATTCACTCTTGTGAAACTGCGATGAGGAAAGCAAGGGGAAACTACCTCATTATTTTTCCCATGATATGCTGAGAAGCTGCAAATACCTCAATGAGAGGAGAGAGAGAGGATGTGGGGAGGGAGATAGGAAGGAAGGGATATAGAATGGAAGGTACATAGAGAGTAAGGGAGGTATAAAATTAGAAAAGGACGGGAGGAAAGAGATAATGAGGGAGACGGAGAAAAAGAGGCAGAGCTATGGATTGGGACAGGAGGGAATGAGAGAGGGGGGAGGTGGGAGAAAAGATAGGCAGAGAGAGGGAGAGAGAGAGGGAAAGAAAAAGAGGAAGTGATGGAGAGAGATAGAGGGAGGGAGAGAGATTGATTGATTTGGTCTTTATTTGGGGCGAGATTGAGACTAGGAAGTACCATCTTCCACCTAACCCCTAGGGAGGAGAGAGGGAGGGAGAGACAGGGAGGGAGGGAGAGAGAGGGAGGGAGAGAGAGGGAGAGAGAGAGATGGAGGGAGAGAGAGGGCGGGAGAGAGAGGGAGGGAGGGAGAAGGAGGGAGAGAGAGGGAGGGAGAGAGAGGGAGGGAGAGAGAGGGAGGGAGAGAGAGGGAGGAGAGAGAGGGAGGGAGGGAGAGGGAGGGAGAGAGAGGGAGGGAGGGAGAGAGAGGGAGAGAGAGGGAGGGAGAGAGAGGGAGGGAGAGAAAGGGAGGGAGAGAGAGGGAGGAGAGAGAGGGAGTAGAGAGAGGGAGGGAGAGAGAGGGAGGGAGAGAGAGGGAGGGAGGGAGAAGGAGGGAGAGAGAGAGAGGGAGAGAGAGGGAGGGAGAGAGAGGGAGGAGAGAGAGGGAGGGAGGGAGAGGGAGGGAGAGAGAGGGAGGGAGGGAGAGAGAGGGAGGGAGGGAGAGAGAGGGAGAGAGAGGGAGGGAGAGAGAGGGAGGGAGAGAAAGGGAGGGAGAGTGAGGGAGGAGAGAGAGGGAGGAGAGAGAGGGAGGGAGAGAGAGGGAGGGAGAGAGGAAGACAGACAGACAAACGACTTTATTAGGGCGAAATTGAGACTATGTAATCCCTTCTTACATTTAATCCTTTCGTCATATAAGTAATTACAATATTTACAAAATAAGAGATATTAATTACAAACAGATTTCAACAAAATACATATTAATTACAAGTTAATATATTTGTTAGTAGAGTAGAGATTAGAGAGAGAGGGGGAGAGAGAGAGAGGGAGAAAGAGAGGGAGGGAGAGAGAGGGAGGAAGAGAGAGGGGGGAGAGAGGGGGGGAGAGATAGGGAGAGAGAGGGAGGGAGAGAGAGGGAGGGAGAGAGAGGGAGGGAGAGGGAGGGAGGGAGAGAGAGAGAGGGAGGGAGAGATAGGGAGGGAAAGAGGGAGGGAGGGAGAGGGAGGGATAGAGAGGGAGGGAGGGAGAGAGAGGGAGGGAGGGAGAGAGAGGGAGGGAGAGAGAGGGAGGGAGAGAGAGGAAGAGAAAGGGAGGGAGGGAGATGGAGGGAGAGTGAGGGAGAAAGAATGAGGTAGACAGAGGGAGGGAGAGAGAGAGGAAGGGAGGGAATATTATTATATATCCGTCATATGACGGGCAATACACTAGTTAAGGTATATATGCCAACGTCCGCTCATGAAGAAGAAGAAATCTAGGACATTTATGAACAAACTAATGACATTCATGAAGAGTGAAGAAGAAAGGTAAACTGCATAATAATGGGAGATTGGAACAGCAAAGTTGGAGATGCGCAAGAAGAAAATGTCATCGGTCAATACGGACTTGGGAAGATAAACCGAGGAGGAGAAATTGGTAGAATTCAACATTTATAACGATCAATTTATGACTAATACATGGTTTAAAAGCTATAAGCGAAGGCTGTATACATGGATGTAGCCCAAGAGATTAAATGAGAGGCCAAATAGTAGCAAAACAATGGTTCAGGAAGAGCAAAAACATGCTGAGACATTACCAGGAAACAAAATAGATTCAGATCACAACCTTCTAATGACCGATGAGAATATGAAGCTAAAACAAATAAGGAAAATGAGAAGATTCATGGACCTTGACAAACTGAAAGAAAGGCACGAAGTACGAAGGTTGACTTAGAAATTTGGAAAACAAACTGAAGACCCTGGATATAGAATGGCATGACGTTAAAGCATGTATTATAGATACTCTGAATAAGGAGGTTGGAAAACAAGAGAATAAAATCAAAAAACTATGGATAACTACGGAAATGCTCGAGAAAATGGAGGAGAGGAGAAAGTGGGAAAACGTGAACAGTGATAAAAGTAGAACTAAGTATAGACGTATAAACAAGAAGTTGAGAAGGGTAGCAGACAAAGCTATAGAAGACTGGATAAAGGGAAAATGTGAGGAAATACAACAGATGGAGAAGTTATGGCGGTACGACATGATGTACGCTAGGGCACTGGAATTAGAAGATAAGAGGCCTAATTGAATCCGTGCTAAATAAATTATGAATACAGACGGGTAGATAGTCACAGAACCAACGACTCTAGCACAGGTATGGAAATAATACACTAAGGAACTATACAACAAGCAGACAAGATCAGCGCAAAATGAACCGGAAGAAAATAAGACAACTCGGGACCAAGCATTTATCATGGAAAGCGAAGTTGGAAAAGCAATACTGGAGCTGAAGAAAGGAAAAGCTACAGGCAGTGATGGAATAACGGCAGAGGTACTTAAAAGTCATGGGATCAGAAGGACTAAAAGTGATAACGAAATTAATTAATAAGATATACGACCGGTAAGAGTGGCCTCTGGACTTTCTAGAAGTGACAACGATCCCTCTAAAGAAGAAGTCAAAGCCAATGCAATGTGAGACACAACTGTTTCAATTACATTAATCTCCCGTAATTCACAACATACTTAAGATACAAAAATGATACGACTCTTCTTAAGTGACACCGCTGCTGCCAACAGGCAATCAAATATAACACAATGGTAAATTGACAAGGAAATGCTTACAACTATATTGGAGTGAAATTATACAAAACAGAAAAATACAAAAGATATACTCAATAGAATTGTCCACTTGGAGGGATAATAAACGATACGAAAATAGCACTTGGATGAATAAGGAAATTCTGCCGGCCGGTTTAGGCTGCTCTCTGGCTGCTTGCTCGTCCTCTCTCTCTCTCTCTCTGCTTCCTCTCTCTCTCTCTCTACTTCCTCTCTCTCTCTCTCTCTCTCTCTCTCTGGTTCGACTCTCGTGACCGTCTCGCTAGCGCATCACCTCCGCGTCGCGTTCTGCTGCGTTGCCAGCTTGGAAGTCCGCTCGTTCGATCTGTTCTCGAGAAGAGGGCGTACCTCTGGCGAAAGTCTATTGGTTAATTCGCACGACCAGGAACCAGAGATGCTATCGGTGGAGTGAGAATCATATCAGAAAGGGCGATAGATAGGGTTAGCAGATCTCCATTGCCCAAAAAGAGGGCAAATGAAGGAAATTAAGAGAAAAAAGTGTACATCTTGCTCTTTTCAAAATAATTACAATAGGTTACGCGTTTGTTAGCAACAGCACATAGTGCATATGAATATTTGCAACAAAAGTTTAATAATAAACATATTAGTAATTAATATTATCGAAATATTTCACTTTTTCTAAGGCACTAAATCTACAATCCTCGTTGTAAATAAAAAATAAGTATTCATTTAGGTTTGCCCAATCTGTCGAAACTAAAAACAATGCATGAAGTTATAAAATTCGTTCAAATGAATCATCTTTTTATTGGGACCATTTGCAGTATACTTTGGAGGAACGAAAAAATTTAAACGCAAATTTGAAATTTGTCTTTTATAATCATTTTTATTATATTTTATGGTATGAAAATAAGAGGTAACAAAACAAATTTCATATTATTAATCCCAAATAAAAATTATCACAATACAAAAATACAGGATTTCAATATATAAAGCTATACAAGCAGATATTACCGTAAAGACCCGCGTATAGGACACACTTTTTCCACATTTTTGAAGCTAAAAAGTAGGGTGCGTTTTATACACGGGTACATAATATTTCATGTTTTTTTCTCTACGAAATATTTGATGAAAAATGAAAAATAAACAGCTGCAGACTAATATTTATTGACCATCAAAGTGTTTTAATTAAGATAAAACTTTTTAATATGAAAAAAGATTGCACTTTTACAAACAACAATTGTAAATACAAGATATTTCGGCTTCAATAGCCACTCATATTCATACATGGATACTAAACATTTTTTGTTCTTTCTGTACGAAGTCTTCAGTTAAAATGAAATTCCTGATAACTAAAATTTAATAATCAAGCATTTGCTCATTGAAAATATCTTAAATCAAGAAAACAAATCAAACTTTTCAAATAATTTCCCTACAATCCTAGAAATTCGCCATCATCGGAGTCATAATCGGTAATATGGAACTCGTCGTGAACTTCATTTGTTTCTGAAGCTTCAGATTCGTCTGATTCTAATTTTGCGGTCGTCGTGCCATTGTTGTCATCATCTTTCCATAATATGTCGTCTTCACTTTCATCCAGAGCATTACTTATGCTACACTTTTTAAATACCTTAATTACCGTTCCTGAGAGGTCATTCCATGCTTCCACGATCCACTGACAGATTGTTTTTAAATCTACTTTACAAATGAGTCCCCCTTTGGTGAATGTGTGTGTGCCATTCACCATTCAATCGGCCCACTTCTTCTTCAGTGCCGATTTAAACGGCTTGTTAACAGCAGCGTCTATAGGCTGCAGGATCGATGTCATTCCCCCTGGGATAATCACCAAATTTGTCTTTATTTCAAGGAGTTTCTTTTTTACTTCGGGACGTGTGTTGCATCGGAATACATCTAAGACCAAGAGAGATCTTTGACTCATTTCATCAGACCTTTTCCAAACAGTCTCGATCCAGTCACTGGTGATGTTTTCATCAAACCAACCTTGCTGTTGCACTCGGACTATGATGCCACGGGGAAATTCGAATCTCGGCATTGTTTTTCTTTTAAAAACTACATACAGGCAAGCATGACAGTGAAACGATTTTTTTCATTTCCCATTCCTCTCATCATGACGGTTCTTGCACCTCTCTCATTCACCTTAATATCAGACGGCATATAAAATGTTAATGGAGTTTGGTCGGCGTTACCTATTTGACTAAGTTGAAAATTGAATTTCTTTCTTAATTTTATTATATAGGACTAGTATGCAATTAATTTGTCCTCCTGATCTTCGGGTAAACGTTGACTAATGGTAGTACGTCGGCGGATTGATAAATTGTGTCTTTTGCAGAAACAACGACACCAATGCATAGACGCTTTGAAGTCTTTAATGGTTAATTCTTTGGAGAATATCAAAACTTGCGCACAAACAACTGATATTATTACACCCAAACATTCACTTCTTGTATCTATTATCCATTTCAGCAAGTATTCTTCCATTTCAGGATGGTTGGCCTTTTTGATCTTCCCCATATTTTTTATCGTTTCTTCAGCCTTTCTCTATTTTCTTATAAGACATTCACTGGGCCCAAATTCCCGTTCAGCCGTTCTATTACCATGTTCTTTAGCATACTGACACACTCTTAATTTATAATTAGCGTCATAACTTTGTCTCTTGACTTGCATTTTTTCTATCGTAGATAAGGGTAAAAATAAAATCCATTATTAAGTGATTAATAATCCGTGCTGAAATTTGTAAAGTAGGAATGTAAGTTCTATTTACGCATGTAGTAATACTTGAAGAAATTTACCTGCGAATTAGCTGGGTATCGCCAAAGTAGTATCAATGTAATTTTTTATCTTCAAAACGTCAAATAAAGAATTACGGGAACACAACCATACCCACCTACAGTTCAACATTTTGTTTCTAGATGGCTCTCAACCTGCTATTTTGCCTGAAGCGTCATTTGGAAGCACCATGAAAATTATAGTCAATATTAAGGGATAGAACTTTAAGGGAATCTTTATCAATAATTGAAATAAATAACTTTTTTAAATTCGAGCTACTTTATTTCTACTACAAGTTTCACAGATGATCGCAAAAACTTTTACCGAGTTTTTTATTTCAATTGGGTAGGAGACACGAAAATCTGCTACATTTTATCTTCTACATTGCTTTCCAAAGTGTTTTACTATATCATGTAATAAGTAGTTTCGGCATAGGTAAATCTCATAATACAAATACTTCAGTAAATTCACGTTTCAGATCATACTTAGCAGAAAGTATATTCGACAGAAATCATCTAATAGAATGGATATGAATCTTTTATTGCGACTTATTGTTTATTCTTAGAATTTTAAGAGAAAACATTCTTGAGTCCTATACAGGGGAACAGAAAATTCTCAAAATTTGAGCCAAAATCCTCCCTGCGTCCTATACACGGGTATTTACGGTAATACAAAATGGACTTAAACGAAAAATAAAATAGTTGAACAAGTTGCCTTTATTCAGATTGATATTTCGTCTTACTATATGTATGCATACTTCTGTAGACAATAATCATAAAATTGCACACAGGTTTACCAGGCTTTATGAAATAGAAAATAATACACTCGACACGTACCTATACCTAAATTTTTCCAATTTAAAAATGATTAAAACTTATAATTAATATAGGTAATTAAATAATTTTAAATAACTTGTTAAATAAATGTTTATTACTATAATAACTGTTATATTAATTATTATTGTACTTGTCACTTCTTCGCACCATTGCCAACAAGTCTTTATTAAACAGTGTTGATAAAAATCATCACCAGTTAGTTCTTCAAAATTAAACTGAACCTTTAATAAATTTGTCACAGATTCGGGTAAAAGACGATTTCTCTCGTCTGACCACTGAGCATTCATTGGGCTAAACACTTTTTCTACATTTTCGTTTTGTGCTGGTATGGCAAAGAAAAAATAACAATTTTTTAAAAATTCAGATGATATGCTTTCATTATGTTCTTCAAATATTTTACCCAATTTGCATCTTATAATAAATTTTTAAACTCGTTATTTTTGTTCATTTCAATTTAAAAACTGTTTAAATTGATACTTTGATCCAATAATAATGAATCATCAATCATCAATACCTTTCTCTTTTAAATATGCAAGAGATACTTCAATGTCACTCCAAGATGGCTTATCGTTCAAGCTCATCCAATCAAATACTTTGAAATCATCACTGCTTCATTTATTTAAATAAGAAATTCCACGTTCCTAAACACTAAGAGCTAAAACTTTATTGACGATGGGTCCAGTCTTCTTTCTTGCTGAAGAAACAAACGTCGATATAAATTCGTGGAGCAATCACAAGATTTGTAGATCTGGTGATGCATGGCGGTATTGAAAGCAATCGTAGCTTAAGTGGCCAAAACCTTTTCTTCTAATTTGCTGTTTTTTCGCACAAAATAGCTACTTACTTTACTGGAACTGCTGGCAGATTGTATGCTTGTTCTATGCTTCGTTGACTGCAATGTTGTTCCAGATCAGCCTTTACTTTGTTACCAATATTACACGATTCACAAAAAGCCTCGGTATCGGTTTTGGTTCTTTTGAACATAAGATATTTTCTTTCGAGTTCGTCGAGACATGATGAAAGGAATCAGTTTTCCTTTATATAACAAAAACAATCTAACAAAAACGAAATAAGGACAAACAGATTTAATGAGATTTTACGACAAACGGTAATGTAATCATCAGACCAGCATAAGTTTTACACGACAGTAAAATAAAACTTTGAACGAAATTACTTTGGGATTGACACTTCGGGAAAGAGGAGGGGTGGGGGCTTGGCGGGAAAGATTCTCCTCCCTCACAGCCAATCATAGGCGGACGAGAGGGAAGTGTTGCTAAAGGGAACCACGCTGCATTGCCACCATGTCCCCTGTAAACAAAATACTTTCAGTCTGTTACAAATGGTTACATAGTATAGGTCTATGTAGTAGGTCTGCGCAATTCCCAGAACTTTGTTGCGTGCAAAAGGAACGTGTACATGGGGACTTATGCACATGCTGGCAATATCGCACCCGAGCCTCCTCAAACGCCAATCCCAAAGTAATTTCGTCCAGACTTTTTTTTGTAGATTAACAAATACGGAAAAAATATTCTGCATTGTTGCCGTTAGATTTTCTTCTAGTCACGGTGGTTGAGTACAGAGAGCCGCAAAAGCCGACAGTGCCGCCAATTACCGCTATCTGTGACAACATTAAGATTTTGTACACATAAAGACCAAGAGGACAAAAGAACACAATTATGAAAAAGTAAAGAGTACAACAGAGGTATCTCTCAATAAGAGTATATGTACTCTAAAAAGAGTACGTTTGGTAACCCTAGCAATAGAGTACAGCCAAGATTGCTGCTTATGTTTCGTCGACTGGCAGAAGGCATTCGATAGAGTAAATTGTGTAATACCGATGAGGATAGTGAAGGATATAGGCGTAGATTAGGAAGAGAGGAGACTGATCAAGAATTTCCATGCGAATCAAGTTGTGAAGGACAGGTTGGAGAATGCTGACATCAATGAAGTGAATATCGGTAGAGGAGTAAGACAGGGCTGCTGCCTATCGCCGATCCCGTTCAATATCGATGGAGAAAGACTGATGCAAGAAGCGCTAGGAGGAAGGAGGAAGAATTATAATAGCAGTAAACTAGGCGTATGATCAAGTGTTTCTAGCAATAAAGGAAAAAAGGAACTCCAGAAAATGATAAGTAGACTGTTAATAACAGGTAGAGAATGCGGAATGGAAATAAATACACAAAAATCCAAGGTCGTGCGAATATCGGGTAAAGAAGAAAACTTTAATATAAATACTGTCATTAGGACAAGTTTCAGAATGCAAATGAAAGGATCCTAAGGAGAGATGCACCTGTGAAAGCGAAAGCAAAATCCGTCTTCGTAAGATAGGAACTCCTAGTATGTAACGGGGAATATAATGGGCGATATTCGCAATTAGTTGATAAGTATAGCTTTGTATGGGACGAAAACATGTACAATAAGGAAAATTATATAAAATATACTTTGAGATCTTCAAAATCTGGGCATGGCGAAGAGAAATGGATAGACAGGATGAAAATTGAGGAAAGGATTGGAGAGAAGCAAATGATAATAAAGGCTAAAAGAAAGAGAAAGCCGAACTGTAGCGATCCCTTAAGAGAGAAAGAGAAAGAGAGAGAGGGAGAGAGAGAGAGGAGGGGAGAAGAGGGGGATTGATAGATTGATTTGGTCTTTATTTGGCGCGAGATTGAGAATAAGAAGTCGCATCTTCCACCTGATCCCTCGTCATGAAACATATGTACCAATGTAAATACAGGTAACAATAGAAATACAAGTATTTGAAAAGAAAAGATGCGATTTTGTGGGGGAAATATGGACTGCTGAATAATGGAATCCATGTCAAAAAACCCACTGCAGGAAAACACCCACACAAGAAGGGGGTGTGAAAAACCTGTGAAGCCTACTGAGATTCACTAAAGAATCACATAAATCAGATTTAGAACAAGTTATAAGTACATATATTAAAATCATAAAGAGATAAAGAAAAATAAATTGGCACAACACGAATAGATCATTGATAAAATAAACATAAAAGTATCAAAATGGATAAATATATAAAC
Source organism: Tanypteryx hageni (assembly GCA_028673005.1). Lineage (NCBI taxonomy): Eukaryota > Metazoa > Arthropoda > Insecta > Odonata > Petaluridae > Tanypteryx > Tanypteryx hageni. The sequence continues at coordinate 272,533,541 of CM054112.1, forward strand.
ATTGGTGCGTCTGAACAAAGTGGAAAGACGAAAAAAAAACCAATAAAACACAAATATTTATAATAAATATTATTTTGTCAAAATCAAGACATTTAAAAAAAAATAAAAAAAATAAAATTGAAGCATTAAGCGTGTTTAACTGTTCCTTTGCAAGGTTAAGAGAGATTGATAAGCAGTGTCGCTTGAATGAGGAGAGCGAGTGCGAATTCTTTATTGTTTGGGGAAGGTTGTTCCATAGTCTGCAAGCAGTTACAATGAAGGACTTTTTGAAAATTACTGTTCTGTTGCGAGGAATAAGGAGTTTATGGCTCCCTCTGATATAACGGTTATGTACAGAGTCTATGCTTCTAAATTCAGCGGCAAGATAATGCGGATTGTTGGAATTAAGTTATTGGTATAGCAAGGAAAGCAAATGTAGGCGTCTACGAGACTCCAAATTTAGCCAGTTTAGTTTGACGAGCGACTCAGAAATGTGGTCTGATTTCTTCAGATTAAATATATATCTGATACACGCGTTATGTGTTCTCTGAATTTTTAACGAAAGCTCTTGAGATAAATCTTGGTACGTAATATCAACATAGTCAAAATGAGGAATAATTAATGAAGTTACCAGATGCTTTTTTAGAGAAACCGGAGTACTACTACTTAACTTCTTGAGTGAGTGAAGAGATGAATTTACTGTTTTACACATATTTATAACATCTGGGGCCCAAGAGACGGTTTCATCTATAAGCAAACAAAGATTCTTTACCACTTTACAATAAGGTATAGTTGAATTTGTTATGTTGATCGGGATTCTTTGGGATTGATTCATAGCTGCTATTATCTTAGGGTAACCAATTAAGATTGCCTGTGATTTTTCTGGATTGATACTAAGAAAGTTTTTATTACTCCAGACCTCTAGCGTTTCTAAGTCTTTATTGATATTTTTTAGGGTTTTTGCGAGATCGTTTGCGGTAGAACCTGTGTATAATTGCAAGTCCTCTGCATAAAGGTGATGATTGCAGTATTTAAGTGACACGGAGCAGTCATTTATGTATAAAGAAAATAGTATGTGACCTAAAATTGAGCCCTGTGGGACCCCTCCTCCGTTTATAAGCCAATCAGATGAAGAGTCAATGGAAATAACTTGTTGGGAACGATCGCTTAAATAAGAAGATATCCAATTTATGGCCGAACGCGAGAAGTTCATTGTTAGCAGTTTAGAAAGCAGAACATCTGTCTATCGAGTCGAAAGCCAGTCAGTAGTACTAAGATTGTAACTTCCCTTTTATCCATAGCGCGGCGAATGTCATCGGTGATTTTTACAAGAGTAGTGGTGGTGCTGTGAGATTTACGAAAGCCAGATTGGAAGGGATCTAACAATTGATTTTCGTTAAGAATGAGCGTGATTTGTTCATGCGCTAATTTTTCTAAGGCTTTTGATAAGACAGGTAAAAGCTTATTGGGCGAAAATCGTTGATTTCAGTTGATTTCGATTTCTTTGGTAAAGGCCTTATGAAAGCGCGTTTCCACTGCAAAGGAAATTAATATGTATCTACATCTACATGATACCCTGCAAGTCACCTTTTTGGTGGATGGCAGGGGGTGCAGTGCACCAAGGGCCCATAGTTTTCCTACGTTATCTTTTCCTATTATGTTCTCTTATCGTCCTAGGGAAAAACGATCCTCTATATCGCCCCGTTCTACATTCTATCTCGCGAATCTTATCCTCACTGTCCTGCCTTCCGATATACGTCGGGCTTCTGATAAGTCCCACTTCCTCATTCGCTAGTCCCTCCGACATAAATTTTACCAGTAGTATAAATCTAGCGTTCCTCTAACGATGTCCATTTCAGATTTTCTATTAATAATGTTACGCTTTGTTTACTATCGTAATTCCTCTTCACAAATCTAGCTGCCCTGCGCTGAACCTTTTCTATCTCGTTAGTGAGTCCCTTTTTGTAGGGATCCCACACAGCTTAAGCATATTCGACCTGCGGTCGAACCAAGGATAAATAACATAATTCTTTCACTTTTCGGAGCTATTTCGAACTACTCTCCCTATAAAGGCCAGATTTTTATTAGCGGCGCATATCAATCGGCGAATGTGGGTGTCCCACGAGAGATCACGATGGATCGTGACTCCGAGATATATAATCGAGTCTAAAACTGGAATCTCTACTCCGTCCAACGAATAATTAACATCCAACGAGATACTCTTTGTTCTCCAGAAATTGATGACGCAACTTTTCTTTTGGTTGATCTCTAACTGCCATTCCTTACACCATGCAGAAGCCTTATTTTACTTCTGACTACTGATCTGATATTGTTTATATAAATTAGAAATAATAACGGACCAATTACACTACCCTGCGGAACGCAAGAGACAACCTCCACTAAGTTCGAAGATTTCCCATCTATAATAACCTTCTGCTTCCTATGCTTAAAAATTCACGGATCCAACTAACGATTTTAGAATTAACGCCTAAGGTTTCTAATTTTGTTATTAACTTCCTGTAAAGTACCATATCAAAGGCTTTCCTAAAATCTAAGAAGATGGCATCGACCTGCGTATTCTTTTCTCCGCTTCGATTTTCAACTTACATTGCATATACGGCCAGATGATCACATTCCATCTTCAATGGTGACTTTGTTTATTCTTTCTGGGACGTTAGTTGCTAATAAATCTAATGTTTCCCGATCGCGTTGGCTTTCTGACTAATTGAAGGAGAGAGTGCTCGCAGAATGTTTCGATTAATGCCTCACAGGATTCGCGTTCTTTACCACTAGATTTGAAATAGGTTTTCTTAATCAATTGAGTGTAAGTTAAAGTCACCACCGACTATAACGATTCCATCTTGATTTATCAGTCTATGCTTTGATAGTTGCTTCTCTAGATTCAAAATACAATCTACACCAGTGTTAGGTGGTCTATAAAACGAGCATAAGAACACCTTCTTGGAGCCTTCTTTGCCTATGCGGCACCAAACACTCTCGATCGTCACTTATCGGAATCTCACTGCTACCGTAATTATCGCTAACCGCTATGATCTATTGGTGCGATCTTTTCTATAGACACGATAGTCTCTAGGAAATATCTCCTGACTCTGAATCTCATCCGTTAACCAACTTTCTGTACCTATCAAGACGTCGGCATGCAGACTGCGAATAATATGCTCGAACTACGGAATTTTCCTACGCATGCTGCGACGAAATAAAATTGTGAGACTTAAACTTTGCGGAATTGTTAACCACCTAAAATTATGAAAAGTTAACAATAGTAAAGGCTATACGGTTCCTCATTATCAGAGTGTTGATCAAAATATTCTCGTTTCGGTCAGATTGACCCGCTCGGACATGCTAGTATTAAAAGCATTAAAACGTCTTTAATTTCCATTAAGAGCATCAAAGGTCCCTTTAAAAGCAATAATGTAGTTGCCATTGTTTTTGTACATTTCCATTCTATTCGTAGCATTAAGAATGTTGATTTTTTCCAGGGGGTTAAAAACTTTTCATCTCTTTATACCTTCAATCTTCCGATTTTGGCTGATTAAAATCGAACCTGGGCCCTTGGAATGGGATGCATACATGCATCGCTCTCTTCCTCTGGATATAATAGAATAGTTAAACTTTCGAAAATACATCAGAGATAAACATGAAACAATCAGTTGCTCCTGAACATTTCGAAAATTTTAGCCAATCGGTCTTAACTTCGTATAATATTTCTAAAATCCTCAGAATTCGTATTAATTGGGTGCTTAAAGCTCTACTTTCAAAATGCGACACATGTGTGGCTAAAAGCTGCAAGTTTTGTTCTTCGTATTTCATAATTATTACTAACGCAAATATCAAATTTCAATGCAGACGGGCTAGTAACGTTCATGTCATCTTCGCCTCAAAATTTATATTTTTTTCTCGAAACAATTTCTCTAACTCAAAAATGTGTTTTTATATCGTGCTTCCGAATTTAAAAAAATCTAGTATATTTCTAAAACATCCGAGTCCATTCTGGAACATTGGAGAAATGTTTAATAAAATTCTAAAAGATTATCAAATGCGATATAAACAAATATGATACCCTTGCTAAAGCAAGAGGTGAAAGAACGCTTTCTTAAAACTAGAGCTTTCCATCCGTGGAAACTCCTCTCGCTTCACTAGTTGCGCTATTCAAAATTTTGAATTTTCCGACTTTGAAGCCACCAAGCGGAAAATCATAAACCAATTGGAAAATTCATAGTTTGATAGGAGTTCGATGTGTCCGCAAACGGACAAACAACGCGATGACATTAGTACGTTTTTGCTTTCAAGATAAGTAGAGATGTGCACGGGTTTCCCGTGGTACAGAAGTGCTTTTCCTAAAATTCGACCTAGTACAATCGTTTACCTTCCAAATTCATAGTTACAGAAACATTCTAATCTTGATATTGTGGTAACCCTGTTTAGTCGACCCGGTTGAAATATGCTATTTTGGTTATTTATTTATATGAAGATTATATATTTGGTTAAAATTCATGCGGTCAGTTCTCTAGAGGTAAGTATGTACGTGTATAAGAAATATTATTTTACCTGCTCTTTACCTCCGCTTAAAACATCTTCATTTCATTATGCTTTGTTGTATAAATCGTATATACAAAATTTAGTTGAAATCCGTCCAGCCAATTCCTTCCAAATCCATAATTACTGAAAGAGTTTAATTTGTAATTGTCGCACCCGTTTGGCTGATTTGGTACAAATATGCTATTATGGTTTTGTATAAATGTGCACATTATAAATATTAAATTTCGTTAAAATTAAACCGGGCAGCTCAGCATAAATACGCTTAAAATGAAACTTATAATTCCATGTATTGTGACAGCCCTGCTTTCTATATCTAATACATATATTAGAGAGAATTCTCTCCTTTCTGTGTGTTTGCACGGTTTGCACGTTTGCATAGTTGCAGGACATTTTTCATTTGCATTTTAAAATCACTTAGAATTGCTCTATGAATACGGGACTAACACCGAACGACGCCTAAAAGAACAGATAAGTATTCATTTTCCGGCCATCGATTTTCGAATACGGGTCGAAAGGTTCCACAAATTCGTCATTAACACAAAAATTTGGTTAAATTTTAGAGAGTAAAATTTCCTCGTCAGGGCGACGGCATTGTTGCTGATCTAGCAAAATTACGTCTATATCTAAAAGCAATGACAGGAACTTCGATATTGTATTTTAAATCAATTGTGAGAACTCTTCTTATATATTTTGAATGCATTTTAATCGAAAGGGAAGTAATGATGACTTAATTTGAACGATAGGTTTGTTTACTACAGTGCCACTTCTAAGGCGTGGAAGAAATGCGAACGAACATACGACCGCTAATATTTTAATTAGCTTTTTGTTTTGTTTACCTTGACCACGAAAGATCTTAGTAAGTAGCTTTTTTAATTCACACATTTTTTGTAATCACTACAAATGCGTCAAATATCTTGATTAATTATCGAAAGAAATTAATCATAATCATTGTCAATATAGTAATTTGCTTTAAACTGCCCAATAAAATTTGCAAACGAAAAGATATTTTCAATGTGCGCGTGAAGTATTTTCCCATTTGAAATGTTGAGTTGTCCATCACTACAATACATTGGAGTCATTTCTGACTTCAAGTTTTTACGCTGTGTTTATTTGTTTTAAATTTACATGAAACTTGTCACATAAATTTTCAATCGGTTTTTGTCCTTCATGATTTTGTTTCATTCCAACCTCTTTATGAAATGTCGAAAAATCAGAAAAAATCTGATATAAACTTTAAATATGAGGGAGGAGAATGGAAGAGAGAAAAGGAGGAAGGATGGGAATTTCCGTAAATGTAATATTCAAGTCACGCATAGCCGTCATTTTGACGGGCTTTTGTACTAGACAATATAAATAAAATTGAAATTCTGTCTGTTTGTTACCGCATCACGCAAAAACGGCTGCACGGATTTTTATGAAAATTTCAGGGTATCTTTAGGATGGTCCATCTTAAAATATAGGCTATGAAGCGTAGTCAAAACAATATTTGGGGGTAGGGGGAGTATATACTTCTTTTGAAGAAAACCGTGGTTTGTGGCACAACATTTTATCGGTTTTTGAAGAGCTAAATCCAAAAATGTTACTTTTTTATACACTTTGATTTAACCGTGGTTTGTGGCACATCATTTTAACGGTTTTTGAAGAGCTGAATCCAAAAATGTAACTTTCTTATACACTTTATTACTTTGGCTGACCGATCAAGACCCGAGCAGAAGTGGGAGCCGGTCGGCGAAATTCATGATATAGCAATGAAACCGAGCTCTTGGCTGTGTGAACGTGCCATTTTGACTCCCAAGAATGACCAGGCGGCTGCAATCAATAGTACAATTCTTGGCCGATTTCATGCCCATGAAGCTGTGTACACATCTGTGAATAGGTACTGTACTCAATCAGGATGACGCGGTACATTTTCCCACGGAGTTTTTAAATCCTGTTACTGCACCTGGACTACCTGCGCATAACATCACTTGAAAAGTTGGAGCACCCATAATGCTTTTACGAAATTTATGCGCTCCAAAGCTATGTAATGGAACTCGATTGCAGGTGAAACCCCTCCAAAAGAATGTCATTGAGCTGACAATTTTAACGGGATGCGGTAAAGGGGAATCGGTCTTCATCCACCGAATACCGCTTATACCAACAAATTACCCATTCGAGTTCAAACGCCTGCAGTTCCCTGTGAGCGTCTGTTTCGCCATGACGATAAATAAGGCACAGGGGCAGACGCTCCGAATAGCAGGTGTTGACTTACGATCAAGCTGCTTTTCACACGGGCAGCTGTATGTGGCTTGCTCGAGGGTGAATAGCACCAGGGATCTGTTTGTTTGTGCCCCCGATGGAAAGACCAAAAATATCGTGTACGAGGAAGCGTTGAACTTATGTGAACTACCTTACGTCCCGGGCAAAGCCGGCTAAAGTAGGTAGTCTATACTAAAAAATGTTGATTTTGTTTTTTTATGTTGCGCATCTCCTTCGTATAAAATTTCGTTGAAATCGGTCTGGCCAATTCTTCTCAAATTCATAATTACCGTAAAGGTTTATTTTGCAATTGTGGCAGCTCTGCTGTGTCGATCGTTTCCAAGAATGTCATTTTGGTCACGTATTTATTTGAAAATTCTATGTATCAAATTTGGTTGAAAAAGGTTCGGCCAATTCTTCCCTGATATATACACACACACGGACGGACGAACATCACGAAGACAATAGCGCTTTTCAGCAATGGCGAAAAGCACTGAAAACGTCATAATAAAGAATAAATAGACATAAAATACTTAAAGAATGAATAGAGGATTTGTATAATGAACTCATTGTTGACTTCTGGAGGAATATCATCAGTTTTACATCAAATTGAATACTAAACAATAAACAAACAATATTTTAAATAGATTTTATACGCGCCAAAAAGGAAAAAAATTAAATTTAAATTCCTTTAAAACAGTATTAAACGGTCCTATAAAAGGAGCCGTTTACAAATTGAGTATAGAAACATGGAAGGGAGAATTCATACCAAGTTTTATTGTCTGTTACAGGATGGGAGGGGATGCCCCCGGATATCTATTTTTGTCTTCTTAACCTGCGATAGTGAAGATGTATTTATTTATTTATTTATTTATTTCTTACTACGGCGAGGTTGAGGCCATATGGCCCCTTCTTCCACCTAACCATTATGATACACAATATGATAAATATAAATGTACAGAATTCAATACAAAACAATATAGAGAAATGAAAATCATTTCAAGGTATTCATAAATAATTAAAAAAATAAGAATAGTACAGCACAAATGTACACAAAGTAAAATAATAAAAATCATCATCACTGCCCTGTTTGCTGATGGATATAGTGATGTGCTGATATTTAAATGAAGGATAGAAGGAAAAATACAGAGGAAAGTATTACATTTTTATGAGGACCTAATGCTGGCTAAGTATTTAGCACAATGATTCTTAAATTGGTTAATACCATTGACAGAGTAAAAGTGAAAGGGGAGAGAGTTCCAAAGATTGCAGGCGGTAACGGTGAAGGATTTATTATAGTAACTGCGACGATGAGTGGGAATAAGTAATTTGGATGATCCTCGGGTGTTCAGGGAGAGGCCAGAATTAAGGGGTTTGAAGTTGCAGCTTAGGTATTTAGGCGAGGAAGAGGTGAGGATACTTCTTAGTTGCGTTAGGATATGCATCTTCCTACGTTCTTCCAAGAACAGCCAGCCCAATTCTTTGAATGCGTTTGTTATATGGCAACTTTTGCTCATATTAAAAATGTATCTAACGCAAGAGTTATGAGTCCTCTGGAGCTTTAGTAACAAATCTTGTTTTAGATCTAGAAAAACGGAATCACAATAATCGAAATGAGGAATTACAAGCGAATTTACAAGTAAAATTTTTAGTTTTACTGGAAGAATGTTTTTAAGTAGCCTAAGTGAATAAAGTGAGTAGTTGATTTTTCGGCAAATTTCGTTTACATGTTTAGACCAGCAGAGTGTATCATTCATAATAACACCAAGGTTTTTTACTGACTTGGAAAACGGTACAGGAGTGGAGTTAATTAATACTGGGTCAATATTTGACTTTTGTAATTTGCCGAGTAATTTAGGATAGCAGAAAATTATTGATTGAGATTTTAAGGGGTTTAACATTAAGCCATTACAAGCACTCCAGGTCATGAGCGATCTTATATCCCTATTCATGCAATCAATTCTGTTATTGATATGAGATATTTGAGTTCCTATGTATATTTGCAGATCGTCAGCATAAAGGTGGTACTGGCAGTGATGAATTGAGTTAGAGATATCGTTTATATATAAGGCGAAGAATAAGGGTCCTAATGTAGATCCTTGGGGACAACCACGGGAGACATTTTTCCACGATGAACTTTTATCAGAGATTGATACCATTTGGTAGCGATTCTGAAAATAAGATTTTATCCATTTCAAAGAGCTAAGGGAAAAGTTCATTTTAGCAAGTTTGGCAAGTAATACTCCGCTGTCAATGGAGTCAAACGCTTTAGAGAAGTCCAATAGTGTGAGAATTGTAGCTTTTTTGTTATCGAAATTCTCCCGAATATCATCTGAGACTTTGATCAATGCGGTAGCAGTACTGTGGCCAGTACGAAATACAGATTGATAGGGGTTAAGGAGCTCATATTCATTTAGATATTGATGTATTTGTTTATGCGCTAGTTTTTCAATAATTTTGGATAGCGTTGGCAGGATGCTTATAGGGCGAAAGTCCTGTGGAGTTGTTGGATTAGCCTTTTTAGGGATAGGTCGCAGTAGAGCACGTTTCCAGGAACTGGGAAAGTAACAGCTAGAGAAGGAGCAATTAATTATATGTGTAATGATCGGTGCCAAGATATGAATCAAATTATGGAGCATAGATCCAGTGATGAGATCATAGCCTTTTGTTTTCGAATTAAGTTTAGAAATTATCTTCTTTACATCGGATATGGAGACAGAAGCAAAACTGAAGGATTGTGAATAGTTTATGATTGAGGAAAAAATGTCAGAGATAGTTAAATTTCTTTGATTTACTGAAAATATATTAGGTGGTGATGAGAAGGCATCATTTAATGCATCAAGAGAGACAGAAGGTAGTTCAGAGTCACTTTTCTTATTCCCAATTCCGAATACTTTCAGTTTTCTCCATAGTGATGCATTGTCGGACTGAGGAGAAATTATTGAGTACGAGAATTTGATTTTGGCATTTCTAACTGCCTGCTTTACTTAGTTCCTCAGTTTTCTATAATGTTCGAGTTGGAGCGTAGAATTTGTGCGTTTGAATTTACGAAAAGCGGAATCACGATTCGACATTAATCTTTTTATATCATCCGTAATCCAAGGAGAATTTTTTCTAGTAATACGAATTGTTTTTTGTGGAGCATGGCGATCAAATAGATTGAGGAGGAAAGCATTAAAATTATTCACCTTGTCATCTATGTCATTTATATTAATAATACTTAAATGAAAAAATAACGCTAATTAATAAAGATTATTTAGGAATCCCCTTGAAAGTTTCCCAAAATAATTGTAAGTGGGAGCGAAAAAACCGGTTCGGACCGGTTCAATGGTGGTTGCTGGAACGAAACCGGAACCGAACCGAAATTTTCCGTGAACCGGAACGAAAACCGGAGCGAAAACATTTCGGTTCGATGCCCCCAGCCCTTGAAAGGTAAAGAAATATAGTAAGCGAGACATGAAGAGGACTGCGAAAAATAGGCGTACGTGGAGGATCAGGTGTAACCAAGAATAATCATTAATCTCTCTATTAATCTACGATGATGAAAAAGTCGATGATTGTAATAAGAAATCTCGTGGTGTTTGTCGCTACGCTATAATGTCAGAATTTAATAACGGCCCATCTACAATTCAGGTAATCGTAGTATTTTTCACGTTTCAAAGAATATCGATAATAATAACTGCAATTTAGACACAGTTTTGTTTTGCAATTAATTCGGTGAAGTTTTCCTGTGTTAAAAACCTAAAAAACATAATTTAATAAGTCTGAAAGTATTAAAGATTGTGCTAATCGGACCTCATGCTAGAATGGTGATTTCCAAACAGCAAAGACAACATTCTAGGCTCGGGCCTGCAACCGGCACATCAACTAATCCCGAGCATACCTGATAAAAGGAATTTTACTGTATATATTTTATTAAAGTAATTTATATCGACCAACGGGTGAAATATCTTTCTTAAACAGTCATACATATATCTCCAAATTTGTTTTATTGACTTGAATGCGCTGCAAGAATTGAAATTTTTATCGCGTGTAGATTTTATTTAAAAATTAGATAATTCCTAATTGCTAATATGATCATAGATATTCCAGATATTAGCCATAATATCATAAATAAATATTTATTTCTATTTTTTAACAGATCAATAGATGGATTTGATGAGAATCGCGACATTTTCTCACCGATAGAAATTCCCTGGACTGAATGGAATGCTGAAGATGGATATCCGAAGAATGCCTCGCTAAGCACTTACCCTAACAGGGGCCCAGGGGCTGGAGCCTTGTCTGGACTTCATATCTACTTAATGGCAGATCCATCAGATGTAGATGTTAGATGCCGTGTGATAGGAGGATACAAGGTATCAAGAAATTTATATAAAATTTAGAATTTACTATAGATTAACATTTCTGCTGAAAACAGAATAACGACACTTTTAATTTTTACACACTAGGTCCTCCTGCATAATCCCTCTGAATTTCCACGAATGAGTCAGCAATTCTTTCGAGCACCTCTGAGTCAAGACGTTGTTGTAAGTGTAAAGCCAAACATAATGGGAACAGGCAAAGAGTTACAAGATTATCCATCAACTAGGCGACGTTGTCTTTTTCAAACTGAAAGACAGCTGCGGTTCTTTTCTTTCTACACTCAACGCAACTGTGAGCTGGAATGTCTTGTAAATGCAACTTTAAAGTACTGCAATTGCATGCTGTTCTTCATGCCAAGTAAGATTCTTTCATTCTATGGACTTATACTACGCCTGTGGCTGTGTTTACGATTGGGTCCCCGGCGATGTTTAAACTACAGACATACACATCCGCAATTTACCCGACCCGCGTGTATACGCATCAAAGGTTGAGAGTAGGGTACGGATGAACAGCCACCGGGTTTGGTAAGGGTACGAATGCAAAATGCCCTATCCGAGCAACCATCTATTGTAAATACCCATAAGCTTCCGCGTGCATGAGGCGTGATTAGTCAGATCTCTGCCGTGGAGAAACTTCGCGTAAACCTTCGTTTGTATGTGATCACGTGTCCATGGTGTGCGTGTTGAGTGAGTCCTTGCCGAGGAGTAGGTTCCCGTAATCCCGCGCGTGTATATAGTGCTTCTGGTGTGTATGAGAACATTTTCCTTTTTTACGGCATTAAGGATTACCTAATTTCTGTAAGTTCATTAATATACAATTTAAATATAGTTAGGTAACCATCTCTATATAAAAGTTCTGACGTTTGTCTGATTCTCTGCGCTCAACGTTTAATATCTCGAGAATAGTTTGTACGATTTCGACCATTTTCCTGCAATACACTACCTCCTGTTCCTTTTAAACATGCTATCGTCTATCATAAGGTCACGGGTTCGATCCCAGAAGCGACAAAAGCGGCGACAATTGAGTTGTCATGGTAGCTAATTTTTCTCATTGTTAGACAATTTAAAAAATCACGTTTTTTATGGCTCTATACGTACTTTTAATTAAAATTTAATTTAATTCGACACAGATTAAAGTTTTCTCTCCGAAAAAATAACCGAAGTTCTTTCGAGGATAGAACTTGTCTCAATCGCGAGTTCGTATCATTCTTCTGAGTAATTATAATATATTAACGATAAATATGCCACACCCATTCACCTATTAATCAAATGGGGAAAATATACGTCCCCTGAACCATTATTTCTCCCTTCGTGTGACATAACTCATCTAAAGGTAAGGGTCCAATTTAGAAGATATTTTCGCAATACCCCGGAATGTAACTGTTGCACCTTTTTGGCAAGTCGTCTATCATAAAAGAATGGGCTCGATTCAAGGAGAATGAGAAAATAAATTATCTTGACAGATCAATTGAGCCGCATTTTAGATTCCAACTCTTTTATAAGGAGAATGTTTAAACGTTGCGTATTCTTACTTTGTGTTTGTTTTTTCTGTTCGTCGTTTTTTATTAGTACACAGATATCATTAAATAGTTTTTTACGCATCACATCGTACGCACCTATAGATGAAGGGGGGGAGATGGAAAGGCATAAAAAGTTCCACATTGTGGCTAATTTTAACAGCAGAAACAATATCTAGAATTTCCAATGCATTAAGCCTGTGGCCCTTCTTTTCACAACGTAAAATGTTTTAGTCAAAGTCCGAAAATGTCCATGATCAAGAAGGTGTTTCGCAAATTGAGAAGCAGTCCTATTGTTGTAGATATAGCACCACCGATGTTCTTTTTCCCTGGTTTTAAATGTCTCTCCAGTCTGACCGATATAGATAGCTTGGCAGTCACCACATTCCATTTTGTAAACACCACATTTATCACTGGGAGTCACACGGTCTTTGTTACACAATATATGGCTCAAGTTCACTTGACTAAGGAAAGCTATTCTGTGGGTATTACTAGGGAATAACTTATCCAATCTGTGGGATAAGGGTCCAAGAAAGGTCAAAATGCACCCTCTTTTGGGAGTGGGTCTATCGGAAAGCTGTTGCGGGAAAATCTTGTTGAGAGTGATGTTCTTTTGTTTTTTTCCGGAGAATGTGTTCTATTAATTTTTCTAAATATCCATTATTTAAGGCAATTGTTTTTATGAAAATAAAATTTTTTGTACCCTTCCCACTGCTCCCCTCCTTGATATTCACTCCACTCCTCGCATTATTTTCCTAACGAACCCCGATGACTCCACCTACTCATCACCCAATCGCCTTCCTCTGGGCCCAGATTTAAATGTAACCTCCCCTCCTTCTTGCCACCCCCCTCCCTCCACCCCTCATATTGGATATAGCCACGAAGCTCCAACAATTAAGAAAATAAAAAGGAGCGTTACTAAGACGTAAATTAGTTTTTAAAATAACTCTGAAACAATGCATTATATGGGAAAATGTTTCGAACAAACGTTGTAGAAATTGAAATGTCCTAAAAATTTTATTCCAATACTTTTTACATTCATCAAATATTAAAACCAATATTTAAAGAAATCTTGTGGCCACCACATGACTTTCTCCATACCTGTAATCTTTATATATAATTACTCAATATCGGTCCGTCCGTCCGTGTCTGTCGGTCCGTCCGTCTGTCCGTCCCTCCTCCCTTTATCTCTTAAACAGTTTGTCGTAGAGAAATGCTGTAAACGCCATTTTATTTTTGCCAACTAGAAGACCCCGGGAAACTATTTTCGTTTACGGAAGTGTCCCGGATTCGACTCCGGGAGACGATTATATTTTTCCATATGTTTACATAGGAGATTTGATTTTTCAAGGTGCAAGGTATATTTCTTTCATTCATTATAAACGTAAATGTGGACCGAATTTCTCTGTTTTTGCTTTATTTGACGGCTAAAACTATAAAATATCTTATTCTTACGATGTTTTCATGTTGCACGGGATAATTTCTCAGAAACATTCATTTCTTTTCGAAATTTTATGACTTTTTTGTACTCTTTCCGGGTGTTGCCAAGGCGACCCACATTGTTGTCTCCGATTGAATTAGCATTTATTAAGCCTTCAAATAGCCAAAATAATTGCGTTATCCACTTCGCGCTGTTTATGAAGCATCGACATTATAGTTGTAGTAATGTCAAACTTAATAGATTCCAATGTTAATAATTAAAGATAATTATTATTCAGCAAACTGCGTGTGGGCTGTGGGCATTTTTAACGATTTACCGAAAAAACTATTTTCTTTCTTTACTTCAACACTGGAATATGACCTTTTTCGTATTATTACTTTTAAACATGCAGATTTTTGACTGACTTCGCAAAAGTTTTTGCGGGCGCCACTAGTATTTATAAAAATTCCAAGTAGGTTAAATGATAATAAATATTTTAAAGGAACTGTGAGAAAAATGTAGACCACAAAGAATGGGAATAAATTCAAACCATAGCATTTTGATATTGGATATATCCCCAAAACTCCAACAATTAAGAACATAAAAAGGAGAGTTACTAAGACGTAACTAATAGTAACTTGTTTACAATAGTCGACAGTAGGTGGTGCGGTGGTTGCAGCTAAATAATTACTACCTATTTAAAATATCTCTTACACAAATGGGAATATGTTTCAAACAAACATTGTGAAAAATTAAATTTCCTACAACTTTTATTCCAGTACCTTTTCACGTTTATCAAATATTAACACTCTCCGTACTAACCCGGCCGGCGTGGATTCTCCACTAAGAGCTGAATTTAAATGTCCCTTTTGACCCTATTATTTCACGAGTGGCGCACAGCACAGTCATTACGTCATTTAACTTACGATAAATCACGAATGGTTCCCTCAACATGTTTGAAATTTTTAAGAAATCTCTTTTAAATATCAATTAATTTTTTATTAGTTTCCCTACCTTTAGATTTGACCCGGTTCCGCTCCTTTTCCTCGATGATACTTGAGAAAACATTCCACTTTACACAGTGGTAAGTCACACATTTCACATTTCCATGATGTTTCTATGCTCCTTACAGCAGGAGTTTGTCTTTTCCTACTGCTGCAGCACGCGCATACTCTTTTCCTTCCTTCAATTTTCACGAGTTGGTGAGTATTTTTCGAAAAAGCTATGGCAATTGGCAGGAATCTTTTGCGGCCTAAACTTTTATGAGAGGAGACATTTCCTATCATTTGTCTGTATAGAGCAAGGCAAAAATCCTTGTGTTTTTTCCATGCTTTGAAGTTGGTGGAGAATTTGTCTCTTTATACAGTATATAACTAATTGCAATGGCTGTGTTAACTACAAATGAATAAATATATTTCCACCACTTTTTCGTTTTCTTTCCAAAATCGTAGTAACACCTGCTCTGGTCTACTCTGTCAACCCCACCCATTAATTTATTGTACACTAAAATCGATTGAGGACATGGAATAAAAATAGGTTTATTCCCCTTCCCCGTTTTCCTGGACGCCATCCCACTCAAACTTGGGTCACAATTTGTTTAAAGAACAGTGTCACGATTGTCGTGCCAGACTATAGCTGTGACTTTTCCACACTGCAAAATTTTGCTTTCTCCTCTTTTAAGTTTTAGTTTCTTAGGATTTTTGAATTCTACTGGCCATTCCCTACGAGATGGTCTTGTGGTAGCGCACGCATAAGTATTGTTTTTGTGCAACAAATTCATAAGAGAAACACTTGAAAAAAAACTGTCGAAATAAACGTGGCGGTTCTTACCAAGATGGTTTTCAAGTAAATGATCGGGAACAAATGGTAGTCATAGATGGATTTAAATCAGATTCGGTCAGCGTGTCCTCCGGCGTTCCACAGGGAAGTGTCATCGGTCCCCTATTATTCCTTATATACATAAATGACTTAGATAATGTTATTACAAGTAAAATCGAGTTATTCGCGGATGATACGGTAGTTTACAGAGAGATTAACAGTCCTGCTGATCAAGCATTACTCTCTAACGATCTACACGCAATTCTCGAGTGGTGTAAAGAGTGGCAATTAGAGCTGAACTTAGGTAAGTGTTCCGTCATGAAATTCTGGAAAAACAAAGAAATTGAGGCGATGGATTACAGTATAGAAGGCGTACATCTAAAACTAGCCGAATCCGTCAAATATTTAGGTGTCATTTTAACAAGTAACCTCTCGTGGGACACACACATACGAAATATATCCGGGAAAGCTAAGCAGAAACTAGGATTCATCAAACGGATAGTAGGTAAAAGCGAAGAAAAAGTCAAAGAGACATGTTACTTTTCTTTAGTTAGACCGCTGCTAGAGTATGCGTCGAGCATATGGGATCCGTACGAGAAAGGATTAATCGCCGAGTTAGAGAAAGTGCAGCGAAAAGCTGCTAGATTCGTCAAAAATTGTTATGATAGAAATAAAAGCGTTACAGGCTTGATACAGGACTTAGGATGAGAATCACTATCTGAGCGCCGATCACGTGCTAGGTTAAAACTTCTTGAAAGATTTAGAACGAGTACTTTCTCCAGCGACGTCGAAGAAATAATAAGAACTCCCACCTATATCGGTAGAATGGACCATCCTCGTAAAATAAGAGAGATAGCCTGTAGGACAGAGAGATACAAAGGCTCATTTTTCCCTAGAACGATAGCTGAGCAGAATAAAACTTGCGATCAAAAGTAACCTCGCGTAGGGGCATAAACCAAGGCCTAATTTTGGAGTTTTCCCCTTGGTGTTAATACACCCCCTACCACACACCCTTGCGGTGGCTTGCAGGGTAAACTGTAGATGTAAATTCATGAAAACTTGGCTTCCTAAAAGCATGTCTCTATTTCTACTCTCCTTTTTTCCCTAAATAAACATTTCCACCTAGTACGTAACCATGTGGACTTGCTATCGCCCAAATTTTAAACTCCCATTTAGGTAAGCTTACCTTTTACGTACTGTTTTATATAGTGGCGTCCTTTAAATGCTTCATCAACAGCAAATTCACGTCCTGGACTGTATTTCTCATTAAAAGTGTCCATAACATCTAACACTGGCCTAACCTTTTGCAGTACCTCATAGCCATCTTCCCCTTCTTTTTTCTCATTAGTAATATCACTTATGTGAAAGTAAATCCAAAAATTGATTTTTACGTGTTATCTTATGGAAAAGAAATTATCTAGTGGAGTCAAACCCAGATATTTTTTGAGATTTTCTTTCAGAAATGGCTTTTACTATAAGAGACAAACATTCCAACCAAATTTCAATATTTTTCCTCTTCTGAAAGTTTGTTAAAACTAGCATTACAGTCAGTCATAATAATAACTCATACTAGTCGAGTGTGACCGGATTTCTTACCTCATTATTTAAAGAGATATTTTTCTCTCTCTAGATCAGGGGTGCGCAAGCTAGGGGGCGCGACAAACGATGCGAGGGGCGCGATTATAGCCATGATTTAATTTTAACTCTAAGAAAATTTAGTTCCTTTTACATATATCTTTTTTGTTTACAATGTTATATTTCTGTAATCTTTCGTATTTACGAGAGTAACCTGCTAGGAATCCCCTCACTCTATTCAGCGTGACCGCGACTTTGTTTATAGTGCGCGTTATCGCCTTACACTGAAGTACGTTGTCGAACGAAGGCCGTCATGTGAATACGTCTATCGAAATGTGCAATGTTTAGTTCTAAACCGGTGGATTTATTCTTTATTGTTTTACAAATAAATTTAATAAAATAACTGTCAGTAAGAACGCCATGAATCAGAATTGAGAGTGGCGATTTCATCAATTAAGCCGAGACTGGACGAAATTGCCAGTAAGAGACAAGCCCACAGATCCCATTGAATTAAATCTATTCATACAAAAATCAAGTGTTATTTTTCTTTTTTTGTGCTTTTCTAATTGTTAGTTTTAAATGTGATATTTACTTTTGTATTCATATTGCTGTATAATTTCATTAATTTAGTGATTTTATTCCTATTAGAATGTTCATTTTGTGTATTTAACTTGAATTATTTTGTTATTTTCAGTTTTAATAAAATATACCATTTTCTGTAACATACTATTTCTCAAAATTATCATTGACATAAAACCCCTCCCAAATACCAAATCTTGATAAAAATCTTGCCAGCCATGGTAGGGGGCCCAAGTTTGTATTTTGAACAAAAATTGGAGCGCGGCATGAAAAGTTTGCGCACCCCTGCTCTAGATCTTATATGATTTTTAAGGTATCGATTAAAAATTTATTCGGATACAGGTTAACATTTACCACAAAATATCCGCGAGACTATATGTATAATTATGACTATCAGTTTCAGAGATAAAAATTCAAGATCATTCGATACCGTTTCATACGTATTTTCCATAAAGAACGGCATTTAAATATCTGTGCATCCCATTTATGGAGTATACCTTTCCTTCTAGTTGCCTTTAAGGACTGAATGAACAGGAAACCCATTCGTATTGTGTCCGCAAAGTGTTGAATTATAGACAATACAGAAATCACTTCGTCTCTTCAAGGTCCTTGTAATCCCTCGTCTTCACCGCTTTAAGAAGCGTCTCCCACAGGTATTACTATGTCCTCTGGAGCAGTGAAGCGACGTAAACGTCATGAAATGAAGGTGGCGGTAGTATGTTTAGTAATACCTGACACTTTTTTATATTTGACATTTTTGCTAAAGGGACAAGAACTGATTAGTTTTTGGTAAAAATCAGTCAACCGGAAATGGGTGTTTACTCTTGTCAGTTATCCGTTTTTTACTTCTCCATATACGGAGATTGTTTTCATGATAAAAGTTCAATTTGAGATTTCAACGGAAATACGTTTTGTGGTCCTCTGAACACGTTTTGACTATTTTCTCGATGATGTCTGTGGGTGTCTGTGTTTCTGTCTGTGACTGGAATTTTGTGGGTGCTCTAACTCGAAAATCATTAACCAGATCATCGTGAAATTTTATATATGACATTTCTGTTAAAGGAAAAAGAACTGATTAGTTTGTGGTAAACGTTGGTCAACCGGAAGTGGGTGTATACTCTTGTCACTTATCAGTTTTTTTGAAATATTTGCTTTAATATTTGATATACGTAAAAAGGTACTGAATTAAAAGTTGTAGGAAATTTAATTTTCTACAATGTTTGTTCGAAACATTTTTCCATTTGTTTACGAGAAATTTTAAATACTAATTATCAACCGGAAGTGGATGTTTACTCTTGTCACGTCAGTTTTTTTGTTGAAATATTTGCTTTAACCCTCTCCCTACCGAGATTTAACTGTCCATTTTGTCGCTCCGTACTAAAATCCGGCCAAAACCGGCAGTCCGTATTTATCCCTCTCCCATTTGTGTAAGAGATATTTTAAATAGGTAGTAATTATTTAGCTGCAACCACCGCACCACCTACTGTCGACTATTGTAAACAAGTTACTATTAGTTACGTCTTAGTAACTCTCCTTTTTATGTTCTTAATTGTTGGAGTTTTGGGGATATATCCAATATCAAAATGCTATGGTTTGAATTTATTCCCATTCTTTGTGGTCTACATTTTTCTCACAGTTCCTTTAAAATATTTATTATCATTTAACCTACTTGGAATTTTTATAAATACTAGTGGCGCCCGCAAAAACTTTTGCGAAGTCAGTCAGAAATCTATCTTTGTGGGTGGGCAGGGTATGGAGGAACAGTATGTGTTAATGGAATCGAGGAACTGTCATCAGGTGCAGGGTGACACCATTAATAAATTTGTAATTTCTGTGTTTATTATACATTTTAAATATTTTTGAGTAACCTTATTTTCGGGAATAATTTTTAAACAGCAAAAAATTCTGTTATGACCAGGAATTGAACCCAGATCTTCGACTTGCCCAACAGATATTCTACCACTAAACTACTGAAGCAGATAATTTTTCCTGTTTCTGAATATGGGTGTTTTTGTTAGTCGGGTCCTTGCAGGCCAAGCTAGTATCAACCAGCCCCAATCCCAATGGATGTCCTCCAAGAGAACACCAAAGAAAAGCTTTGGCAATCTCACTATTTGAGTGAGAGGGGTTTTCTTCAATGTTCTCTTGGAGGATGTCTGTTGGGGCTGGTTGATACTAGTTTGGCTAGTCCGGACCCAACTAAGAAAAACACCCATGTTCAGAAACAGGAAAAATTATCTGCTTAGGTAGTTCAGTGGTAGAATATCTGTTGGGCAAGTCGAAGATCTGGGTTCAATTCCTGGTCATAACAGAATTTTTTCCTTTTTCAAAATTATTTCCCAAAATTACAGCTTATGCCTATCTACATAGGATCTTTAAATCATATTATCCCATCAATTTATAAACTTATTTTCTATCATATATAGAGAATTTAAAATAGCAGATTCTTATAGTCGAATCAGCAGTGTACTCTGAACTCATGATACCTCAGCGTGGAGGTTCGCAGGACACAAACTATGCAATAGTGAGAAGTATGATTCCTTCACTGCAAAGGTCATATTATTCTGCCACTCTACCTTCTTTGTACTTATCCCTTGTCATATGCACTTTCGTAGAGAGCATTTAATTTTAACTCTCTAAAAATGGAAAAAAGGCATAATATTTTTGCTTTCTTCATCCAAAAGAGAATTTTTTCAGGTGAAACCTTAAATAATTGATAATAGTTTATATAATTGACCAAAACATGGCTTACCATTTCCAAAGCATTTTCATCCAAATAGGTTTTAATATGGTATCTAAATCAAGAATAAGAACTTTTGAATAAAAAACATTAAAAAGTATTTATCTCAGCTATATCCAATAGCCACAAAAAGGTTTAAAAAAACAGATGTGCATTTTGGCTACAATGCAGGTATCTTCAGTGGTAATTTACCAAAAGTGGATTCTAAAAGAATGTGTGATCTAATCGACATATCTAATCCTTGTCGACAGTAAATATTTCATTTTTTTTTACTCTCTTCTTCGAAGTACCTCATTAAACTAAAACTGGTGACAATGGGGAAGTATAACCAATGCTGCTTTTGGGGACTTTTTTCTATGTTAAGGGAGATACCAGGACAATACCAGTAGGCCACTCATGTGAATTCATCAGCAGATATAAGATATTTATTTAATTTTTCAGGTAATGACTACCCCATATGTGGAGCAGGCAGTTTATCATGTATTCGGAACACCTCAGGTTGGATTTATTATTTAGTAAATTTAAATGAATTTATAATTATAAACCATATGAGTATATTAATGATTATATTTTACAGAGCATCAGCAAAATCTAGAAATTATTGAAGCAATGAGATCTATAAGTAATAAAGAAACCAAAGTATCTGGTTGTAATTGTCTGCCTGCTTGTACTGAATTAAACTATGATGCTGAAACTTCTATGGGAACATTTGATTTGGAAAAGATATTTACAGAGTTTAATATAACCGAGAGTCCTTATATGGGGTAATTCATCACTCAATTCATTTTATAACCTTAACATCAAAAATATTAAAATAAATATAAATTGATGGCCTTTGTAGAGTAGTAGAGGATGTCCTTTTCCCAGACTAAGTTTAAGGTTTCTGTTTTTGCAGAGATATTGGAATGAATCAATTAAAGCAAACCCTCCTCCAATGCAGGTTCTGCACTCAAAAATAACTGCAACCAATTATCTGCCGAATGCAGAAAATTTTAATGTGTGTGGTTTGCCAAACACTCAACAGTATGCATGCTCTAAAATTTTGTAAACAATCTCCAACTTTGGCATGTCGCTCACTTTCCTGCGCCTCTCTCCATCTCTCCGATGCTGCTCTGTCTCTCCTGTGCTTATCTTCCTCTCCCTCAGTCTCATGTAAGGTGATACTGCGCTTCAGTGCCATGCATTGATTTATTTTACTTTTTAAAATTCTAAATGTCCAGGTATTTATCGGAGATTTCTCGCGGCCATGTTCATGTATCCCAATTAATCCCATACAGTACTCAATTCCTCCTATGTGGATTCGCCAAACACAGTGTTCTTGAGGAACCTAAACCCTGCATTGAAGGAGGGCTCACTGTAAATTAAAAAACTCAACATGAGAACAATCTCTGGATCTGATATATGCTTCAAATTCTCGGATTAAGTCAATTTTATGGAATTTTTTCCTAACAGTTGAATGCCAAAATTGACAATGTCTGGGTAAATGAGGAAGTTTGGAAGTCCTATTATAATGGGATAGTTAGCCCAATGCTAAAGTTGCAGATTCAAATCCTGTTGAGTTCATGGTCATATTTGTTTTAATCCTTGTTATCATTTTTATACTACTTGTAAATGGCCATAATGTGCTGTTTGTGATCTTGTTAAAAATAAATAATAAAATAAATAAATAAAAATCTGTTTCAGGAAAAGCATAGGGAAGTTGTCCATATTTTTCAAAGAATGGCAATTTATCACAAGTCGTCGTGGTGAACTATATGGACAAACAGATTTCTTAGGTATGTCTTTGATAACTTGTATTTACTGTAGTTGTAATATCACATAATTTGAAAATAGGATCAGAAATTGTATTTTTATTTTCAGCAAACTGCGGCGGACTCCTTGGTCTCTGCATGGGATTCAGCATCCTGAGCTTAGTGGAAATAGCATACTTTTTCACTTTGCGCTTGTTTCATAATTTGAAAAGTCAGAAAAACAGAAATAAAGCTACTCACAGGACTGGGTTTATAGGTGCTAAGCAACAATAAAATGATACAAATGAATTCATGATATAAAAAATAATCTCTTAAACTAAACACATATATGATACAAACATCTCATTAAATGTTGCACTAAGTATTCATATCATTAATGAAGCAAATTATAATATAGAGTAACACTCTGATTGTATCTTAATATGGAGAACTACATTTTCAAATAGTAAAAGTTTTGAAATAAAACACTGTATTTTTACACAAAAGTATAGTGAAAAATTACAGTGTTTTGTTTAATACACAGCCTTATATTATGGAATTATTCAACAAAATTATGCCATCAACAGTTTGGATAATTAAAAGTTAGACAGTTAATTAATAAACATTTTAATAGTATAACTGGATTGAAATTTTAAAATGGCAATTTCTACTAGACAAAAACCATAATCATTATATAGAAAAATGCAACATATAATCCAGGGCCAGCATGATTTCTTATGGGGGTCTTTGTACCAATAAAATTTTGAGGTCCTCAGATTATTGTTAAAGGAGTGTTCAAACTTCTAATATTGTGATATATGATGTTACTGAATGCACTGTTAAATTTCACATAAATTTTACTGATGCACTACAAAATAAAATAGTATGTGGGTACAGTGAAATCTTGATATAACATATGTCGGCAGTCTAGGTTATACTGAAAGTATGCTGCAGTGAAATACCTACTAGATATGCAGAGGGATTGAAAAAATAATAATAAAAAAGAACATCCTTAACATACTTGATCGCTATTTAGAAAAATCAAATATTTTATTTTGCTTCGTTTTTTTAATGTGACATTTTACATATTTTTCAACGTCATCAAATGACATGTATAACTTTGTTTTGCTTCCGCCTTCCGTTTCCCACCCCTTCCTTTTTCCAAGCCATCTCTTTAATTACCACCAATCACTTTCTGTGTAACCCCTCCTTTCTTCCTATATATGGAACTGTTTTAGACAACTTGTTACCTGAAGATGCTACAATCATAGCAAAACTGGTCGTTTTTATTAAATTGTGTGGTAGTGACAAAGTTGTTTAATTACATCTCATACTATAGATGAGTTTGAGTTTTTCTATGCACTCTTTCACTAATGAATTTCATTTAATTCTTATGTCCTGAGAGCCTGGTACTAAAATAAATGCAGGGAAGTTAAACTGAGTAATCCATGCCAGACAATTTCCAAAACCTACATAGGGGAATAACCCAGTATTTTCTCGAAATTTGAGTAGAGAAGACCATTAATGGATTTCTTGGAATAAAAGAGAAAAAAAAGTAAAGGATTAGGTTAAGTGGGGAATGTGGATGGGAGATGCCAGTGAAGGTTCATGGATGGAGAGGAAAGGTAAGGGAGAATTAAGCAATCTTGCCATCCTCCACTTAACCTAATCCTTTCCTCTCTGATGGCTGCAAATATTTCCAAGTCCCCACTCCACTCTAAACCCCTTTCCCAACATTCCCCTTCCCCCCTCCTCTTTCCTCCCTTCTACACACCCTCACACACTATATACTACAGTGTTTCCTCGGTTTAACATTGCTTTGATTAACGTCGATTCGACTTAACGTTGTTCAAAAATTACTACCCATATTCGATTTAACGTCATACTGACTCAGTGCTTAAATAAAGGACGAAAAAAATATTGCATAGATGACTCTCGTGCATATCTGTTGCAGCAGATCACATTATTTAATGGAAAATGTGTTTTGGATCAACGTATTTTTATTAAATTTACATTATTTGTGTGGTGACATTTTGTAAAAATGGGTGCAAATAGAAGTGGTAGTAATGGCCTTCTTCTCAAAGTCCTCCCAGCAGTCATTTAAATTGTCTTAATCTCCGTGAAACATTACAAGCTTTGTGAGTTGTGCAGAAAGGAAAATCTGCCGAGTGCCCTATTTATAAACTTGAAATTATTTTGTACTTTTGGAATAACTTGAGTTTAACCCCTCCCTATTTTATTGCAGTTATATCTAGTATTGTCAATTCAGCAAATTTGTATCTAGATATAGCTACTATAGGTTCGATCTAGCACCAAATATAATACTATAGCGACCATTTACAAAACTAACAACAATCTAGCTAATTCTAATTATCAGCTAAAATTAGGGCATCTGCGTTCATACTAAACACAAAAAATTGAATAACGTAACTAAGCAGAATATTCTTTTAGTTTTTCTCTTACCTTTTATTTTATTGTTTTCTTTTTGCAATTCGAGCAATTAACTACAACAATGATTCTCCACCTGTAGGCAGCAGCCCCAAGGGGGCCACAAAGTTATTCCAAGGAGGCCGCAAGGTTGTTTCTAGAAATTGGCAAATTCACAAAACTTTGCAGCAAGTCTTCCTTTTCCAATCGGCGCTAGGATTCCTATTATTTCCGCCAATGATAACCCTGCACCTTTGAATTTGGCATGCCAAGCAGGAGCTTGTTTCTCTCTGCGCCTTGGCAGATTACCATGGAGCAGAGGTTTTCAAAGTGGGAGGGGCAACGGGTTGCCAGGGGAGACACGAGATTTGTCTAGAACAAGGTTTCTTAACCTGTTGTCCGTGGACCACTGGTGCTCCGCGAGAATTTATTGGGTGGTCAGCTTCAATTGATTACAGATCTATATACTAAACCTGAAAATAATTCCTGAGTATTCTGAGAAAGTATTTTTAGTAATGTACCAATTATATTTATTATTTTAATGATATTATAAGTTTCTAAAGATATTTGGTGGTCTGCGGAAAACCTGCTTCATTGTAAGTGGTCCTTGGTGTCGGAATGGTTAAGACCACTAGTCTAGAATCTAAAGGTAGATCTTTTTAAATAATTTTTATTGGGTATTTTATTTTGGAAAAATATTGTTTATTATATGAAATTATTATGAATTGTTTTCAATTTCTTCAGTAGTTTTACATTTCAACACAATCTGACCCAAATTTGTTCTTTTAGGATTGAGTTCTCGGAAAAACTCGATAAACCGTTATATTCACGGAACATTTTTTAAATTCCAACCTTCGATATTAGTTCCTCAAACCACCGAAACGATCACTTCTATCACTATTATGCCCAATCAGTTGTTTGCATGTGGCACTTGGCTGCTATGCACCGCTCTAAACCTGCCCACAGGGCCTCGCCGGCCTATGGATACAAGGGGTGCATCGGGCAGCTACATATCCACCTATCTGCCCAGGGCATCGAACAGGAAATGAACCAAAAACCTTAACCAAAAAAACCAATATTCTACCCGGAGTGAAATTGAACCAGAACCAATAAAAAAAATTACTTCTGAACCCGAACCATAATCCAAAACCATCATTTATTTCGTTCTGTTTTTTCGGTTTGCACCAACTGTGAACGAAATTTTTTCTTTTGTTTTAGTATGAAACTTTTGAAATTCTCGCGTTTCACTACTGGATAATGCAAACATTCGTTCTGAGTACCCAGAATTATCTGATGAGGCTGTGAAGTACTTGATGCCTTTTCCCACAACATATGTTTGTGAAAGAGGATTTTCCGCGGTTGTTGCGCTTAAATCAAAGTACAGAACCAAGCTGGATGTGGAACCAGATTTATGGTTGAAACTATCACCGCTTCAATCAGACATTCAAACTCTGACATCTGCGAAACAGCACCAGTAATCTCATTGAGTGACTATATATCTATGTACTTAATTGTAATATAGTAATATATGTGTGCATGCATGCATTTACATGTGTGTGTGTGTATAGTAGGATGGTGTTATTAGGTACTATTTTTTTTAATTTATGTATTGTTTTGACAAATAAAAAGTAAATTTATTTACAATGGCTACTGAGTTTATCAAAGTTACTTTTATGTCATTATGTATTTACATAAATACCAAAGCCTATAGAATGTGGGAGCTGCAAAATTTTTTTAAGTCAAAAAGGGGACCTTATACTCAAAAAGATTGGGAACCACTGAAAATGTGGATATCATTTACGGGAAGTGGTATTTTTGGCCATTAGGATAAAGGAAGAGATAGAGCACTTGGACAAAATGAAGTGGGGATCAGAGAAGAAAGTTCTTGTCGAAAAGAATGAGTTACTTACGCTATTATGTAGTTATGCATGTCAACTGTATTTCTATGGCTACAATTTGCTGGAATAACATTGACCTAATATCATATTTGGAAAAGATTTTGTCGTAAGATAACAGTCATATTTTCAAAAGTCCCAAATTTTATTTTTGCTGTACGTTTCGTGATAAACATAAGCTACGAAACAATCTATGGCCTAATATTATAGGTTTTCAACTCATTGTCATGCAGAGAGCACTATTTTTTATTCTCTAGCAAATTTCTAGCAACCAACAAGTAGTGATCTAGCAACTTACTGATAAAAATAATTGGCAACTATGTTTGTATCAGCTGTGGCTCGACGGAGTGGTTATGCTTCTTTGGGCCTAATGAAATTCGCAGTTCAATAAAAAAAACAAAATAAATGTTTTATTCACCTCTATTATGTTAGATTTTAATTAATTATACAGTAACTGTTGCAAGAAATAATTTGTTTGTTGCATTTTTTCTATCAAAGACAACTCATGAACACGCATTTACAGAATTGTTCTGGGCTCTTTATAAACTTTATAGTAAAACTTATATGATTACATTTCTCCGAATTGGTATTATGTAGTTCTTTTCTCTTGTCTTCAAATATACTATTGTGAAATATAGCTTTTTCTGATTTTGGGCGTGTTGAAATGAAGTCATGTTTATTTTACATTTCTGTGTTAATAATAATTTTATATTGATTTATATATGCTCTGATACCATTAATATCATATGTAATACTATAAAGCTCCATAAAATACAGTATTTAATGTATTTTTGCATTTTAAGAGATTTTGAGCCCAAGGTTTTGGAACCAATTAGGTATATCGTATAACATGGGTTCTTATGAAATATATTGATTCATTTAATGTTGTTTCGCTCTACGTTGCAAATTTCTGGAACGAATTAATGACATTAATTGAGGACACCCTGTATATTGCCTCCCTAACCTCATTTGTTTACCTGATGATGATTTATCACATCGAAATCTGAGTCGTAGTAATATTAAAAGGTGTGGAAAACACAAAATTATCAATTTATTTGTTTATAATGGAAGTTTCACAAGGTTATGCCAACCACCATGAATTTTATTCATTTGGCGCTGTGATACTCTAGGGATGAGTATGGATGATTGTCTCTTTCAGAGCCATTTTCAAAAGAAAAGATGTTAGAACAAAAAGTTAATCTTTTGGGACCTCATAAATTTGTATGATGCATCCAAGTATGTAAAAGTGAAATATTTTTTCATTACTTGCATGACAGATAGGATATAGAATTAAAAAAAGGATCTGAAAAGTACATTACAGTAAAGTATATTGTAACAAGATTTCACTGTATTATGTTTGAATTAACATGTGTGATTAAAATAAAGAAAAATAACTTACACATGATTATTATAAATGTGAGCACCTGGCATTTAGTGATGCCCATTTACCCATAATTTCATATAACTCACTTTTTGACTTCCTCAATTATGATAAACATTACTGCTAGTGGGGATAACCTTTCTCGATGCAGATGAAAGTAAATGCTTTTTTAACAGCTTTAATTTACTGAGAGAATGCCCAGCAAAGCTTACTGTTACTGGAATAGTTTAAAATAGGTACACAGCACCTGTTTTTGCAGAGAATAACTGCAAGGATTTACAAATAAAAGAAGGACTTACTTCAACATTATTTCTTGTCTTTAAAATCTTCTTCATTATAATTCTTCTTGGTGGGCCTCATTGATGGTTGTGTATTACTTGATGTGCTGCATTGGTATTTGTCAATGCTTTGGCAGGCCTGCAACTAGATATTTTGAGGTATCATATCATTGAAAATCAAATCTTCTAGGATTAATATTTCAACATCAAGTGTTTTAGTGTCGTAATTTGAAAGTATATGATATGAATTTGTGTTAATATCTTCTTAATCATAGCTTTGTGGGCCACAAACAATGCTCACAAGGGCTGCATGCAACCTGCAGGCCATGGGTAGTTCACCATTGATCTAAACTGTCACCATTACATTCATCCATTATGGTCTGAGGTGCCAATTTAAATTCACTTTCTTCAAGTTATAACCCCTTGCTTGAATACATCCATCTATTACTCACTCTTCTGGTTGCAGCTAATTGCTCATCAAGTAAAGGATCAAAGAAAGTTATATTGAAGTTATAATCAGAATTAGAATGAATCTTTAGTCTGAATATTTGATAGGTTCTCTTAAAGAGGGAAATCGATGGACCTCTCAAAATCTCTGCTTAGATTATTTTTTTTTGTCTTTTCATCTAAACAAGTGAAAGAGAGATTCTTAGGTTAACTTTCTCTTCCCATGCTCCATTCATGACATCGCTATCTTACTCCCATCCTTCCTGAATCTCTTACTTGGTAGTTACACCCTTTTTCTGTTTTCCATTCACTTACCTTAAAATTGCATCTACAATCAGTATTTTCTAAGATTAAGTGAGGCTGGAGGTGTGAGATAAATAACATGATATCCAACCAATTCGCCACAGAAACTAAACAGAATTGAATTCCTTTTTATTAATTCCACCTTGAGGTTGCTACCCGTAGTTTGCCATGATGTTTTCGTAATGTTCATGAAATATATTTCACTCAATTCTTTTATTGCAATTTTGTTGCTAAAAATATCTTGCAAAACCAAGAATTATTAAATGTTTGAACACAAAGTGTATTTTCAATGACAATGTTAAATAAATATAATATGCAAGTAGTTAGAATTTATATGTTCTGGGGCCCCCACCCCAACTTTTATTGCATTATTGCAGCCGCCATGTTGGATTTATGACGTCACATCCGGTCACGTGACCGACCTGTGGCGCCACCACTCACAGAAAGTTGGAACTAAGAACAAATGCCGCTCGAAAAGCGGAGTTGCCAGGTGAAGATCGATATATGGAACAGTTCAGTATTGCCAAAAACAAATGAATCGCACATGCGCCCTCGAGCCGAAAATATTAAAAGTGTAAATTTAAACGGATGCGTACAATTGAATTGAATTGTTGTTGAAAATATTTAACGAATGAAATAGGAAATGAGCAACTGTTTTTATATCGAGGTTCCAGGTCCAAGGTTTGAATCCCTGTTCGGACACTTTAAGATAAATTAACACGAAAAGGTGTGACAGAAAAAGGGGTGAAATTAAAACAATGGTATAGCTTAACAAATATTTATTTATATTTTTTATATTACTCAACATTTATTATTAAACATCCTTTTTTATCTAACTGAATTTCTCCTTTCCAGAAATATATTCTTATATCTCTTTGTCGGATATATCGTTATATCTTTTCGGTGGGAATTTTCTTTATTCATCGAGTTTCCGAGGCGGTGGTATTTAATTGAGTTAAAATTTTCCGATTGGTAGCAGGTATGGTGGTGATTTGAAATTAATGAAAATAAAACAACATAGAAAGGGTTGATCAATTTTATTGATGTATTGTGTTAATGGAAATTTCATTTTTTATTACTTTTAAAATTAATTTTTTTATCATGAGAATTATAATAAATTTTTATTTAATCCTCCGTTAAAACATATTTATTAGGCAGGAAAATCTTTTTTTTTAAATCCCAGTCTTTATCTGTTATTATTACCGCCAACAACGCCTCCCCATATTTAGTTTTTATTTTCTCAAACTTTTCGATGTTATAAACTATATCCTCTTCTAATGATTCCTTTTTGATAAATGTAATAGTTGTTTTTCATCAGAAGTTTCGTTGCAATTGCTTCCATCTATAAAGGAAAAATTTTGATGAGTCAATAAGTTTTTTAATATGAACAGAGACTAATGAACTTTAAGCATTTAGGTAAACTCTGAGGACATTTATCGTTACAGTGAAATACATCTAATTCTTTTTCCATTCAAGCTAGGCATAATTTAGACAAATATAACGACTCACTGTAAAATTCGGAGAGTGGCGACGGCGGTAGTGGAGACAGCGAAGGTTGTGAGGATTGGTCTAAAGAAAAGAGACCATTCATGAGCGTAATGTCAAAGCTTTCCCAGAGTGAGAAGTGATTAAAAAAAGTTATAAATAAATGAATGCTATGCTTAATGAATATCTGTTGCTGTAGCGGAGGCAGCGAAGGCAGCCGAGACGGTGGCGTAGATGGTGGAGGAGACGGTCGCGGAGACGGCGACAGTAATGGTGGTGGTAGCAGAGGTGAAGGTATTCTAAAGAAAATAGACCATCCGCGAGAATAATGTCAAAGCTTTCTCAGAGGGAGAAGTGATTAAAAAGTTATAAAAGAAATGAATGTTATGCTTACCGAATATCTGCAGCTGTTGGTGCTCTTACTCGTAGTCGAAGAGGAGTGATTTTCTATGATTATCGCTTATATACTGAAATAGTTGATATGATATCGTGTATGATAAGGCGCGGAAGTGTGAGGGGAGGGAGTAGTTGAAAAACACATTAATCGAATCACGTACGACTTGTCTCAATCGCTTGGGTGTTGCGTAGGGAAAGCAGGTTAAGAATAATCTATCTGCCATAGCCCGTATGACACACCCAAAGCGCATAAATGTGAGAAGGGGATGGGGTGGGGAGAGTACGTGAATAACATACTTATCGAACCATGTATGACATGTCTCAATCGCTTGGGTGATGTGTAGGGAAAGCAGGTTAAGAATAATAAGGAGAGGCGGATGACTCACCTAAAGCGCGCGCGTGTGTGGAGGGAGGTGGGGTAGAATTTCACATCCTATTGTATTAGCAAACCACATCTGACCTACCTTAAATGCCGAGGTGTTGGGGTAGGAGGGCGGCGTCTTATTGCGTTGGATAGACCTTACACTGGCATAAGTAAGGTGCTGAGAATCTAAGAAGTCATCGGTTATTGGTTCCATTCCATGATCAACGTACGCTAATTTCAAGAGCCGTTTCACCGAGAGATCAAGGTCGAAACCTTAAAGACGACTGAAGCTTTTCGAGCTTGGTAAGTTGAAATAATTATAATATTAACGATAAATGGACGAATGCTAGTCGCTTCTGCAACACTCTGGTGCGGGAGTGATAGATCCTGATTATAGAGGAGAAATTATGGTGCTACTTTATAATAATAGTGATTTTAATAACTAACGTTATGAAAATATGTCAAGTTATATTTGAGAAATATCAGACTGAACAATTTTATAGAAATTGATAGTTTACATAAAACAAAAAGAGGGGAAAGAGGTTTTGGTTCCTCAAATATAAAATGAAAAATTGTAATAATCGTAAAATGAAATAATATATTGCTTTATTCGTTTCCTAATAATTTATTTTACCTGTAGGCTATGAAGTAGCTTCATAAGCAATGAGCTATAAATTTAAGAATAGAACATCGTTATGAATACAACCATTAAGAAGACTTTCATAAAAGTCCTTAGTTTTCTACAAATCCTTTTTCAATAACTTATTAGAAACCATAGCGTTAAAATGACTTTTGAGAATAAATAATTGATTTATTTTCTTTTTAGTGATGAACAACGCTAAAAGAAGAAAATTAAGTACGTGGATAGTCTGATAGCGAGAATTCTGATATTGCTTGGGAGTATACTACAGAATTTGTTACATTCAAATTAAATCCTAAAAATTTGAAATGCATATGTGAGAGTTACATTTCCAAGTGTTTGGTAAAAGATACAGTAGTAGATAATGGATATTTTGTGAGATTACGTCAAAAAGTACACATGTTAAAATTACCTACACGTGCTAGAAAAGATATAGAAAGGATCTTAGCAAAGCAAGCAGAAGTAGAATATCGTACGTATAGAGCTGTCTTACGATTGAAACAATTCATCGCTAATGAGTTACTTCAAAAACTCGATTGAGGTTCTACAATTGAGGTTATAGGTAGGTACATGTATTGTCGTGCATATATATAGCTCATTTTCATCTACTGTATATAATGTGATTTGCGTGAATTGGTCTCATTTGTTTCTTAAATTTCAGATTGCGAGCATCATGGAAACTCTCTGTGAAGTCTGTTTCACATACTTCGACTCAAAATATCGAGTTTCACATGAGATGAGTGACGTACACATGAGACATCTAATTCAAGCAGGAGGACAACATCAAGTTATCGAGATCGATTCGGCAGTTAAAAATCGATTGAAAACTTTTTGGGTGGGTGGAAATGGAGTGCATAGAGACATAATATCCTTTTTGGATGACATCAGAGAAATTTTGATTAACAAAGTTAGGGAACAATTGATAAATACGGCACTAAAAATTAATATTATTTTGAAATCAAAATTAAGGAAGGAAAAAGAATTGGATGAGAGGGTTTTTAAAACAAAAAATCTCAGATATTCTTCAGTCCGATGACATTAATGAAATTTTGAATACACTCTTTGGAAAAATACTAAAGGAAAAGTCTGAACAGCAGGCAAAAGGATCGGGTTGGGCTATGCATGAGATTAAAGGATTGGAATTAAGGATAAACAAATACAAACCGTTGAGAGGATCTGATTTCATCGAGTTACCACCGAAAATTAAACTTACTAAATCGGTTATAAACGCACAAAATTTCGACCCTTTTTGTTTTAAATACGCAATTTGGGCAAAAGACATAGAAAAACATCCTCATCGCCCCACAAGATATGATAATAAAGAATTTCGAAATAGTTACGATTGGGGCTGCATCGAGTATCCTGTGGAACTAGATGTAATCCCTAAATTTGAAAAGGTTAATAATATATCGATTAACGTTTTTGGTCTTGATGATAAAATCAACGTGTATCCTATCAAAATTGTCGATAGGGAACTTAAAGATCATCGGGACCTTCTATTCATCACTAAGGGTGAAAAACACATTTTTGTTACATAAAAATTTTTGAAAGATTGATACAGTCAGATGACAAAATATTGTCGAAAAATTCACATTTGTAAGAGATGTTTTACTCATTACCGGGATGAGGAAAAACTCGATGAACAAAATTATCTGTAGCGTCAACGCACCCGCAAAAATCGCATTGCCTAGCGAAGAGGATAGATGGTTGAAATTCAAAAATTTTAACCACATTTTTCGTGTTCCTTATGTCATCTACGCGGATTTCGAGTGCCTCCTTCCAAAATTTGACAGTTGTAGTAACCCTCCTGATCATTCCTATTCAAAATTATACCAAAAGCATGAACCCATGAGTTTTTCATTTATTGTTGTCAATTCCGAAGGAGAATATTTTGAGCCAGCGTTATATTGCGGACCTGATGCCGCCAAGGTATTCATAAAATACATCAAAGAGAGGGTGGAACTGATTGAGGCGGAATACAAACATACTATTCCGATGACACCCTTAACCTCAGAGCAAGAAGAGGCATTTAAAACAGCAACCACATGCCACATCTGTGGAGGTAAGATTGAGAACGATCGCGTAAGGGATCATTGCCATCTTACTGGAATGTTTAGGGGTCCAGCGCATAATAATTGTAATTTACAGTTTCAAATGCCAAAATTCGTCACAGTATTTATCCACAATCTTTCCGGCTACGACTCTCACTTTATTGTCAAGGAATTAGGTTATGATGAGAGAGAAATACATTGTATACCTAATTCTGAGGAAAAATACATCTCTTTCACCAAAGGAGTGGGTGAGAAATTTACCATTAGATTTTTTGACACCTTTAGATTCATGGCTTCCTAACTCTCGAAATTGGTGGACAATTTACCAAGAGCTGTATGCTGTAAATGTGGTGTGAATATATATTCATGGGAAAAAGGTGACGATCCTAAAGAAGAGCACGACAGATTTTCGAGAGGGTGCCCATTATTTAAAAGAACAGAATGTGATTCAAAATTGTAAACAAATGTCAATAAATACTTGAGTTAATCTATACCAATGTTTTTTTATTTCACCCCTTGAATGTTACACCTTTCTGTGTTAATATACACAAAAGCAAGTCGACATATTTCGAGTAAAACCTAAAAAAAAATTCCGAACAGGGATTTGAACCATGGACCTTTGACTCTCAATGTCACAGCTCTACCCACTAAGCCATTCGGACAACAATATAAAAAGTTACTTATTTCGTATTCGTTCAATATTCTCCTCCACAATGATGCCACCCCATGCAATTTCGCAAAGCAGTCATCAACTGCCACAGTGCTTTTAAATTTACGCCATTCAATTTTTCAACATGAATGCGCTTTTGCGATTCACTAGTTTTTGGCAACAATGAACTGTTCGATATATCGATCTTCACCTGGCAACACCGCTTTTCGAGCGGTATTTGTTCTTAGTTCCAACTTTCTCCGAGGGGTGGCGCCACAGGTCGGTCACGTGACCGGATGTGACGTCATAAATCCAAGATGGCGGCTGCAATAATTCAATACAAGTTGGGGTGGGGGGCCAAGAACATATAAATTCTAACTACTTATGTATATAATAAATAGGAAATATCAAACAAACAAATATTGTAAATATTATTTTATTTTTATAGACAATAATAATTTTTTATATGTCCAAGGTCAGCATTGCAGCTAAATAGGATACATCAAATATAAAAAATTGTATTGTGGATACAGACATGTTAATTAAATACATGATATAAGATAGCCTTTGTTTGAAATATTTTCCCATAAATGCATTTTTAAGAAATATTTTTAAAACTATATTTTTTTAGCTACCACCACCATACCATCTGCAGGCGACTTTTGTAAACACCTTTGTTTATGGTTAGGTACATCTTAGTAACACTCCTTTTTATTTTCTTAATTGTTGGAGCTTCATAGTTATAGCCAATATCAGAAGACTACAGTATGGGTTTATGTCTGTTCTTTGTAAGGCCTTGGAAATTTTCTCCCAGTTCCTTAAAATATTTTTTATCATTTAACCTATTTGGAATTTTTATAAATATTACAGGTATGGAGAAAGTCATGTGGTGGCCACATCATATTTTTTTAAACATACTATCCTTTGGAAATATTTTTTATTTCCTTTGGGAGTTATTTCAAGATCATTTCCTTTGGTCCTAAAGCAACAGACATCTGGTATGGTTAACATGCAGGTCATTGTTCCTTTTATAGTGGGAATGGAACTTGAAGTTCCTAGGTAGGCTGTTTATATTATTCTTAATGAATATTAAGAGTGAGAATATATAGATGCATGGCATAGGTAGTATGTTCAATTTTTGGAATAATGGGCAGCAAGGGGCATTATATTTTTCTTGGGCCATGATGGGTAATTCTTGTTTTTGCATTTTGAAAAATTTTATTTATATTGATGAGAATCCCCAAAAGGTTATGCTGTAAATCATATGTGAATAAAATTCCCCATAATTAAGTATATTCATTACTTCATCATTAACTGTTTGCCTTAAGCCCCTCATGAGGAAGCATATTGAACTTAACCTTTATCCATCACATGTACCCAAAACTTCAAATGATTTTACTAACATTCGTGAGTGCCCAAAAGGTCTCACTAGGTTTTTCTGCTTCATATATGAACACAGAGTTTGCCTTTGTGTTCATATCAGCATTATGGGAAGGATGAGACATGGGAGTAACATCACATTAATTAGAATTTACCAGAAACTCATTACTTCTATGATGAACAGGTCAAAGTTTGGGAAATCGAGAGAGTGGGAAATGGCATATGGAATGAAGTATGGATGATGACCGGCCACCAATGGCTGTGCCTTTGAAGCATTCAAAATCCAAATATAGGTTAACAGACAAGGCGAAGAAGAAGATAAACAGAATACCCTATGGCTAAGAGAATTGATGGTAATGAAGAACCACTCAGATCTTTTCAAAGAAATTTTTCGCTAGAGAAATATTTATTGAACAGAAATGGCTTCAAAACATAAACTAATGGAGTTAGAAATTGAAGATGAATTGATTGTCAATAGCGACTAGTGCTCACGAAGAGCAAAGTGTCGATAGTGAGGAGGATTCACTATGGGCAAAGGAAGTTTCATCGATAGGCAGAGAAGCAACTAGTGATTTTTCCTCATGGGGAATCCCTCAACATCAGGGGCATACACAAGTGATTCACTTTCCTTCTCTGCTGAAATGTGTAAATACTAAAAAAACTAGAAATATCAATAGCAACTCTACTCTGGTGAGCATTTTCATGCTTTGTTTTTTCAGAAGTTCAATTCCTGATGAATGAAACAAACATATACTATCATCAGATTCTGAATAGGACAGAAGAAGGGCCTTTACCATGACCAGATGTGACTGTGCAGGAAATGTTATTGTTTTTAGCAATTACTGTAAAAATGGGGCACTGCATAAGAGATACACTGAGGGACTACTGGTCAACATTGAAACAATTCCATTCACCTTTCTTCAGTACTGTTCTTTATTTTCTTCACATTTTGCAATTCCTTCATTTCACTGACAACTTCCAAAAAACTAATAAGAAAATTATGACAAGATATGGAAAATTAGAACACTTTGAGAAGTTCAATGACAACTATGCCAAGTATTACTATCCAACTGAGCACTTGGCAGTAGATGAAGTCATCATACTTTTTAAGGGGAGAGTGATTTTCAAACAATATATTCCAAAAACCACAAACATTTTGGCATAAAATTTTACAAACTGTCCAACTCAACAAGTTATATGTATGTATACATGAAAGTATATTTGGGGAAAGATAGACAAAATTTGACACAAGACATGACAGACTCTCATGCTTCTGTAAAACAACTAAGAGAGTGGAAGGAGTTGGACATAAATTGTGCACAGACAACTTTTTCTCTTCCCCTACTCTTTTTGACGATCTAAAAACAATGAAAATTTTGGTAATGGCATCTTTTTCACTTTCTTTGTTCTACAATTGTACCCAATATTTTAAATTCTTTCAAATTAGTTGCATGGTTTTATATTAATTTTTTTCTTATGCTCCAGGAATTGTTTTAATTTTACAGGCTACTAAATAGAAACTGATGACAATATCAGAGATTCTGATTTTATTTTAAATGTTTACATATATAAAATTTTTATTTTTCATGAATGAAATGCATTCAAAAAGTCTTGTTTTTAGAAAAGTAACTCACCATTATAAGGGGTTTGCTGCCAAATCTGTTAAAACTCAAGGGATTTGCTAAAGATAAAAGGTTAACCCAAGGGGTTTGCGACGAAAATTAGGTTAGCTCAAGGGGTTCTCCAAGTGAAAAAGGTTGGGAACCTGTGACATAGAGCATTGATGTGATTGTCCCAAGGCAATTTACTATCAAGATGTACACCAAGTAATTTCATATTACTAACATTAACAATTGATTTTTGATCAATTCTTAAGAGTAGGCTTTCAGAACGGTTGGTATTGAAGAAATGTATCATTTGGGGTTTATCAGTATTCAGACTTAAATGATTATTGACACACCAGGTGCTAAGGGATTGTATTATTCATTTACTGTTTTCCATTGCAATGTTTCATGATGATGCAGAGAATAAGACATTTGAGTCATCAGCATATAGGATTGTTTTGGCACATATGATGAGATTATTTGGTAAGTCATTGATAAAAGCAAGAAATAGTACTGGACCTAAGATGAATCCTTAAGGAATGCTAATGTTCACAGTTTTAAAGGAGGAGTTATGCTCTACTCCATTAGCATTTATTATAACTGCCGGGGATCTGTGACAGAAATGATTTAATACATTCATTGCCTATTCCTCTGACTCCAATTCTATTTATTTTATTTAAAAGAATCTGATGGTCCACGCTATCAAAAGCCTCAGAAAAGTAAAAAATCAGATGTGGCCACCACATGACTTTCTCTGTACCTGTAATATCTTTATATATAATTACGCAATGTCTGTCCGTCCATCTCTCTGTACGTTTGTCAGTCCATCTGTACATCCGTCCGTCCATCCCCCTATTATCTCTTGAACTGTTTGTCATAGAGAATTGCTGTACATGCCATTTTGTTTCTGCCAACTAGGAGACCCCGGGAAAACTATTTTCGTTTATGGAAGTGTCCCAGATTTGACTCTGGGAGACAAATATATTTTTCCATATGTTTATACAGAAGTTTCGATTTTTCAAGTTGCAAGGTTTACTTCTTTCATTCATTAAAATACATAAATATGGACCGAATTTAACCGTTTTTGCTTTATTTGATGGCTAAAACCAGGGGTATGAAACTCTTATGGGAGAATAGATTCCCAGCTTTTACACATAGTTCACTATGATAAGGGGTCCACGATAGGTGCTGCAGTCGCAGTCAGCTCTATCTCTTCTCCCTCTATTTCTCTCTCTCTACCACATCACCACAGCGCCATACGTTCCTTGTGTATCATAGCGGAACAGCGGCCATTTTGCTTGACAAAAGTTCGCCATTGCTTATTGAGGTGTTGACAGTTACTCTGATTTTGTCAAGTATATATATAGTAGATATGCATTCATCACTGTTTAAGAAAATGTGATGGAACGAAATTGTTCTGATCCCCAATCAACAGGTAAGTCTTAAAAATAGCATATATTTTTGAAAAAAATTTTAACGAACTAGTTCTACGAAGTGTTATGTGAATGCGTTTTGTGAGAATGCTTTTGTATTTTCTTAACAGATACATGCAATGGATAGATCTCCTACAAAGGAAGGAAAGAAATTTCTCTCGTTTTTTGTGTGCGAGAAGCATTTTGATAGGAAATGTTTCTCATTTTTAGGTGTTAAGCCTCGCTTACTTCACCTAGCTGTGTCATCCATTGCCCTGGCCGTGAATATGGTACGTGTCAGTTCACATAATAAGCCGTAATTTTAGATTGAGTAACTGAAATCGCTGTTTAAAACTTCTCGCGGTTATCAGTAGAGTATATTGGGTTTGGAAGTTAAACTGCAACATAGATGCCAGGGGATAGAATTGTGCTTGTAATAGAATGAATTAAGTGTACCATAGCGATGTCTCATTGTTTTAATTTGAAATATTTTGAATTTACAAAAATTGTTAACTTGATTATTTCTTGTTTCTCATTATGCATCTGTTTATAATCCTAGACTTTAAGATAATTCTTCTTTGTTTCAAAACGTATTTATAAATACATATATATTTTTCGATCGAGAAATTGAAATTTCTATATCAAAAGTTTTCCTTGTTATATGATGAATACATATAGATCTTAAATGGGCTAATTGTAACTGCTGCAAACACGTAAACATCAGCAAATACAACTGTGCTTAGAATAAATTATAAATAAAGTGGACATTTTCTAGTGCAATGTGATGTGTATAATTTTACAAATGGTAATGTGATCTTCATAGGAACATTGTTTATGGACCGCAATGGGCCGTAAGCGCATTTGCCTTATTTTACATTTATTGCAACATTTGAAGCATGCCCATTGCCTCCTGCATCAATTTCACCAGGTTTAGCAGGTTTAATGATTGAGATTCTTAGAAATTCATTTTCGTTCTTTTTACAGGTACAACAGAAAGAGAATGTGTTCCAGGGCTGAAGAAATCACTTTACAAATAGATTTTTGCTTGATCCACAAATTCATTCTTGACGTGAAAGTTTGACGTTTTTCGTCGTTCACGTGCATTTCCTTTAAATACGTTTCATGCATAAAAGGTATTAACGTTATAAAATTCTGTTACAAAAATTCATTTTTATATCTTGATTGTATAATATTTATGTACAAATACCTCACTGTTATGTTATTTGATAATGACTTTGTACTCTCGCAATGTGTGATATTCGGTAATAAATTTGATTTCTTATGTGCAATTCTTTCATTTAAGTCCATTTCATCTGTCCATGCAATTTATATTTGCTACGATTATCGTATTAAAACGGGAGGGGAAGGGGGCGAGCGACATCCTGTGATGACATCATGCTAGCATTCGTTAACATGTAGTTCCAAATTTTCCCGTTGACCCATCGATTTTCGCCTTCCATGGAAAACCTGGGGATCGTTTTATAGCATTAAGTTTCCGGTCTTTCCGTAGGGGTACTAGTCTTTGGCTAAAACTATAGAATATCTTATTGCGATTTTTTTATGTTGCACGGAATAATTTCTCAGAAAGGCATTTCTTTTCAAAATTTTATGGCCTTTTCGAACTCTTTCCGGGTGTTGGTTAATAAACAAAAACTCCTTCACCGTAAAAAGGAAGAGAATACACACTCATGCTGCAGGTTTCTGCGTGTGCGAGTGTCTCCTTTACTTAGGTCCTGCGACAGTGTTTACCAGCAACTTGCAGCGTGAGTGTGAGTATTCCCTTCCTTTTTACGGTGAAGGAGTTTTTGTTTATTTACTATTGTATTGTTTCACCGTGTCTCGCCACCCTCCCTTTTCATATTTCCGGGTGTTACCAAGGCCACCCGTATTGCTGCCTCCAATTGAATTAGCATTTATTAAGCCTTTAAATAGACAACAGAATTGCGTTTTCAGCTTTGCGCTGTTTATGAAGCATCGAAATTAATTATCAGCCAAAGTTGTTTTAACTCTGGTTAAGTTTTAAATTTCTTTATTTATTTTAAACAGCGATCAATAATTAGTTATTTTTAATGCACAATTACATTTTTTTCACTTGTATCCTGCAGGCATCAATGTTTTCTGAACTGGGTTTAGGTACGTTTCCATGTATGCAGTGTGGGAAGAGAGGATGGGTCCCCTAAAGTTAGGGAACAAAGAAGAACTAACAATTCACTGCATAAATAAATATTATATATATATATATAATAAATTGAAAATATCCAACAAACTAATATTGTAAAAATTGTTTTATTTTTATAGATTCGAGTAATAGTGTGACGTTGTTTTTCTTACCATAAGTAAGTAAAACTGTCATAAACTTATTTAAAATGTTTTCAATCTTGCGCAAAAAATTGATAGTATCAACTCATGTAGTTTCTCCAGGTTGAAAATGAAATGTTGATATAAAACTAATGTATTTGTTTTAAAAACCGTAATGAAGATATAAAAGCAGTGGAGGTTTACCATCCTAATTTGCACACAGGCCCACTTACTTAATTTTCAGAAATTTTACTATTTTTATATTGCAACTTATATAATGACTAGCTGAAAGTACCCGGCGAAGCCCGGGCTACGCCAGACGTCATCGACGAATAAAATTGTGTCATATGGTAACACAATCATTTCAACTTTTGCGCATTTTTTTATGCTCATAAAAACAAAACTTTTCCCTATACTACATATGGAGAAAGTAAAATCCTATCACATACAGACAGAAAGACCGACAGACACAGGCAATCGCGAAAATAGTCAAAACATATTCAGGGGACCTCAAAACGTGTATTTCCGTTGAAATCACGAATTCGAATTTTTCATGAAAACAATCTTTCTCTATACTACGTGTATGGAGAAAGTATAAGGCAATTCTAAGATATCTCTGATACCTATGAATTGGACAGGGAGGGTGTATTGAGGTTCGGAGGGAATGGGAGCATATGTGAGAGTAATAGGATTTCGAGTCCAACCATGCAATCGGTTGGCAAGGCGACTTCTTAAAAACGCTCAATTTTGTCAAAATATTATATTAAATCGTTAAATTCGAGAGATTTAGATTCAAATGCGATAAAAGACGATAAGAATAAGAAACTATCGTCATTTTTCTTTAATTCAGTCCTAATTCGGAGATCGAAGGTCAAATATGTGGATTTTAATAAGCAAAAGAAAACAGCCTGCAGGCGAAATACTGATGTCTGCATGTTATCTTATTGGGAATGGAAATCATTCTCAGAAATCGAATCCGGGCCGATTTTGAGGAATTCTTTTTTGTAAATGGCTTTTACCTTAAGAATCAAACATTCTCACCAAATGTCAAAAAAGCATTACAGTTTTGCTTTCCCACTCACC
This sequence comes from Tanypteryx hageni, assembly GCA_028673005.1. NCBI lineage: Eukaryota > Metazoa > Arthropoda > Insecta > Odonata > Petaluridae > Tanypteryx > Tanypteryx hageni. The sequence goes on from CM054112.1 coordinate 272,576,154, forward strand.
GACGACGATGTCATTTTTATAAATTAGATAGACCATTTTTATATACTAATTTAAAGTCAAGAAAATGAAGTATATGGCGATTTTTTTAAATAGCGTTCTTTCCAGCAGATAATGCGCGCGCGTTATCTAAGCAAAAAAGTTCGAAAACTGGAAAAAAATCTGATGTGGCCACTACATGACATTCTCCATACCTGAAATATTTCTAAAAATTCCAAATAGGTTACCTAATAAAAAATATTTTAAGCTGTGAGAAAATATTAGACTTTACAAAGAACAAAAATAAATTCAAACCATTGCCTTCTGATATTGGATATAACCACAAAGCTCCAACAATTAAGAAAATAAAAAGGAGCGTTACTAATTGTAAGATGTATGTAATCGTCAATTGTTAACGATAGTCGTCGGTAGGTGGCGTGGTGGTGGCAGCTAAATAATTTAATTTTTAAGATATCTCTTAAACAATATATGGAAAAATGTTTTGAACAAATGTTGTAGATAATGAAATTTCCTACAACTTTTATTCCAGTATGTTTTTAAATATATCAAATATTAAAGAAAATATATCAAAATAACGGATATGGCAACAGTAAACGTCCACTTCCGGTTTACCGATTTTTACCAAAAACTAATCAGTTCTTGTGACTTTAATAAAAATGCTAAATATAAAATTTCGCGTTAACCTAAGTAATAGTTTTTGAGTTAGAGCACCCACAAAAAGCTGTCACACACATCGAGAAAATGATCAAAACGTGTTCAGGGGACCTCAAAGTGTGGCTTTCCATTGAAATATCGAAATCGGTTTTTTTTCATGAAAGCAATACTTTCCTCTATACTACGTATGAAGAACGTAAAAAAGACCCGGGTTCGATTCAAGGGGGTTGATTTCTATTTCCCATAAGATAACACATAAAAAGTGACTTTTTAAAGTGCAGGATTTTATTCTTTTGGAAACTAAAATTAGAAAGCATTCATGTACTATCGTCGAATTTGAACTTTGTTTTAGGAAGATGAATGAAATTTCTTATTCTATTTATCTTTTTTCCGCCTACCGTTCGAAATCTCTAATATTAAACATTTAAATAACATATTTTGTGAAAATATTGGGAATTTTAAACGGGATGTCGCCTTGCCGACAACGTCATCGTTAAACTTCAAGAATCAATTGTTGTCTCAACCCGCATGCGCGTAATATATATGAGTGCATAGATTGCCTTAAATTATCGTAGGATTTTTCGCGAAATAATGTAATCCTAATGGGACTGGGATTTAGTTTTGATTCTTTTGCTTATCCAAACGACTATATAGATATAGACTAAGCGAGAGAGAGAGAGGATGTAGAGAGGGGGATAGGAAGGATGGGATATAGAATGGAAGGTACATAGAGAATAAGGGAGGTATAGAATTACAAATAGGATGGGAGGAAAGAGATAAAGAGGGAGACGGAGAAAGAGGCAGAGAGGGAGGGAGAGAAAGGGAGAGGGGAGGGAAGAGAGAGGGAGGGAGGGAATATTATTTATTCATTATTCTTACTTCATTTTTGACAAAGGGCTCATCATTTAGCGTATCTTACTGATTTTTCATATCGAATTAAAATATATTTGGAATATTTCTTTCATAATCCCGTCATATTTGGAGGGTAATTACGCTAGTGTTTTATATAATTGTGGATTGTTTAATTAATTGCTGCTGATTATAAAATAACTCGGCATATCACAAATTCAATAATTCCTTGAAATCGCTCCTGATATATTTCGGTTTGCATTACTTAGACATTAGACCAAGCTATTAATAATATTTATCTTTTTTTGACATGATAACATAAATCTTAAGGAACGCCTTTGGAACCTCGTGTGTACTCCAACATGGAGTGCACCTTTCCACACTTGTTTATTATAACCATATTCATTGCCCTCTATTGAGAAAGTCATGTGCTGAACACAGATTTTAGGAGTGTTTCGCTTCCAGCCTAAGCGCATATTAGCTTCGGTGTCTGTCTGTCTGTCCGTCCGTCCTTACGCATATACGATCCCGGCTTGTACCCAACAGATTTTCATGAAATTGATATTAAGTACTTACAGTCAAAGACAATAAGAAAATCACTTAAATAAACCACTTAAGCTAATCAGGGGTACCACTCTACTGGTGACAAAAATGAAATTTCCGTCATATATCGTGAAGTATTAGTCATATTAAAATAGTTTTCAAATAATACTTATAGAACTAGTAATGTGCAGTATCTCTTTTCCTATAAATTTTTATTGTAAGAGTAACTGTTATTGCTGTTATAATTTTGGTTTCCACGTAAATTTTCTATTAGTAGAAATAACTATTATTAAGGACGGGAAAACATTTTATTAATTCATACCGTGCTTCATCATTATATATAGACGTTTCTTACAGAGGAGGAGGATATAGAAGGATACTAATGTTTAGCCACTTCTAGATGAGCTGGAGATTCGAAATTTTTTTCTGAGGTAGGATTTTGTGAAAAATCGACTAGAAAAAACGAAAATCTTGAAAAAGTACAACAATGCGGCCGCCAAAAATTCGCAATTGTTTCAAGAAATTTTCAAGTTTTATGTATTTTCGTATGTGCTACGGAGCTGAAATTTTTGTATTAAGTAGAATTTATAAATAACAAAACAGTGATTATACAAATTGTGATATTTTAATTTGTTTGGCAGTTAAAAATTCATAAGGTATAAACAAACAGGTATATGTTTAGACACAACACGGCAAGTGAGGGAGCCGAAATTTTTAAATTATTTAGACATTGGTCTTTGTAAAAGAATAAGGATTTCAATGTTTCCATGAAATCGTTATTTCGGCAGTTAAAATTTATTTAAATTTAAACAAATAAATGTTATTTCACTTCTAAATGTGCTAAAAATTTAAAATTTGGCAGAAATGTGTAACATTATTATCCCAATGTAGAAAAGTATAATATTTCTAAAATTGCAAAAATTAGTGATTGTTTTACTCAATAACCAAACCAAAATTGGTCCCAAGGACAAATATTTTTAATTTAAAATTAATTAATTAATTAATTAAAATATTTCCCATGATGAAATATCTTTCCGTAAATTTGATGTTTTTTCAAGGTGAGAAAAAATGCTTGCAGTATGCAATCACCTTCTACTAGTATACTATATAAAGAAGTGCAAATTATAATGGCAAACATTTAGGTATAATAATATGTTATAAATATTTTTAAAATTATTATTAAATAGATATTATTATAAACAATATAATTTGGTATAATGATATATTTTTAATAATAATACTTATCCAATAATAATAAATATAAAAAATATTCTCCAACCGGGGTTCTAACGCGGGAGCCCAAAAATCATACGAAAATGGGTTGCCGCCTATACCGCCGCGGTCACCGCATTTGCGTATTTCCGCGACATTTGGAACGGTTATTACTAGGAAGCTAAGGGTCAATGGAAAGAATTTTGATACAAGAGATCTCTTATTTCATGAATAATTTCTACTCTCCAAATTCCGTGCGAATCCCTGAGGAGCAGGGCGTGACCTCTCCTTGTAAGCTTACAATAAAATGCAACAAGGACAAAAACAAATTAACCTCGAGTGACGTCACCCTCCAGTATAAACGCAAATAAATCAACAACGGTCGACTCGATGTCGACAAATCTTTCGCCTGAATACTCGGCGCGAACTCTTGCATGTCTTAAGTGGGAAGTCATCTCCTGAAAAGGCATGGCTACGATATCACGAAAGTTTTCGTTTTTGCATTTGAATGTCACGTAAACGGCTGGAATACGATGTAGTCTTTAACATTTTAAAATATCTTACAATCGAAACTTTGACTCGAGATTTACACTATTTCACATAGAAAGAAATGAAGGTTCTTATTCTTATCGCCGATTCTGTTGTTTAATTCGTGTTTGCTCATGTTTTCAGTTTATATTCGATTTGCTCCGATTTTTCAACATTTCAGTTGTTGATCTCGGATTTTTGCATAGTTAGACTCGGGCTTTCAAGTGCATTTGCACTAAGCTTACAATGAAGCTAACTCATCAAGGACAATAACCGATTGAAAATTCATGTGAAAAGTTTCGTGTAAATATAAAACAAATGAAATACGTAGAGAAGAAAGGAAACGATTCCAATACATTGTAATAATGGACAACTTAACATTTCAAATAGAAAGATATTTCACGTATACATCGAAAATAATCGTTTCGTTTGTAAGGTTTATAAAGTTTTTGATTAATTTCTTTCGATATTGACGCGTGGCCGGTGCATTTATTACTTAATATTAAACAAACCACAGAACATATGATATGCTGTACCATCAGAAATAGTGAACAAAACAAAAAAAAATATTGTGCACTGGTAGTCAAAATCATGTAGGTATGTGTTTTTGGTTATTAAAATGGTGTGAGCTTTATAATTATTTTAAGAGGGGCAATAACTAATACAACTAATTACAATCTTTGTAACAATTTTTTGTCATAGGAACTATCGCATTGGGTCACTTCACGCAAGGGTCTCTAGATGTTTGCAGGAAGTATCTATAATAATATAGCTACTTGTGCCTCACTCACTCAGTCACTCACTCACTCACTCACTCACTGGCACAAAACTCTCAAAGGCTGGTTCACACTGGAGTGACGGTCGCGGTTGGGACATTTTAGACCAAATATAAAAATTCTATTTTCAACGGGGATTACATGGAGAAGACCCAAATGCGTTCACACTTGTAGGGAACGGCCTCGGCACAAACCGCTTGGGTCGCCTGAGGAAACAACTTTTGTCCCAAGCCCTTTCGAGTCCTAGCCTCTTCGGTTACTATCGGGAATCCTCAGTGACATCCGAAGTGAGCATGAATATTTCTGCTAGTAGGAGCATCCATAAACTACGCCACACTTTAGGTAGAGGCCGGAATGCGACCAGAGCCCAACTTTGTAAAACACACAACAAAATACCCATCTGTAGTGATAGTACTGTAATTGCATTCATTTTGTAATTTTCCTTGTACATTTGTCTTCATATTTTCATAAAAACTACAACAGAAAATAATCTAATACAAACAAAATAATACTTACCATGTCGGAGCGACAGTTGGTCCGCCATATTGCTTGAACAGCTAGGATTCAACTAAACTTCTGACAGCCAACGCCGCACGGTGCTGCCAAACATGGCAGAAATTTGAAGCTTTGAGGTTAACCAATGTGTACATGAGGTTTCAGCTGCGTAAAAATGACGCGGAAGATTTCCAATCGGCTAAAATCAACGGTGCATATATGTGTACTTACAGAACGAAGAGGAGACTTTCTACATTTGATGGGCTTCCAAAAAATAAATTCATTTTTAATATTTAAAAAATGGCTGACGTTGGATTTATTTATGCTGGATATTTAGATGTTACCATTTTCCACAAATGTGGCATAAATGTATATCGTTGGGAAAGTGAAGATGATCCTAAGAGAGAGCATGATAAATTTTCAATATCTTGTCCATTGATAAAAAGAACTGAAATGTCCTAATTCTGTTTGTACAATATTTACAATAAACCTGTTAAAACTTGTCTGTTTTTCTTTAATTTCAACACCTCACATCACCTGAATCTATATATTTTTAAGCATATAAATAACACATTCTATTCCTTAAGGAATATCTCCTCGTAAATTCGAGGTTTATTATTCGAAAGTTTCAAAACCTAGATCATTTCGCCTATACAATTAAAAAATCGAGAAACTTTAACTCGATTTGAATCAGCCGCCTTGGAAGATACCAACTGAGAAATTTTAAAATCCCTTCGACGCTACCAACCCAACATTCCACATTACGAGCCTCTACTGAAATTTTAACTCGATTTGAATCAGCCGCCTCGGAAGCTCCAGATTGCGCATTACGAGGTTCTTCTGTTTAGATGAATCTATTTGGCAACACCGCATTCGATATATCGATCTTCACTTGACAACTGCTTTTCGAGGGCCATTTGTTCGTAGTTTCACCTTTTTCCGAGTGGTGGCGCCACAGGTCGGTCACGTGACCAAACGTGATGTCATAAATCCAAGATGGCGGCTCAAATACAGGATGGCGGAATGCGCCAGAACCCGCTTTTCCCTACTACTCACTTATGTCATGAAATATCTTTTTTATATACTAATTTTAAGTCGATAAAACGAAGTACGGTATTTACTCGTGAAATACCTGTACTTTTTCCCCACAAGTTCCCCTCAAAAAAGGGGGCGCGGACATTACACGATATTTGCCCCATCACTTTTTGAGGGCACGCCACCCGCGAAACGCCTATTAACGCTGCGTTCCTGGCGTGAGATGAGTATGCGTTTTCTTCGGTAGGCGCAATATGCCGTGCATTTTAATTTTCTCGATTTATAACCAAGGTATATGTTTTTAAATGCGTAGAATAATATTCGTAATAAGCACGGTAGGTATTTATCAGGTATTTTTTTTAATTCTTGCCAGCTGTCAGTAGTAAACCTAAATCACGTAAATTTTATGTAAATATAAGTGTCATTCCTTCTCATAGAAAAGGTGATGTAAGATAAATAAACAACTAAATTGCATATATTTTTCATTAAAAACAAGAATTCTGTTAAGTTTAATTCGTGACATGCTCAAATCACTTTTTACCGTGAATTTTTTGGGCTCCTTTTACGTTATGCAATCCTAAAAGAATATATGTACAGTCATTTCCAAAAGTATTCCAACAATTTGAGCGGCGCCGTTTTCGCGGCAGACTGAATTTTACACTTCATCTCTACGTGAATGTTGTCAGTCGGTGACTATGTACCTATCCCTGTCATGACGCCACCTCAGTCTTCAAGGTTTATTATTGTATAAAATACGACGTGTTCTTGCGTATCGACCGGAGTTAACAAAGATTATTCCGCGCCTTGGGCGATCGTTTGAACGTACTATTATAATTCGCCATTGTTATTTAACAGTCATTCTGGCATCGTGATGATAGCGTGAGCAGGCCCATGGAATTGTTTTTTTGTCTAAGTGAGGGGTTGTTTGGGGAGGTCTGAAGGTAACTCGCTGTGTAATTAGTTGTAATGGTAGAAGTACGAGTGGATTTACAAATTTCGAATTGACGATTTCATCGGTTTTATCGAATTCCCCGGTTTGATAGTATTCGTTACATAACGGAAATAGCGAAAGTGACAAGGTCCAACTCTCAAAAACAGTCGAGATACAAGCGTTTAAAAAAGTAAAAACAAACACTTTTGCAGAGTTTCTTCTTCCATTACTTGCTACTTGATAGCTTTTTCCGTATTTTTTTTCTCGTTTCAAAATTATTCCCGTATATTTCACGTTAAACATCGATGTAAGAAGTCGGTTTGGCTGACGGAATGCACGAGATTGTAATGCGGTATATCTTTTTTATAATTCATTGAGTGACATTGTGGTCGCAACCATAATCCTTTCGTTTCGCTGCCAAAAAGAAAATGGATTTTATAAGTATATTAATACGGAAGACAACAGAAAAATACGTAAAACATGTTACTTATCATGGTTAGAGCTCAAGTGGAATACGCCACAAGCATTTGGGATCCGTGTGAGAAGGGACATATAATTCAATTAGAAAGAATGCAGCGCAGAGTGGCCAGATTCATAAAACCGAGGTACCGACATAAGCAAAGCTGGGTACCACTGGAGGACCGTAGATTGAACACAAGGTTGAGGCTTCTGGAGAAATCTAGGTCGGAATGCCTAAAAGAAGAGGTTGCAGGAATAATTGAAGCACTAACTTATATAGCTAGAAACGACCATGGCGATAAGTTACGTGAGATCGATTGAAGTACGGAACGTTATCTAGGCTCGTTCTTTCCGAAAACAATACGAGATCACAATAAAAAATTACAACCTGCGATTGACAATCTTTACGTAGGTTTTGGTGCATTTCACCCACTGCCACCCATTAATTAGGTAAATTGCAGGGTAACATAAAGGTGTAGATGTGACTGCTCGGTTAAATATGCAGATTTCTGACTGAAATCGCAAATGTTTTACCGGATACCACTAGATAGTTTAAATTTTCCGTGCGCGCGCAACATTTGGAAAATGAACGGAATTGGATTATATACGACGAAGAAATGAACGTAAATACATCAATTTTCTTCACATGAAAAAGGGGTAATTTACGACGAAGATATTACGTGAACATACAGATTATATTACAACAATCTCAATCAGATATGTTTAAAGTAATAGTCGATTGTATAATTAATTACAATTGATAAGGAAATTATTCGGTGAATAAAAAATTCGAAATTTCATAGGCATCACTATTGGTATTTCAGTTCGTAGACATTATACTAAGCCATTTATATATTTTCTTTTTTGTCATGATTACATTAATCTTAAGAACGCCTCTGCCTCGCATGTTTGAACGCATGATGCGTACATCTATCCACTGTTCTTCACTTACTCCATTCCTACAACGGGGAAAGTCGAGTTTTCATGAAAAAATTCGATTTCGAGATTTAGACAGAAATACAAGTTTTGAGGTCTCCTGAACACGTTTTAACCATTATCCCTAAGATGTACGTGTTTATGTGTATGTGATAGAAATATTGTAGGTGCTCTAACTAAAAAACGATTTATCATGTAACCATGAAATTTCATATTTGATATTTTCGATAAAGAGGCAAGAGATAAATTTTTGGTAAAAATCGGTGACACGAAAATTTACTCTTAAGACATTCGATTTATTTAAATAATTCCTTTAACCAACACCACCACACTCATCGCCACCATCACCAACACCCTCCCAACCTCACTTGCCACCACCATCACCACCACACTCACCACCACCCACATGACCACCCTCAACACCACTGTCACAACCACCCACATGACCACTCTCACCATGACCACCCTCACCACCACCATCATCACCACCACCCTTGCTGCCACCACAACCTCCATCCTCACCACCACAACCACACTAACCACCACCATTACCCTCACCACTACCACTCTTACAACCACCACACCCACCACCACACTCACCACCACCCTCACCACCACCCTTGCCACTACCCTCACCACCAACCTCACCAACATTTTCACCATTGCCCTCACCACTCCCTTTGCCAATGCCCTCACCACCACCATTGCCACTTCCCTATCTTCTGCTCTTGCCCCCACCCTCACCACTACCCTCACCACCACTATCACCACTGCCCTCACCATGACTCTCCCTACAACCATCGTCACCACCACCACCACACTCACCACCAACACCCTCATTACCAACACCAACACCACCCTCACCACCACCATCACCCTCACAACCACCACTCTGATGATGACCACCCTCCTCACCACCTTCACCCTCACCACCATCACCACCACCACCACCTTCAGCCCCAGGACCTTCATAACAACCATGATCACCACCACCTTCTCCACCATCACCCTCACCACAACCACCACCCTCCAAACCACCTCCACCACCACCTTCAACATCACCACCATCATTACGACCACCATCATCACTACAACCACCACCCTCATTGCATCCCTCACCACCACACTCACCCCCACCCTCATCACCACCACTCTCACCACCACCACCCTCAACACCATCTCCACCAACAGCACACTCACCACCATCACTTCACCAACACCACTCTTACCACCACCACACTCACCACCACCCTTTCCACTTCCCTCACCACCACCTTCACCACTGCCCTTGCTACTCCCTTTGCCACCTACCTCAACCACCACCATTGCCACCAACCTTGCCACCACCCTCACCACTGCCCTTGCCACCACCCCACCCCTGTCCTTGCTACCACTCTTGCCAGTCTTTTCCACCACCCTTTCCAATACCCTTGATGCCTCCATCGCCAATGCCCTTACCACAGCCCTCATCCAACCCTCCCTACAACCATCCTTGTCACAACTATCACACTAACCACCAACACCCTAACCACCAACATCATCACCCTCACTACCAGAACCACCCTCACCACCACCACCCACACTACCATTATTCTCATCAACAACCACCACCACCACCACCACCACCATCACCACCACCCTCACCTCTACCACCTACACCACCACCACCCTCACCACCACCCTCACCACCACTACCCTCACCACTGCCACCCTCACCACCACCACCCTCACCACCACCACCCTTACCACTACCACCCTCACCACTAACATCCTCACCACCATCACCATCCCCACCACCATCCCCACCACCCTTACCACCACCAACACTGACTTCACCACCACAACCACTAACCTCACTACCACCACCCTCACCAACACCATTAACACCACCACTATTATTACCACCACCACCATCTTCACACCCACCCTTAAATTAAATTAAATTAAATGTAAGAAGGGACTACATAGTCTCAATTTTGCCCTAATAAAGTCGTTTGTCTGTCTGTCTTACTACCAATGTCACCACAACCCTCACCACCACCACTGATACTGTCGCCATCACCATCCTCACCACCACCTCCTTAACCACTACCCTCACCACCATCACCAGCACCCTCATCACCACCACCCACACCACCACCATCACCACCTCCCCCACCATCACCACTAGGGTTTGTTGGTTTTTAAAAACCAGGTTAAAAAACTGGTTTTTTGGATAAATTTGTAAAATTCGAAACATGTTTTAGATACTAGAATTAATATGTAAAAATTAATTATTTATTTAATTAAAAACGTTAACATTTTCACTTGAAATTGCCTCAGACACAAGAATATTGTAGTAAAACTAATCTTCATGAGTCAGGCGAATGTTTGACATGCAAATCCAGAAATGCATTCTATTATGCTATTCTATGTGGCAGCACACAGACTGGCCTATGACATCAGCTGTGTTGCTCATGTGCACCCCACCAGTCCAGTTTAGTCCTGCGTACTACCCGTACTATGCAGTACACAATGCATCGCAATGGCTCCATTCACTTGAGTTTGATCACAATCAGGAATAGGAAGTTTATGTTATTGCTTGTTATTATTCCTGTTTTAGTTAGTAAAAACAAAAACAATGTAAGTAAATTTATTAATGTCTATTCTAATAATATAACATTCTTTCATTATTAAATATTAATGTCATTGATAAAAATATTAAAAATATTTCATTTGATTTTTAGACCAAAATGAATGTTGCAAATAAGTCGGAGGTTTGGGATAATTTCAAAAAGGTTGGAAAAGACAAGGCATGCTGCAATCATTGTAATAAAATGTTGAGCTGCAAAGGATCATCTACGAGCAATCTCCATAATCATCTGAAAGCAGTACATAAAATAATAATCGACAAGAAAACAGAAACAATCAACAAGCAAGAAACACCTGTACCCTCCTCCTGCCCACAAAAACAAGCCAGTATTTTTAATTTTGTGAAAAGGAGTAGTTTAGAAGAAATTATAGCAAAACTTGCTGCAATGGATGGATTGTCCATTAATAGCATTACAACAAGCTTGTTCATACGAGAGTCTTTGCAACAATGGGGATATTCATTACCAAAAAACAACTCTCAAGTAATGGACCTCATTCATATGTTTTATTACAATGCCAAATGTGAAACTATAAATGAATTGGATTATATTAAGAAGAATGGGAATAAATTTTCTATAATGCAAAAGAAATCGCAGATATTTGAATATCAACATACACCATTTTGAGGAAGATTTTAATTTGGGCTTAGTTCCAATAGCTAGTTCCTGTGATGCTAAGAAAACAGAATTAGTTTCTGAGAGGCTACAAATTTTTAACTTGGATCTAGCAACCAACATAGTTGCAGCAGCAAATGATGGTGCTGCTGTTATGAAATAATTTGGCCAATTATCCACATGCCATACACTTAGCAGTTACTGATGTGTTATATCAAAATAAAGAAATTGCTGAAACCAATGTATATGTTACAAGTGAGGAATTGGAAGATGATGTAGTGTGAAGATGACTATGGTGAGGATTTTTTAAATTCTCTTGATCTAGATAACGACTGTGGATTCCCTATGTTTTCTGACAATTACAAACAATAAATTTCCCAAATTAGAAAAATTTGCAAATTTTTTAGAAAAATCTCCAGTAAGAGATAGCATTATGTAAAAAAAGAAAAAGGAAAGGAATTAAGTCTGATTCTTGACTGCCAAATGAGATGGAATAGTTTAGAGGCCACGATTGAAAGATTTATAACATTAAAAGAATGTGTTGTTTTAGCTTTGAATGATATTGGTGTTTCTCATATGTGGAATGAAGCTCAATATCCTAAAATAATGGAGCTTCTTAAATTGTTGGGACCAGTATGTCTAGCAGCTGAGGCCTTAGGGCAGTGAGGTACCAATTTATTAACAAGTGAAGGCATATTTGAATTTCTGTTAAATGAACTAAAAAATTTAAAGACTGAAATTAGTTCCAAATTGTTAAATGCTTTAGAAGTACGAATTCAAGAAAGAAGACAAGTTGGATTGGTAACCCTTTTGCTATACTTGCAAACATTTCTACAAAGAATCTAGTGTATTTCCACTAGCCTCAAAACTCAATATTATTAAGTTATCTGGAAAAATATTGTCTAGAAAATATCCAAATTCTTGTATGGAAACAGATTCTAATGATGAATATATTGGAGATGAGGAACAATTAATCAGGGCAATGCTCTAAAAGAAGCCATGGGAAAATCAATTCATAGGTTTCTTGAGGAACCTGAAGAAATAATATCAAATCCAAAGACACTGAAGGCCGAATTTTCAGTATTTGAGGCAACCAATAAAAGAACAAAGAATTTAGATTTATTATTTGATGCTCTGAAAAAGATAAAACCAAGTTCAGTAGCCAGTGAGAGAGTATTTTCTATTTCAGGCAAATTTGTATCTAGAATAAGAACAAGATTAAGTAATCATTCAGTGGACATTTTATGTTTTTTGGAAACATATTTCCTGAAGATAAATACTAAATGAAATAAAAATTTATAATTTATATTTTGTACGGATTTAGTTATTTTAGTTTTTTTTATTTGGTTTTGTATGGAGTATATTTTATTTTGTTATATTTTTGTAGTTCCATAAATATTAAATTAACTAAAAATTTGTACGGATTTTAGTTATTTTAGCTTTTTTAAATTTATTTGGTTTTGTATAGAGTATATTTTATTGTTGTATTTTTGTAGTTCCATAAATATTAAATAAACTGAAAATTTTTAAAATAAGTATAAATATTTTTTTACTGTTTTAATTATATTTTGTTGTTTGTTTTGAAAAAATTCGAAAACTGGTTTCACCGGTTTTTTGGAAATACTGGATTTCGAAAACTGGTTTTTTCAAAAGTCAGTTTTGTATAAACTCTACTTGCCACCACCCTTGCCACCACCATTGCCACCACCCTCATCACCACCCTCACCACCAGCATCACCACCACCCTCACTAACACCCTATCCACCACCCTTGCCATCACTCTCACCGTCATCCTTTCCACCACCCTCACCACCACCCTAACCTACACCATCACCACCACCTCTACCACCACCTCCACCACCACCATCCTTACTGCCACCATTGCAACTCTCACCACCACCACCACCCTCACCACCATCCTCACCATCACAACCCTCACCATCAGCACCACCACCCTCACCACCACCACCATTACCATCACCACCACCATTGTCATGTACATCATCATCTAATATTAAAGCAATTAATTAAAAAATCTAATGACACCAGATGACCTTCTCCATACCTGTAATTTTTTTAAAAATTCCAAATAAAATAAAATGCTAAATAATAGTAAATAATTGAGGAACTGTGATAAAATTTCAGACTTAACAAAGAACTGATATAAATCTAATGTGTAGCCTTCTGATATAAGATATACCCACAAAGTTCCAATAATTAAGAAAATAATAAGGAACACTATTCAGATGCATCTGAGGGTAGTCCTTACAATAGTCGCCTATAGGTGGTATGATTGTGGCAGCTAAAACATTTAGTTTTTAAAATATCTCATCTACAATGCATTATATGGGATAATGTTTCGTATACTGGTTATAGATAATGTAATTTTCTACAACTTCTATCCCAGCACATTTCTACATTTATCAAATATTATAGCAGAGCATGCGCATATCCAAGGGGGGGGTGTGGGCATTCCCCCCCTTGAATACTCTCTGGACAAGAGAATAAGCAGCCTGTCAGGTGGTGGGATGGTTTCTACAGTAGGCTTAGGTTATTGAATAGATTCTTTTTCAAAATTTCTCATGCTTCTTGTCTTTGTGTCGCTGCCAACGTATTGTCCTATCATAAAGGGTCTGTTGGAGATAGTGTTACCCTGGATGGTGCTGAAGCTTGCTAATTGGGATGGTGGGGAGGAGAATGGGATTCCTAGGATTTTCAACGAATGGCGAGTGAAGGGGAAAGAACCTACCCACAAGGGACATTGCCTTCGAATGCACTCAATGTGTATACTCCAATCCCGTAGCCTTTTGGAGAACCCTCACACCGGGTGCAGTAAAGATAGTATCATATGAATCCTCTTCATTACAAAATTTCAGCTGTATCAGCTAGTCGGCCATAAATTCATCCACACTGTAATAGCATTTAGCCAGTAATAGATTTTTCACCTTGTTTTTGAAAGTGTTTGGAGAGGAAAGTGATTTTATGTCAGTGGGCAAATGATTAAAAATTAGGGATGCCGAGTGGTGAGGGCCTTTTTGGCATGAGTAGTAGGAGTAGCCATTGATATGAACATCATCCCTTGAGTGAGTACCATAGTTGTGGTATTCAGTATTTGTGAGGAATTGGTTGTGGTTATTTTTTACAAAAGTAGCACATTGTAATATGTACACTGAGGGAAGGGTAAGTATATTGAGTGAGCAGAATAGAGACATACCAGGAGTGCAGTAAGAAACTCTAAGTATTGCCTTGATGGCTCGTTTTTGTGTGGAGAAAGCTTTTTTAAAGATGCCAGAATTACCCCAAAATATTATTGCATATGCTAGGTGTGAATTTACTTTAGCATAATAAATTGATTTCAGAATGGAGATAGATCCTATGGGTGCTAGTTTTCTGATCATGAAAATGCCAATTGCAGCTTTCTTTACTATGGCATTAATGTGATTTGACCAATCAAGTCTTTCGGTGATATTTAGGCCAAGACACTTCGTAACCTCTGATCTGCGTATGCTGGAGTTATTCAGTTTGAGCAGGGGACTGCCGGATGGTGAGGAATTCCTTGGATGAAATTGTAAATATAAGGTTTTACTACAGTTTATCTTTAAATTGTTGGAATCACACCATTCAGCCATTTCTTTTACAGATACTATGGCAGAGTTAATAAGCTCAGTAGGATTGTCCACAGTTACTAAACAAGAAGTGTCATTGGAGTATAGAATTGGGAAACTTCTAGAGAAATGGTTTGACAGATCATCAATAAAAACAATGAAAAGTAAGGGCCCAAGGATTGATCCCTGAGGAACCCCACATACTATTTTCCTGGGTTTAGATTGTACGGTTGTTGTTCCAACAGTTGTCTTTTGAGAATAACTTACAATTTGATGTCAATTTGCCAAGTAAGAATCGATCCAGTTTAATGCGTTGCCTGTGATGCCAATGCTATTTAATTTGTGGTGAAGTATGTTATGGTTAATGCTATCAAATGCTTTACTAAGGTCATAAAATATTCCCATAGCAAGCTGTTTCTTGTTGAAGGCAAGATGAATATGGTTAATGAGTTGGAAGGCAGCAGTGGAAGTTGACATTCCTTGCTTGAAACCATGTTGATTACTGGTTAAAAGTTCATACGATTTAAGATAGTCAATTAGGCATTTATAAAATATCTTTTCAATCATTTTTGAGAAGGCTGAAAGGATAGAAATAGGTCGATAATTTTCAGAATTGGAAAGACAAGATTTTTTAGGGACTACAATTACAATTATCAGTAAGTGATTTCTTACAAAATTTTTATTGTTTATTTTCTCTATATTCGAATTCAAAGCACTAAAAATGCAACAATCAATGTCTGATAAAAGTATTATTATTTTAAAAATTATTCCGTGGAATTTATCTTTAAAAGGAAATTTATATATTTAGTCATAGTATTATACTTTATTCAACATTCAAGATGTATAGTTAAATTTTGTTTATTAATAACGTGAATCATTTTTTGAACATTTTCGCATATACCTTGATTAAAATGAAATCAAACATACAAAAGCACCAGAAAACGTTGCATTTTTATCTCAATTCTTCAGAAAAAGAATCAATAATAAATTCGAGCAATCAAGAAGTGGAAGTTGCAGTGTCTACACTACTACCTGTCGACTCCTTGAAGAGAGATGTATATGCTTATAAAGATAACAGTTCAGTTATTTTATTGGTTCATTCGGTAGATATTGAACATTATATTAGTGATAGTAGTGCAACCATGAAGAATGATATCGGTATTTACCTTGGAGGAAAATTAGATAATTTAACAAAGAAAGAACTTTTAGAAAATCCCTTTTGTCCACCTAAAAATTGTCTTTCCTTTTTCTGAGCATCAAAAGAATGGCAAGCCCCAAACTGAAGTTCAAAACATGTTAATTTCAGGGAGACTGAAGCAAGTTCAAGAGAATCGAAAGCGTCTTTTCCCTATTATTGACACGATCATCACTCTAGGTAGACAAAATATACCACATAAGCCTTATACATCATTTTCGCAAAATCTGGATTATTATAAGGGAGATCAATTTATGCATGGTTTTCAAAATATATTTCACCTAAAATAGGTTTTATGATAAAAAATGTTCTATACTATTATTTCTTGTGATAATCTCTTTAAAAAGCCCTGAATATAATTTTGACAAATATAGGGAGTTGTATTTGAAAATTTTCCTATATTTAAAGAAAGTAGTACTTAGTCTTTGTCTGCAGGGAGGTTTCTAGATCCTCCCTTATATATCAAAAAAACGTAAAAATTACAAGAGTAAACATCCACTTTCATTTGTCCGATCTTTACCAAAAACTAAAATTCTTTACTCTGTAACATAGATGTCAAATATAATATTTGCCCTTAATATGATCAATATTGTTTGAGTTAGAGCGCAAACATTATTCCAGTCACAGACATACCCACAGACATCATCGAGAAAATAGTCAAAACGTGTTCAGGGGACCTTAAAACATGTATTTTCGTTGAAATCTAGAATTCGATTTTTTTTCATGAAAATAATACCTGCTTTCTCTATACTTCGTTTACTTATGGAGAAAATAATAATTCGGGCGCCTTCTCTTGTACTTAAGCATTCCACGCACGCTTTCCTTACGCCCATTTTGTAAGGACGACAATAAAATCTTGAGGTTTAACAATGACTCGTTCGGAAATTCAATGTCGTTAAAAAACTTAAAATTTTCCATAATAAATATGCTTTAAAAGTATAACTTGAGCGATTTGGAACCGACGTCAAACATCGACTATAAGAATAAGAATGTCTATTTTTATTTAAGATGGTCCCTGTTCGAAGATAGTAGGTCAATTACTTCTAATTTAATTTTGCAAAAGAAAAAAGCCTGCAAGTGAAAAAAGGAATTTTTAAGTGTTCGCTTATGGGGATTTGTATAGAGGGTTCCGGCGGACGGACCAAGGAAGGACCAACAAATGGACGGACAGAAAAAGGATATTATGGTTATAATGTCAAAAAAGAAAATATTAATGGCTTAGTTTAATGTCTACGAACTGAAATACCAGCAGTGATGCCTATGAAAAATCGAATTTTTTATTCACCGATTAATTTCCTTATCAATTGTAATAAATAACACAATCAACTATTACTTAAAACATATTTTACTCGAATAGTTGTAATATAATCTGTATATTCATGTAATACATTCTTCGTCAATTACCCATTTCTTTTCTCTTAAAAACTTTGTGTATACGAAAAGAAAATGGACTTATTTACGTTCATTTCTTCGTCGTAGATAATCCACTTCCCTTCATTTTCCAAATGTTGCGTGTGCACGAAAAAATTAAACTATCTAGTGGTACCCGCAAAAACTTTTGCAAAGTTAGTGAGAAATCTGCATGTTTAACCGAGCCGTTACACATATTCGGAGATTGATTTCTCTAGCAATTATGTACCTATGACTCGTCTGTGAAAATGAGGTTCACTTAATAACAAAGTGAAACGAAATGATTATGGTTGCAACAACAATTTAACTCAATGAATTATAAAAAAGATATAAGTACCGCATTACAATCTCGTGCATTCCGTCAGCCGAACTGACTTCTTACATCGATGTTTAACGTGAAATATACGGAAAAAGCTATCAAGTAGCAAGTAATGGAAGAAGAAACTCTGCAAAAGTGTTTGTTTTTACTGTTTTAAACGCATTTATCTCGATTGTTTTTTGAGTTGGGCCTTGTTACTTTCGCTAATTCCGTTATGTAACGAATACTATCAAACCGGGGAATTTGATAAAACCGATGAAATCGTCGATTCGAAATTTGTAAATCCACTCGTACTTCTACCATTACAACTAATTACACAGCGAGTTACCTTCAGACCTCCCCAAACAACCCCTCACTTAGACAAAAAAACAATTCCATGGGCCTGCTCACGCTATCATCACGATGCCAGAATGACTGTTAAATAACAATGGCGAATTATAATAGTACGTTCAAACGATCGCCCAAGGCGCGGAATAATCTTTGTTAACTCCGGTCGATACGCAAGAACACGTCGTATTTTATACAATAATAAACCTTGAAGACTGAGGTGGCGTCACGACAGGGTAAAATTCAGTCTGCCGCGAAAGCGGCGCCGCTCAAATTGTTGGAATACTTTTGGAAATGACTGTACATACTTTACTCTGCGTAAAAGCAAAGAACACAATCTTGCAATGAAAATGTGTCACTAAATAGCTGTTGGAATTGTTCGTTGGTGCTTTCTGAAAGCTGTAAGTGATACATTTTATCCACAGAAACGTGAGAAACGCTTTTATGTAACCGGTCGCAGTGCGTCTAGCGATCGGTTTATTTTAGGTATTGTGTGATCTCTGAGGGATTTGATACGGAGATTTATTTTGAGCATAAACCGTATACGTTTATTTACGTAAAATGCGCTCTTTTTCTATATGAATAATGGCTGAGTTAGTGTATTTTCGCAAAATTACTCATTATAAATTAAATAACTTGAGAATGTGCAGCGGCTCAAAATTGAAAATTTCTGTGAGATCAAGGAGACTCCTAAAAGGTTTTTGAGTGTCTCCGTTTAATATAATGGCTATGGATGTGAATTTTTCATGTTTGCGTAGGTTAAAAAAGCATTTTAAAATAGTTTTTTGAAGTCATTTCTTAAATATTTGCTTGTTGCCATAATTATATAATCAAATTCAGCTTCAGATAGATTATTCAACCGATATTGCTGTAAAATATCAAAATTTTGGAATTATAGTTTTTCCAGATTTTTAGCTCTAAAAACGAGGGTGCGGGTATTAAGCGAGTTAATACGGTATATGACCATTATTTTTAAATAATTATTTATTATGAATTTATTGGTGTACAACAGCTACAAAAACCTAATTTATTATGATGGAAAATTACAATTTTCTAATAACATTTGCGATAAAAAACGACCCAAAAGATACTGCGTAGATAGTGCGTACTCTTACCCGCCTCTACCTTATTATAAAATAAATGAGATATACAAAATATCATAAATATTTTTGGTATATACTTGGTAAAACATAAATGTAATGTATTATCTTGACATGTTCCTAAAATTCTTCACGATTACGAAGATCTTTGATGATGATTGGCCAGTGCAAAATTAAACAAAAACGGAATACGAGTGATATTACGATTCAGCGGCGCCGCCGCAGCTTCAGACACGTAAATATAGCATAGGTACCAACAGCAAAATAACACCAGAATAACAAACGACTAACGATAGCTAAAGTTAAAGTTGTTGTGAACCTAATCTAACCCAATCTTAAACAAAAACCCATCCAAAGCGAACCCAACCCTGCACATCTCGACAGTAACGTTAGGAACTTTAAAACTTTTGATGTTAGCGTCAATGCAAAAGACTGGAATTACGGAAAACCAATGAAAAACATAATAAAAGTGAACGAGTGAAATAGAAATAAAGTTAATAAACGTATAAATAACAACAACTTGTCTTTAATTAAAGTGGAATGACTATCTACAAAGAGTGAAGTACAAATGAAGGTATGTGAGAAAAATGCTGGGACCACAATAAAGGACCGTAGCATTTAGGAGCAATATTTTCAAAAATTAAAATTTTAGCCCCGAGATGTCAACCACGCTATATCGAAAATGCGCTAAACCAGACATACCTGTACTCTAATTTTTTCTCAGTATGTTATACCACAATTATTAAATTACTTTCCGAATAATTCCATCTTATTCCATGTCAAACAAGTCAACTTTATCAGCGACAACATGATGCGTTTGACAGGAGCTGCTAGAAAAATCAATTTTACTCCTGACAAATGAGCCATCTACTGCATAAGATGTGTGATTATTATTGTTATCATCTATTATTATTATTTATTGTTCTTTTATTATGCTTATGTGGAGGATCCCGAAACATTATTAGCCCAAGGCCTCGAAAATCCACCATCCACCTCTGCTGAAGGGCCTGAGCAAAATTATTTTTGGGGACCATTATGCATAGCATGCTACTGTGCATGCCAGACCTTATGTAATCCATCTAAAACAGCTTTAATGTAACTGTCACACCTATAGAATTTGTAATAAAATAAAATAATATACCATGAACTACTGTTGGCACATTCTGAAATTACCAAATTAGGGAAATGTCACACATTTTTCTAATTACAACCTTACAAAATATATATAGCAACTTCTAAGAAACCATTGGCATTACTCATAATAATATTTTCGAAATTGATTTAAAAAAGAGCTTGTACAAAATATTAAATATTTCAGATATTTAATCAAGTATTATGTAAAAATACATTTAGAAGGCAGGTATAAGTCAAATATCATATTATTAAACTTGCACATGATGGAATAAATGCATCAAAATAATAAAATTGTCATGAAACAATTTTTAAGTAACCTACATTTATTTGCAACAATGTCAACAACCCAAGACTAATGTCAACAATAACAAGAATTCACTTGAAAACATTTGGCATGATCAACAATATTTTGAGCCATAATACTGTACACTAACTTAAGACATAATCACAGGTTAATTAATCCAGCAAAATTCCCAGTGATAGAGACACAAGAATATCACTGGCAAAACTTTGCTTTTTGTTAATTGATACTCTTCTGACATGATGAATAATTGAAAGGGTAATGCCTAGAGTACACATCAATATTTATGCTGCTCCATATATCTAAATATCAACATTTAATGTTATTTTGTTACATTGGTTCTAGCAAAAGCCACATATACATTATAAATTCAACTTGAATGTATTTACCATATATTTATGTGATTCATAATATGTTTATTAAATTTCAATTTCCAAATAATTTCCACATTGCTGAAGATTAAATATTTCTCTAAAGCTTCATCCAGACTGATTGTGTTCATTCTCGTGTTTGAACTCATGTTCGCTCTCGTGTTCTCACTCGGGATGCTTGCGGTGCTCGTCTCGCTCATAGCTGCCTTGTCCAGACTGTTCATGATGTTCCATGTTTGCCTAATTTGTGGTGCTCATATTGAGTGTCTCTTACATTTCATTTTGTGCAGTAGTTCAGAAAGCGTCCAAAATGAGTAACGAAGACGGGAAAACTGTGAATGCTGCTTTCATTATGACCATTTGCTATTAATGAAAAAGAGAAAAAGGGAAGAACGTCGTAGATGGAGGACAGCTGTTTTTAAAAGTAGGAATTGGTATAATGGTATAAGGTAGAGAACAAGATGAGATGATTGGAACCAATTAACATTAACTGCATGGAAGTTACAAAGTAGCAAAAGTATTTAAGTATTAATTCAATTATGGATTCTTTCCAAAAAGTAGAGCCTTCCCAAATGAATAATAAAATTGATAACTAAAAAGAGACGAGCTCAGCAAACACGTCGAGTGTCAACAAAAACTGTCTAATCTGCTCATGATTCTTGTAAGCATGCTTGTCACACCCGTGATCCCTCTGAGTGCAAACACTTGAAACAGGCATTTGTGCTGTTTGTCAATACTCGTGTTTGTGCTCGTGGTCCCACCTACACTGCTTGGAGTGCTCGCTCATCATAGTCTGGATGCGGCTTTAATAATACAATTGTCATTTGTTTCATCCTGATTTCACATTTCTTAACTGTTACTTTTTGACTTTATAAATAGGTGCTGATTAATTTCCCAAGGAAATACAGTTTATGGATTTGAACTTTTTAACTCATCCAAAAAGGTAATTTTTTAGCATTATTATATTATTCAAAATGAGACACTAAGTCAAAATCGAAATGATAAGCATTAAAAAAATCCTAATACACATACTAATAAGTATTACGGGATCTAGATAAATAGCAATTACTGAAACCAATGCATGAAAAATTATTGATTCTATTAGCTGAAAGAAATGAGTCAGAATAACTGAATGAGTCAGATTCATTTTCTTATCAATTCTCATCAAAAAATTTAAAACTGTAATAAGGCTTACGTGAAATATTCAACAAGAGATCTCTTTTGCGAGACAAATTTCATTAATAGCCTTCAAAATTACTTAAGGCTAAGGAACTTAATAAAAATTAAATAGACATCTGAAAAAATACATTTATGACTGTACACAGTCCTAACTTCTCCTGGATTATCTTTAATCATAACAATTTTGAATGTTATGCCTTTTAAAAATCTAAATAACTATTACAGAGTATTAACTTTGTCTGATAATATGCCATGGCCGAAATCATTAGCAACCTTGTATTTCTCACTATTACTTATTTGGAAACATAAATGTTTGTTACGCACCATTTTAATCAATAACATTCCAATATCAGCAATTGAAAAGTTTGAAATAAAAATATTAAAAGAATATTTTCAAATGATGAAAAACATTTTAATAAAAAACAAAAATAAAATCATTCAAAATATATTAAAATTACTTAACATGGTGTTCTAGATTTTTTATGTACCTAAAACTGGCCTCAGTAGCTAAATATCATAGCAGTCCCACATTCACCCATAAGCAATCACAAATAAAAGTTCTGCTAAATGTTAGAAACTTGGGTGCCGCTTAATCGTAAGGTTGAGACCAGTTCAGGGTAAAATGAGGATTATTAACAAAAGTCCCATTCTCCACAGCGGCACCTTAAATCATTTTAACTAGAAAAATTGACAACTCAATGGAGATGGCTGACAGTAACCTTTAAGTTTGGCTAAGTTATCGTTATTTCTAAAAAATAAGTAAAAAATCACAACTGGAAACCAAAACCATCTTTGTTCCAACAATTTGAATGCTAAATCTAACTACATATGTGTGTTTTCATCAGTTCTACGTAGCCCTCTATCTAACCTTGCTAAACTTCTTTGATAAATATAGGAAGCAACTATTTTCATTATAAAGAATAATAACTTCCAAAAAAGAGTATTCTGATACACTAAACTAAGTGGATTATATAAACAATCCTCGGGTAATCTCAGATATCCATCCTTCATAAAACAAATAATTCCAATGTAAATTGATAACTATGAGGTCAATAATGTTTGCATTGATAAGCATTTGAATTGTAAATTATGGTACACAATATTAACCCTTTCACTCCAAAGGTTCAATTGAAGACAGAAATTTAAAAAAACCACAATTTCACAAATTCACTGTTCAAATTTTAAGGTGATCAACATATTTCTTAAATATGATGGGTTTTAATTTATTACAACCAGTGTGCATGAAATTTTATGAATCACCATTTCAAAAAGTGAGCATCAAATAAATTAATTTATCATCAACAGCTTTAGAGAGCTCATAAATTAAGGAACTAAGTAGCTTTGTGATATGACAATGAGAGTAAAATGTTGCCTAACTTTTTAGTTTAGCCAATCGAATTTGACCAGAGGGTTTCATGGTAAAACAGCACCGTTGGTATTTTTTTATTTTTCATTACATGTAAAGATACTTTAAAATAGCATAATAATGAACCCCAGCTGCCAATACAACATGCAAATGCCAAATGGCATGAGCACAAGGTATACATCCATCTGCTTTGAAGAACACCACACCTAGTACGTATATCAGGCCACCAATTTTAAGTTCTGTCAACCCAGAAAAATCGCTCTGCAAAGAAACCAATATATACATTCATTTTAATGTGAGATGAAATAATGTTAGGACCACACAATTAACTTTTAAAATATTTAATTATTAACCAGGCTTCATAATAAATTTTCTTGGATTAAAGCTGTAACTTCTACCAGTGGCGGCCGGTGGTTGTTTCAACAGGTAGGGCCAACATACGCTTAAAAAACCTAAATTTATAATCCAAAAAATATTTAATTTTTTACTTACCAAAAAATGTACTGTAGTGAGTAGATGAAAAAGTGTCTTGCAGCTAAAATGAGAGGTAAACAAAGTCTATTCGGTGATCTTTCTTGTTAGAAAATAAATCAATAAATTTTCTGTTGAAGCTGTTATTTACAAAATTTTTTTCACACAATAGCATCTTTCTTCTTTCATGCTATTCCTAAGAAAAGTCTTAATTCTTTTCATCATTGAAAAACACCGTTCTGCTTCTGATGTCAACATTGGTATCATGATCAACACTTTTAAAAGCTTTATTGCCTCTTAAAATGTTACACACAAATAATCACCCAAAATTAGCGACAGAAATGGTACTGCATCAGAAACTGCTCTCAATTCCTCTCTTTCGTATAAAACTTGAAGTTCACTCTTCAGTCTCTTTTTTTCCAAAAAAGGATACTTTTCATTTATTTCACTGAGATATGCATCAGGGAATTTTTTGCTGTAATTATTGAATTCTTCGACCAAAAATAGATTCGTAGCCACAAGGCGTCCAGTAAATTGATAGTCTACCTTTTATTTCTGTGATTACGGTGGGCGTAACAGTGGTCGAAATTAGCAAGGGAATACTTGTCTTTTATCAGTTTCTGAATGCCATTTAAACGTCCACTCATAACAGAAGCACCATCAAAACTTTGTGTTATAAGTTTATTTGAACTGTCCCCAATTAGGGGGTTGAGTTGTTTTAAAATACAATCTGTGATTGCATGAGCATCATGTCAACATTGGTATCATGATCAACACTTTTAAAAGCTTTATTGCCTCTTAAAATGTTACACACAAATAATCACCCAAAATTAGCGACAGAAATGGTACTGCATCAGAAACTGCTCTCAATTCCTCTCTTTCGTATAAAACTTGAAGTTCACTCTTCAGTCTCTTTTTTTCCAAAAAAGGATACTTTTCATTTATTTCACTGAGATATGCATCAGGGAATTTTTTGCTGTAATTATTGAATTCTTCGACCAAAAATAGATTCGTAGCCACAAGGCGTCCAGTAAATTGATAGTCTACCTTTTATTTCTGTGATTACGGTGGGCGTAACAGTGGTCGAAATTAGCAAGGGAATACTTGTCTTTTATCAGTTTCTGAATGCCATTTAAACGTCCACTCATAACAGAAGCACCATCAAAACTTTGTGTTATAAGTTTATTTGAACTGTCCCCAATTAGGGGGTTGAGTTGTTTTAAAATACAATCTGTGATTGCATGAGCATCATGTCCATCAGGATTAACGAAATTCCATAACCTTTCTACTGGTTTTCTGCCTACAATGTAACGTAATACAATGACTAACTGAAATTGACATGACGCATCAATGCTACACAATCTGCTCTTTTTTAATTTCTTTGCGAACTTCTTCGTGGTATACTTCTAACATGCATTCCAGCAACTCATTCTGTATAGTTTTAGACGTACCTTTAAACATAGCTGATTGACTAAGGTGAAATTTTAAGTCTTTATCTAACTCAGAACTAAACTGAATTAACTCATGAAAAACTCCCTTATTTTGTGACTCATCCAATTCATCATGCCCTCTCAACGCTCATTCTAATGCCCCACAAAAACGTATAAAATTTATAATCAAATTTAATACTTACCTATTTTTTCTACTTGTTCGTTATGTTTAGATATAGCTAGCCGATACTGTGAGTTAAACTGACTTTGAATATTTGTTTTACCCAGCAATGATACACTCAAAACATTGTTCATATGTTGTTTACATTTTTTGTGAGCCCTCATTTTTTCCAAATGTGTACGAAGTACCTGTTCCTCGACCAGCTGACATCTCCTTGGAAAAGAACACAAAACAAAAAAACGCATTTTTTTCATCACACCCACACAGCCAATTGTTCTTCGAATAAGGCATTAAATTTATGACACCTTTTCTGTTTGTTGGCACACTGTTGCTTTTCAACTAAATTCAAATTAGGAAGGTCTTCCCATTCATTTTATTTTGAGTTTATCATTGTAAGACAACGACAAAAATAGCTGTTTTGATAAAGTACTTATCATATTCATTGGGGAGAATTGAAACATTCACGCTCACCAATACTACATCAAGCTGCTAGCTTGAAGCCCAGCCGAGCAGAGCCGAGCCAAACTGAACCTGGCCCCAACGGTAGATATTCTCAAGTGCAGGAGAGGGTAAGAGATGGGGAGAAAAGCATGTGCGCATGCGTTCCACCATCTTGTGACCGAGCCAGCTAGGTGGTGGCCCCGTTGGAGTGGGGGAACTCCCCACCGGACTCGCCGCCCACTCCTCCCATAAATTCTCTTACCGACCAGAGTACTGCGGTGCTTCACGACAAATTAAACTTATTCAAGGCTAAAAAATGAAATCAATCTGTTCAAAAACAATTATTTAGTGCTTTTTTCTTTCTGTGAATTTTGGTAGGGCCATGGCTTCATGACCCTATGCACTGACTTCTTCCACACCAAACATAGAAAGAGGGAAACCTCGAGCCAGCATTAGCCTACTCTTTGCGAAGAACACCAAGGGTACTAATGCAGGGTGACCAGAACCTAAGAAAATAGCCTCGAACATGGCATTCCAAGGAAGCAAAATAGAGACAAATGCAATTTGGATACTTATATTTACTCTAAAATAAACTAATATTGAGCATCCTGAATACAATTTCATTAAATAGGTTTCAAATAACTTGAGATGGCCTCAGCAGAGGGGTGGCTAGCGTGCCTGGCTCCCAATGCTAGGGTCGCGGGTTCGAGTCCCGCCTTGGTCATGGTTGTCGTCTATTGTGGACTTACTGAATAAATAAATAAATAAATAGCCCACTAACCGTAGAAGAGTCCAGATCGCTCTATCCTAGAAGACCACCAAAATGCTACAATATTTGAGGGAGAATAGTGTACGATTGTTATGAATGAAATTTAATTGGATGAGTTGTAATAAAAATACAAACATAATGGATTTTAACAGCAGTCCTTAATAAGCCAAGTTGCCAATCACTCTCCTTCTCAGAATTTCTGAACTCAAAAACATCTATGCACTGAAATTCAGTTTTCACTAGTTGCTTTCTCCTTTTGCTCAAATTATGTACCTGACATGGTGCTCAGCATCAACATCAATCCTTATGATTAGTAACTGCCCACTTACACCTTAATTACTTGTATGGGATCATATTGTCCTCTAACCATGTTCTGCAATTAAAACAAATGCCAGAAGAAGCTGATCGCTTGTACAACACCATTGTTGTTCAACTTGCTTTCAACAATGCAGTATTCTTCATTAATTTGTAGAACATGTATATTTGTTCCTTCATAATTCCGTAAACCATAAGTGAATAAAGTAAAACAGTAAAACCTGTCAAAGGAGGAACCTGTAATTCGGGGAAACCTGCCAAAGGCAGAAATCTAAAATATAATCGTATCAGTGATACCATTTTTCATATGAATGTCTCTCTGTAAGGCAGAACCTGTGAGACATGGACAGAAAGGATTATTTCTTGTAGCATGGGTCTTAACACTAGAATGCCTGGACGGGTCAATTTGACCCAAAGGAGAATTTGAATGCTTTTTTCTACTGTAATATGATCTTGAACCCAATTTACTCTAGTGACTTTTAATCATTTCATAAGGTATTTACCCACAAGAGATTTTAATCTTGTCATGACAGTTATGTCATGAATTATAAAGAAATTTACCTTGGATGCCCAAACGGGTCATTTTGAACCGAGTATAGAATGAAACGTATTTTCTTCAACATGGAATGTCAAAATGCTTCCATGTTATCGCAGCTAATGATATTGAATTACTGTTTCTTTCAGCTATTCTTTGAATTCAACCCTGCATTCCTTTATCTCTCATCTCCTCTCTCTCTCTCCCTCCCTCCCTCTCCTATTCCCTCTCTCACTCCTAATTATCACTCGATCGTCTTCTGTCCTGAAAATGCAGCATTGTGTGTGCAGATTTGAACTAGCAGATATTTTCTTCCACTCATTTTTATCTCAACAAGCACTTTGCTCATTCTCTGGCAGTATTTGGACATGCAATAATGTGCCGGCAGCCTTGCATGCATTTGCACAGAATTGTGTTAGAAAAATGACTCGTAAACACGAATTATATTGATGAGATTCTCACGGAACACAATAACATCCCCGAGGATATGTTGGACAGACATACCTTTTATTTGGCGGCAATAAATGCTGTCATGATACATACAGCTGTCATTGGTAAGGAAACTTTGCAGAGAAAATTCATCAGACAGCTTGCAGAGAAGCTACAAGTGAAGTAGGTACGAGAAAAAGCAGCCAAATTATGTTAATCAAAGCGAAGGATCTGATTTGGGAGAAGTTGCTCCAAAATGCCAAATATGCCAGATCATGGAAAATCGCAGGGAAAATAAAACTTCAACCAAATGCACAGTATGCAAGAAAATGGTTTGTGGGAAGTGCATGGGCAAAATGCGTTGCACTTGCATCGACTT
This sequence comes from Tanypteryx hageni, assembly GCA_028673005.1. Taxonomy (NCBI): domain Eukaryota; kingdom Metazoa; phylum Arthropoda; class Insecta; order Odonata; family Petaluridae; genus Tanypteryx; species Tanypteryx hageni. The sequence continues at coordinate 272,605,071 of CM054112.1, forward strand.
CACTAACACGGTGAATGAATGATAATTTTGTTATACTATTCTGAGACTTTGTTTGTTCATCACAAATATGTCAAAGAACTCTATTTTTTATGTCCGAAAGATTTTTGTTACAGGGTGTATTAAAATACTTACTATTTATAATTAGCATTAGTTTATTAAACTAATTATAAATCAACATGTTCATAGTATTTGTAAGTGAAATGAGTGCTTTCAACCTGAATGCATTACCGCTATGCATATACAGCTAATAATACCTTTTTATTATTAGCGTGTTCATCTCTATAAATTTGAATTATGTAGATACATGTTGTTACTACCAATAACTAATTTATACTTCATGTTGGTAAATATGGGTCTACCTTATATTACTTGATAAGTTTTTTACATTCATTCTGTTATGAAATCCTTGTGTCATTTTCAAATATTTTTTTTTCAAAATTGACACTTTGAAGATGTATGTAGGTACTTATTTTTATAAGTCTCAAACAGAGAGTGTACCAGCTCATGCTATCTGTAAACAGTAGTTAGTCTAAATAGAAAATGTATACCTTATTTAAATGCAATAAATACAAAGAAATAATTGCTTTATTTTTTAATAGGTTCTTACCACACATATGTTAACCATTTATCAATAGTATTTCCAGTTTCTTAAGGTCCCACATCTCAAAATATGACTCTATGGAAAAGGATGTCTTTCATAAGAGAGCAGTAAAATATTTATCACATTGAAAAATTACTATAAAACCACTTTCTTTTTGAAAAAATGTTACAAACATTATTAACATTATTACATTATTACAAACTATTAATTTCCCAATTTTAAGCAAAAGCTGATATTTCATAGTACAAGTCAAATTGACCCGGTTGGGTGTTCTATGGGGTGAGCTATGTCTGGGCATCCAAGTATTAATGAGTACATTTTGAACCAGTGAAAGACATAAATAAAAAATCATTTTCTTTAAAGTGTGTCTTGAGGGACTTAAATATTTTCAGTTTCTTTGCCATTCTGCACATCACATGGGGTGTCATGCCTCTTCCATTTTGAAAGGACCTTTGTCCCATCTAGAAAGTTTGAATAATGGTTTTCAGCAGGGGGATGTCTCTGGATCATCTCATTTCTATACAACTCTTTGTTGTTTTTCCAATGCCATGAAATTGCCCTTACAAAAAGGGTTGGGTTGGAAGTGACAAGTAACCTTGTGGTTACCCAGTAGGTAACTACATTCATAGTTCTCGCCAAGCAATGGTTCCAGCACACTCCTTCAAAAAATAATTTCTTTCAGCACTCCCATCTGTTTTTCTGAATAACAAAGAACACTATTGTCTTTTATAAAGACTCGGCTTCGTATTAAATGCGCATGATTTACCATTAGGATTGCCAACCCTCTCGGATTCACTGGGAGTCTCTCAGAATAAAGCAAGATTCCATTAATTCTCCTGACTCCTGGATTGAGGCCATTTTCACTTAACAAGGTAATCACAATGCGGGTTGAATATTTGACCGTAGATGCTGTTGAAAAGTTTGCAATATTACCAAGGGGCCAGGTGAGTCTCATGCACCTTTATATTTACATTGACTGAATATGGAGGATTGGCTAGAGTCTATACAGTACTATAAAAATCTGACTTTATCCATAAGTATATCGTATTAATTATTAAATTATTTAATTACAATAGTAATATAATTAATATAAATTAGTGTATAAAGGATATTCTTGTAGGGGAATCTAAGAGAATTAAAAGAGAAAAGAAATCCACAACAATGCAATTCATCATGACGAACAAATATTTTCACCAGAAAATAACGTCGAATTTCTGCATTCAAAACGGATTTCAAGGTCCAAAACGGATTCAAAATCAATGATAGGAAAGTGAAATATCATTGATTCATGCATCCTTATGTTTCAAGTGCCAAATTCATACAATTATTGTAAACAATTTTAAGATGCTAATAAAAAAATGCCTTTCCTTTTCCGTTAAATTCTGTTATATCTTATTTCCCCGATGTGTTACCCTGTTTATTAGGAAATTATGGAAAAAATTAAATACGTATCTTCTAAACCAGCGGTTCTCCACCGAAAGTTCATTGCAGACCGGTGTAATAACAAAAAGTTTACCAGAGACGTGGGTATTATCTAAATAATCCTACACGGACCAGTAAAATCAATTGAAACCACCAATTATTTGACAATGTTGCGCTTTGATAACTGAAAACAAGTCTTTCATTAACCAGTACCATACATTATAAAACCTTAATGAGAAAAATTGAATATCATGGACCAGCCAATAGTGGACTGCAGACAGAAACGCTGTTCTAAACAATACATTCTACAAAAATTTCTTAAATACAAAACTTTTAGAAAATAGTATTTTAGATAACGTTTATAATAAGTAACATCTATATTAATGGAGATTTTTAATTGTTATTTATCAAAAACGAAACAATAAAAAGTAAACATCCAATTCCCATTAACCAATTTCAGCAAAAAATTATAATAAAAACTACAAATATAAAATTTTGTGTTGCTCTGACTATTAGTGTACGAGTTAGAGCGCTCAAACCTATCACACATATACACACTGACATCAAGAAAATAGTCAAAATGTATTTAAGGGGCGGTGAATTTCCGTTCAAAACTCCAACTCCATTATTTTCACGACAACAATACTTTCTCTGTACTACAGAAAGTAAAATATAAAATTAAGATTAACTATTCATTATGTTTTCTCATCAATATAAGTATAAGCTTCATGGTTCGCTTAAGCGTGTTTTACCTTAGAGAAACTTCTCTCAGATTCTCCCGAAATTTCCTACTCATGGAGTGGAAAACTTCTGGAATCAACTTCTCATGAGTTGGCAACTCTATTTATCACTCTTAAATATGAAATAAAGAACCGAAAGTGTTTTTCTTCTCTCTTTGAGTTGGTATGAATGGACGTGCATGGTCATCTCTTCAATTTTTTGTTTCATTTTCCCTTGGCATATCCTTCCTTAGCAGTCATTCTTAATTAATTTCTGTGTATGCACTACATTGTGGTTTTGCTTATTAGACCTCAATCGAAAAATTTCTTTCAAGATAAAAAGTCAATAGCTCTTATTTGAGAAATAGCACCCGCAGCAATTTTTACATAATTCAGCACAGAAAATATAGCCTGCCGGCATTTAATCTTGACCAGATTGAGGGGTCTCTTCTGGGAAGTTAGAGAAAACCAGGGTGCAAGGATAAATGTAACTTTGGTGAGAATAATTGAAGTCAGAGTAATTTATCAAATGTGATTTGTCTCGTTGAAACCTGAAGTGTGTGCATTGTTGTCTAAAGAACTCTCTTTGCGTGGTGTGATCATCCAAGTCTCTCCCAGTAACTCTTTCAAATTTCCAATAGAGAGCAATCAACTGTAAGTATTAAATTGCTTTAAAATCAATGAACGAGGCTAAGACTTGGGGTAATTCCATCATAATGATAAATGTGACATTGTTAAAACTAAAAGCAAAATAAAAATTAAATCAACACAATTTAATCACACTTCAGCTTATTCCACATATATAAGAATGTCCGGTTTCAATGCATAAATTTAGTTGACATCCATTATGCAAATTTCTCCCAAATCCATAATTACTGAAAGTTTAATTTGTAATTGTAGCACTCCTGTTTAGTTGATCTGGCCTAAATATGCTATTATGGTTATATATATATATATATATATATATATATATATATATATATATATATATATATGTGTGTGTGTGTGTGTGTGTGTGTGCATTATTAATATTATAATTTGCTTAAAATAGATGTAGACAGTTCAACACAAATACTTGAAAAAAGAAAATTTTTATTACTTTTATTGTGGTAGCCCTGATATCTATATCTATACTAAAAATCTTGATTTTGTTTTTTTATACTGCACAAATCCTTCATACAAAATTTCGTTGAAATTGGTTTGGCCAATTCCTTCCAAAAGCATAACTACCAAAAACTTTATTTTGCAATTGTGGCACCCCTGCTTAGTCGATCCGGTCGAAATATGGCAATTTGTTCATGTATTTATATGATGATTCTATGTACCTACCAAATTTGCTTGAAATCGGTTCAGTCAGATCTTCCCTGATATATGCATACAGATAGACAGATCACCAAAATTTGGACCGACCGTTCCATGGGGACCCCTCGACCCCGTCGGTTGATTTGAATTATTTTTTGCACTGCAAATCTTATGATCAACCTGAAGCTGCATTTTAGTTCTGGAGATAATCTGGGTGATATATTCAGAATGTTAGGAACTTATAAATAAAATTATGAAAAAAGGATACTTCTAATATTCTAATTAGTGAAGGTTTCATCAAAATTGGCAAATTCTTTGCCAAGATATATTTTTAAAGCAAAATTTGGACCATCCGGCCATAACTTTATTTCCTTTCGACCTTGTGGGCTGATTTTGTCCATTTTCGGCTCGAAAATGTCTAATCAAAACATTGACATTGGTGGAGAATTCATCAAAACATTGACATTGGTGGAGAATTCATCAAAACATTGACATTGGTGGAGAATTCATCAAAACATTGATATTGGTGGAGAATTCATCAAAATCGGTCAATTGGTTGCTGAGATATCTTTTTAAAAAACGAAATTTGGACCAACCATATCATGAGAACCCCTCATGCCTCTGTGGGCCGATTTCAATTATTTTGGGCACTGCAACTTTCATGATCAGCCTGAAGTTGCTACCAAATTTTGAAGGTCCTACATTTTTTTTCTGAAGAGTTATGACTGCCACAGGCATACACACACACAGCATCTTTTATTATTATAGACTAGCATAATTGCCCGGGCTTTGCCCTGGCTTTAGAGTTTAGAATTTTTCATGCACATATCACTCGGTAATATTTTCATCCAAACTCAAGGTACTCTCATGGCAAATGACCAATATTCCCATTTAATTGGTATGAACAAATTAAATATAGACTCAAATTTGATACCTCCCTCCCCCAAAGAAATCAAAGTTCTGACACCGAGGTGCATATCCTAAACTTCTCTTTAGTATGTATACCAAGATTTAAATCTCTGCGTTTCTTGGTTCAACATTGATATTGGTAGAGAATTAAACAAAATCGGTCAATTTGTTGCTGAGATATCTTCAAAAAGAATGCTTTTTGTCAAATTTGCTGTAGTATAATCGAATATTCGAGTATTTTCTTGGAAATCAGAAAATTATTTTTCCTTATTTTGTGGTAGCTCTGCTTTTTACATCCATTCTAAATATGTTCATTTTGTTTTGCCATTCTGTATCCATCCTAAAAACGAAATTTCTTATTGAAATCAGTTCAGCCAATACCTTTGAAATTCATAGTTACTGAAAAATTCTAACCTTGATATTGTGGTAGCCCTGTTTAATCAACCCAGTTGAAATCTAATATTTGGGTTATTTATTTATATGAAGATTATATATACCATAATGGGTTAAAATCCATGCGGACGGCTCTCTAGAAATACGTGTAAATTAAATATTATTTTACCTTTAATTGTGGTAGCCCTGCTCTTAAGCTCCACTTTAAAAATCTTAATTCCATTATGGTATTTTGTAAAAATCATATATATAAAATTTAGTTGACATCCGTTGAGCCAATTCCTTCCAAATCCATAGTTACTTAAAGAGTTTAATTTGTAATTTGGCACCCTTGTTTAGTTGATCTGGTCCAAATATGCTATTATGGTTTTATATATGTGTACATAATAAATATTATAATTTGGTTAATATTGATGCAGTCAGTTCAACACAAACACTTGTAAAAAAGTTTTTATTACTTTTATTATGGCAGCTCTGCTTTCTATATCTATCCTAAAAAATCTTAATTTTTTTAATGTTGCACAACTCATTCATACAAAATTTTGTTGAAATTGGTTTGGCCAATTCCTTCCACCAGCATAACTACCAAAAAGTTTATTTTGCAATTGTGGCACCCCTGCTTGGTCAATCCGGTCCAAATATGTCATTTTGGTCATGTATTTATGTGAACCAAATTTGGTTGAAATTGGTTCAGCCAGTTCTTCCCTGATATATGCGTACGGACAGACAGACATCAACGAAATTTGGACCGACCATTCCATGGGGACCCCTCGAAATCATGAAATTTGGATTGGCCCTTACATTACGATCTTTGACCCCGTAGACCAATTTTATCCATTTTAAGCTCAAAAATGTGTCTCATCAAAAAATTGATATTGAAGGAGAATTCATCAAAATCAGTCAGTTGGTTGCTGAGATATCTTAAAAAAACTGACATTTAGACCAACAATGTGGACCCTTGGGCCCCCGTGGGCCGATTTGAATTATTTTTGGCACTGCAACTCCAATAATCAACCTGAAGCTGCTGCCTCCAAATTTTGAAGCTCCTATGTTTATTTTCTGAAGAGTTATGACTGCCACAGACACACAGCTTCTTTTGTTATTATAGATAACAATTGTTTTTGTGAGGTTATAGCTTTTATTTCCACAGAGACTCACAAAAACATCTATTTTCTAATTAAAATCCACCAAAAAGAAAATGTGTAACTTATTTAAACCCTTATAAGGCGGAAAACCTGCAAAAGATTGAAAAATAGGCTGGTGCCTTGCGGTTCCATCTCTTGCAGGTTTTACTGTAGTTAAAATGTGTTTTGGACAGAAAGAAAGGGCCACAGCAAAAATTGCCACTGTCCTGATGTCTGTAAGACATACACTTTCCTAGGCTATTTTGACAATGGCCATGGGCGTCGGTAGGGGGGGCAAGAGGGGCAGTTGCCCCCCCCCCCCCCCCCCCGTGGAAATATGAAAACGTAAATATTTCATTAAAATTTACTTTTAAATGGGAATAAATTGGAAATGCCTAATAAATTAACACGTTAACTATGGATGGCGAGAATTTTTACCATTCAAACATGTCACTTTATTGCAAGAAACATCTTTTTTATTAACAAAATCTTAGGTTTCATTTATTTATTACTAAATACAAAGCTTGCGTGCACGTTATAAAAGATTTTTTTTAAATAAGTAATATTTATTAAGAACTTCTATGAATTATTGAAATCAACTCCACTAGGTAGGGTCACCAAGAGGACATGGATGCCGGGGCAACATCCCCAGGGCGCAGGACTCTGTGAATACGGGGATCAGGAAGGCCCGAAATTAGGAGCAGTCAAAAAAATTTCATATCTTAATAAACAGATGCACGTGAGATAGCAGAACAAAACGATAAAATCTGTCACTTAGAACAGTGCAGAGGGGCCTTTAAGTCCGTTTATAATATTTTCCAACGTCCGAACAGTGGCGGATTTCCCTTCCCCCTAGAGGCCAGAGGATGAGTGGATGTTCAGGACCGACGGTGCAAGTACAATTTTCTTTTAAAATACATGCATTTTAGCATAGGATTTCCAGTCTAATAAAATTTATCGAGAAAAATCTATGGTCAAGAAATATTGGTTAATAAGCTAAAATTATCAATTTTTCATTCACTTTTATCATTCTACTAATTAAAGATTTTCTAAGTACAACAAAGTATAATAATGACATGTATTCCTTAAAGTTCCTTCGTTTCACGAATGTTTCAAAATACATATACATACATATAGATAAGCATCTTTTATGTGGATCGGTCCTCGGATTAAGAGCGAAATAAAGTGAAAACGAACCATTTGAAAGTGATGATTTCACTTACTTTGTAAACTTCAGATTGAATTTAAAAATCAAATGTTTATGTCTTCAAATTCCGAATAATTGAAGTATGTATAATGCATACGAAGGCATGAGATATCGAAAACGTTTAACAATGCCATGCATATAACTCCATATATTCGGAAAAATAAAAATGTATCTACTTTAGAATTGTATGTAAATAAAATCTGTAAAAACCATGTGCATAACAGATTTAACATTAAGGATCGTTTACAGGAAAAACTAAAAAATCTGTAAAATAATGACAGTATACAACTTCCTTGCACTTCCACCATAGCATGAGCTTTATGCGATTTTTGAGGACATAGCAATGGAAATTTATATCAATATATCGATTATCACTACAAAAGCAGCTATTATAGTGTGAAAATTTGTGTTATCAAATAATAATTTCTTAGAAGGGAACATTTAAAAATCAAATTGTCTTATTTTGCTACGACGAAATGAAATTGTACAAAGCTGAGTTAATATTAAATATAATCTTTTATAATCGATTTTTCAAGTAACACACATTTTATGAATATAACTGATTAACCTCGATTTCATTTTATCTACTCCTGTATTTTTGCCTATCATAAGTAAGTACTTTCTACTAAAATTATATATTGCATATTTACTGCAGCAGTCTATTCAAGTGTGATTAGTGACAGGATATAGATACTTGCAAATTTAACTATGGAAATTAGTTAAGAATTACTGTTTAAAGCGGTATACAGTAAAAACTAGCAAATATTGTGTCAAGAGAATGAATTCTGCCAAGTTTATAGCTAAATATTTGCTGATAACAAAACTTCAAGCCGAAATAAGATTGGACATATGGTTGTTAAGAAATGTAGTCATATGTGTTAAGTTTTCAGGAATTAATTTTAAGGAAAAGTACGTAAGAGAATCTAATCTTGCGCTAAGCCTTTCAATTTTTGGCCAATTCTTTGCTTAAGTTTATTAAAGCGATAAACCAAGAAAAAGCAAATATTGTGCCAAGAGAATGAATTTCGCTGCGTTTATAGCTAAATATTTGCTGATAACAAAATTTCAAGCCGAACTAAGATCGGATATATGGTAGTTTTGATATTTATTCATGTGTTTAGCATTCCAGGGTAGGTTTTTAGGCGTATTCTAAGGAAAAATATGTAAGAATTGCAAATCTTGCGCTAAGGCCTTCAACATCATTTGCCCAGTTTTTGCTTAAGTTTACTTTAATATCAGTAAAATTAGAGTGATAGAAACTATAAAAGAATTAAAATCTTTTATAACCGAGACATTTTATAAATCAAAATTTATTTTTTACCTTATAGTGTATAATGTAAATGTTATTTTTTAAATTGTTTTTTATTAATTTTTAGAGTACTTTAAATTTGTTTTTGATTGTTTTTACCTTTAATTGCCATTTATATTAAGATTTTTGAAAACCCCTTATTTCAGAAATGGACATTAGAAAGTTTTTAAAAAACCAAAGTCTTCATGAGGACCAAGAATCGAGGAAACACAAAAATTTCAGATCAGCCTAGCACTAGTTCCATTTCTGTTTTAAATTTTGAACCTGAAAATTTATCTTCTACGACAAGCGAATGTGTAGAAAGTTGCCATGCTAATGATAAGTCTGAAGATGCTCTTTCTAATGGTGATTCAACCGATAATGGGTTACATATAAATTCATCTGGGAAAATGACGGACGATAAGAAACACAGCCTTCTGGAACAAAGATACACATTTTTAGAAAGATATGATTTTAAGAAAGATTCAAATGGTTCACGAAAATTCTGCTACACATGGCTTGCTCAATATGCTCCATGGCTTGGTTACTCAATAAAACTCAAAGGTGCAGTTTGCAAATATTGCATATTATTTCCACAAGCTGTTCGTCGAGGCACGCAAGGAGCTTTCATCAATAAGCCATTCACAAAATACAAAGATTTTCATCAGAGTGCTAAAACCAGCTAAATTGGGAACATGCAAAGCCTTTACGAATTTCGGATCAAAGCAGGGGATGAAACACTCCGTAAACATTTAGAAAATTCTCCAGCTAATGCTCTATACACATCGGTGCAAATAGAACATGAGGTGATTGGACTCTGTCAAGAGAACATTAGGCAGAAAATTGTTGCAGAAGTCAATAAATCAGTCGGTTTGCAACCCTTACTAGTTTTGATGCAAAGTCTATTGCTGAAACTATAATGAATAAATTTACACAGTTCGGGCTGCACCTTGAAAACTTAATTGGACAAGGGTATGATGGGTGGTGCAACAATGGCTGAGAAGGAGCGAGGAGTGCAGAGCATTATTAAAGAAATATGTCCTAAAGTCATTTTCGTGCATCGTTCTGCACACAGACTAAATCTAGTTGTACATGATTTAAATGCAGTGCCAGAAATAAGGAACACCATTGGCTCAGTCAAAGCCATTATAAACTATTTTCGTGGCAGTCCTAAAAGAAGATCTTTGATTCCGTCTATACCAATGCTATGCGAAACTCGTTGGAGTGCTAAGTACAAAAGTATTAGGATTTTCACATCTAACTTTTTGAAAATTCACGAAAAATTAAACCAAATAGCTGAAACAGAGTTTTGTAAGGCATCCCAAGAGGCACATCAACTAGTCAATGTCACAAACACAACAAGTTTTTTGCTCAGTCTCATTATTATTTCGACTTATTCATCAATACTAGAACCAGTAACGCAAGCTCTTCAGGCCATTCAGTTGGATATTTTGAAAGCTCATGAGCATATACTAAAGCCTTTAATAGTGCTCCGAAATCACAGACAAAATGTTGATATTCATTTTAACGACATTTTTTTGGAAGTTAAGAATCTAGCCGAAAAACTGAACATTAATCTAATGCTACCAAGAACATGTGCACGCCAGACCTATCGATCCAATTTCAAAGATTTGCCTGAGAAGGATTATTATCGTTGTTCTGTTTTTATTCCATATTTAGACTCGATTATCTCATCACTTGAATGCCAATTTTCTCCAGAAAATGAGAAGCACTTCAATCTTTTTATACTCTGTCCAAAACAAATGAGTCAATTGGGACGACAGGAGTATAAAAACAGAATTTTGAATCTAAACATAATTTATGAAATCGATAATTTGGAAAATGAAGCGATGACATGGTATGATATGTGGTCAAGTAAGGCGGATTTTGAGTTCGAGAATGGCATAATTGATTTGATTGATCACACAGACCTTTACCTGGCTATTAGGAAAGCAGTTTTAATTGTATTAACTTTGCCTGTTTCTACTTGTATGATAGAACGAAGTTTTAGTACAATGAAGAGAATAATGACTTGGTTAAGGTTAACTATGGGTGATGATCATTTGTCTGGGCTATGCATGTTAAGCATACATAGGAAATATGTAAATGAAAACAAAAAAATATTTATGGACCAAGTAGTAGAAAAGTTTGGTGCTGCCACAAGGCGTTTGCAATTTTTGTTCAAAAATTAATTTCTGTGATTTTGAGAATGACTATTCTGTTATTGTTAATAGTTTTTGTAAATAAATGAATTCGTATGAATTTTATTTGTTGTTTTCTCATTATGTATTTTAACCTGAAAAATGTTCCGCCAATGCGAATGTACACATTCATGGTCGTTCGTTAAAGGTGGGTATTTTAAAGATATTAAATAACATGCAATATTTATATTCGATGTTAATCGTTCCGTGAAAATTAGGCAAATCAATCATTAATACATATATTTTAAGCCTGTCGGAGTACATTTTACCGTGCTTCAAGGGAAAAACAATCATCATACACAAAGTGAAAAACTCAAGACAAACGTGCCTTAAGCTAATTTCAATAGAATATTCAATAGAATTTGTTTTTTTTGGTGTAGATTTGTCATCACCTGGAGGTCGGTTAAGCAAAATTATCACGGGTTTGAAAAATCGTATCTGCCCCTGTGTGTTAGGCATTTTTGTGTTTTGCCCCCCCCCCTGCAAGATTTTCTGCCGATGCCCATGACAATGGCCCATCTTTTTTGGCAATGTTTCATCCAGTTTTGACAATGACCCATTATATTTTGACAACATTAACTTAATAAAAACAATCAGAAAAAGAAAAGCAAATTGAATACGGCACATATTGAGAAGACAATGTTTACAAAGGACGATCTTAGAAGGAAAAATTAGCAGAAGAAGAGGAAGAGGGAGAAAAAGAATAGGAATATTAGAGAATATAAAGCAGGAATAAAGTACTTATAGATGTATAAAAGAGGCTTCTAGGGAGAGAGAGAGATGGAGGCAGTGATTCAGCGTAAACCTGTCTTCGGACAGCAGCATAATGATGATGATGATGTAAAAAGGTGCTTGAATAAAAGTTGTAAGAAATTTTATTTTCTACATTGTTTGTTCAAAACTTTTTCCATATAATGCATTAAGAGATATTTTTAAAACTAATGTTTTAGCTACCACCACCACACCACCTACCAGCGACTATTGTAAACAATTTATGCTTAGTTACGTCTTAGTAACACTCCTTTTTATTTTCTTAATTGTTGGAGCGTTGTGGCTATATCCAATATCAGAAGGCTATGGTTTGTGTTTATTTCTATTCTCTGTAAAGTCTTTAAATTTTTCTCCCAGTTCCTAAAAATATTTATTAACATTTAACATATTTGGAATTTTTAAAAACATTCCAGGTATGGAGAAAATTATGTGGTGGCCACATCAGATTTTTAAGAGATATTTTTAAAACTAATTTTTTAGCTTCCACCATTACACCACTTACAGGCAACTATTGTAAACACTTTACGCTTAGTTACGTCTTATTGTTAGTTATGCTACTTTTAATTTTGTTAATTGTCGGAGCTTCCTGGCAATATTTAATATCAGAAGGCTATGGTTTGAGTTTATTTCTGTTCTTTGTAAAATCTTTAAATTTTTCTCGCAGTTCCTTAAAATATTTATTATCATTTAACCTATTTGGAATTTTTAGAAATATTACAGGTATGGAGAAAGTCATACGGCGGCCACATCAGATTTTTAGCAAAACGAAAGGACAAATGTGATGATGAAAAAACCTATTTACATGGATTATTTCATATTTTAAAGTATTCCAGAAACGTCATAAGTATCCGCATCTATTCTCTTCGACTCTTAGCTTTCTCTTTAATACTTTAATCTTTTCTACCATGACAAACATATTGCTTAACCCCCTTGGAAGAAGAGGTTAAGTTCATTTAAGGAAGCTAAATATGTCACTCAAATATGCAAGTTTTGCTAACTAATACGTCTTCAAAGACTTCTCCTAAATTGGACTTCTCTTTCAAAAACATCTTCACCTCTGTTTTCAACCATCTATCATGCTTCTGTCCCATCTATGCAGAGGAAAAATAAAATGATGTCCATAAAAAGATTTCCCTGGGGGTTTCCGATCCTGCTGATTTCAAAAATGAAATCAGTTTTAACCCATGACCCACCCCTAAGGCAGGGGAGTTACCCCTGCCTAAGGGGTGGGTCAGGGGTTAAAACTGATTTCATTTTTGAAATCAGCAGGGTCAAAAATTCCAGATCTCAACTTTCCTCTCTTCCTTATTATATATATCTCTCTCTCTCCCACCCTCTACCCCTCCCTGGAAAAATATACTCCCAAGCAATTATCCGGTCCACAACGGATTGATAGTCTCGCCAAGCTGGAAACGGATTTTAAAAATTTCCAGGAACAGGAGATCTCATCCTTGAAATTTAAAGTCTGCCAGATTGAGGACCGTGTTTTAAACGTCGACGAGAGACTCGATGATCTGGAACAATATAGCCGCCGAAACTGTCTCCTCATCCATGGGATCCCCGAGAAGGATGGAGAAAACGGACTGGCAATCGTCGACGAATTTTTAAAGACCAAATTAAAAGTAAGTGCCAGTCCGTTCATGATGTCCTGTGCCCACCGTATTGGGAAGAAGAACTACTCCAGGCCTCAACCCATGATTGTGAGGTTCCTCAGCTACCAGGATAGGGATAATGTTTGGCGAAACAAAAAAATCCCTAAAAAGCTCCGGTTCACGATCACCGAGTCTCTCACCACCACCAGACTCAAGCTCCTCATCGAAGCAAAAAAATCAGCTGGCTTCGGTAATGTGTGGATGCACGATGGCAAAGTTGTCATACTGCGGCAAAATGGCGTCCGCACATTCATCTCCAACCTAAGAGAGCTGCATGCACTCCAACTTCCTTCAACCGCACTAGGGAAATCCACAACTATGTAAGAGGATGGCTTTCATTGATTAACGTGCGTTTGAGCGTTCTCGCTACATTTGTCTGTTGTCGAATAATTCTCCTGTCAGTGCCTACTCTTCAAATCGACCTCTGCCAGCCATCCCCGTTCCTGTGACGCCTGCAATCCCCGTTCCCATGTCACCTGTCATCCCCGTTCCCGTGGCGCCCGTCGTCCTTGTTCCCGTGACGCCTGCCACCCCCATTCCCGTGACGCCTGCCATCCCCTCCCCATAGTGTCCTCGTCACAAATTTTAGGTGTAATTCCCTCTCCCTAGTGCTCATTCCCAAGTGGTTCTGGTGCATCAAATTTCCCCTTATTCGGTTTCTCTCTTAGTTTTCTGTGCTGTGTTTATTTTAGTGTTTTCCAATGTTTTAGTGCTCCTTTTCCCATGCCGAAGTGCCCTTTGTGTTGGCGTAAATCCTATTTAGTGGTTTTCATTGTTTCCCGGTGTGCTTCTCATTTCCTCCAAGCAGTGTCAAGTGCAATCCCCTCGCATCCCCCTTAATCAACCGTAGCGTCCACTTCTATTTCAGTGCTCTTTATCCGATTAAGTTTAGTCGTGTTTAATTCCTACCAAGTGTTCTCCTCTAATGCTTTATTTCATCTCTGCCTCTATTTTTTTCTACCAGTGCTACTTTAGTGTTGTGTCTCATTCATTATTTCTTAATAATTAATTTCTATTCTTATTATTGTTACTTAGTCATTGGCATATACTGTAGCATTACTTCTCCGCTATGTGTGCTTTTTCCCGTGTGCATTAATCAATTTATTGTAGCCCTTCTCAACCACTTCCTTACCTGAATCATCCTGGTCTAAATTTCGCCCGAATAAAGACGATTATCTATCTATCTATCTATCTACATATATATATATATATATATATATATATATATATATATATATATATATATATATATATATATATATATATATATATTTTGCCGCTTACTCAACTACCCGCAAAATGTCTGTCATTGAGCCTTCCACCAAAGCTTCTCTTCAGCCTAATTCTACTCTTAACCCAAATGCACCTGCTTTCCTCCCATCACACTGCAGGGTGCCATACCTAAACCCTAACGCCCCTGAATTTTTCCCACTGGTCAGACCAAGCATCCACAGATGAACTCATTATCACACTCCTCATCTTACCACCAACCATCCGCCTCTTTCCCATAATGGCTTTCCCCAACCCATCCCAATTCCAACACATTGTCTTCTTACAGAAGAACTTAAACCTTTTCCCCGATCCTTCCAACTTATCTATCTTAACGCCCAAAGCCATGTCCCTCACTTCGACGAACTGCGCTCATTACTCCCGCCCAACGATCTACATGCTATTACCATGTCCGAAACATGGCTGAAACCCGCTATCTCGAGCTCTTCTGTTGAAATACCTGGGTATAACTTGTTTCGCAATAATAGGATAGGGAAAGGAGGAGGGGGAGTAGGAATCTACGTCCGTAAAGACCTTGCTTGTAAAGTAATCGCCACCAGCGACGCACAATACTCCCGCAGACCTGAATATCTCTTCCTTGAAGTAGTCGTCAATTCAAAAAAAATATTGTTAGGAATCGTTTATCGTCCTCCAAAAATTGGTTATCTATCTGACAGTAGAAGGTAGCTCGTAAACACTTTGGCTCCAAGTTGAACAGTTGTATAAAACTCCTTCAGCCAAAAATTGTAGGGTAAGCCCTATGCATTTCACTGCCAAGGCAGGTTCTCCCCTGAAGATGCCCACTTAGTGGGCGAAATGCATAGGGCTTACCCTACAATTTTTGGCTGAAGGAGTTTTATACAACTGTTTATCTATCTGACATTGACGAGATCATTGCCAACTTAAGACACGATTATGAGCACTTAATCATATCTGGTGACTATAATGCAAATTTTGCCTCAAGCTCCTCCGATGCCGTCTTTTTTAAAAACTCTTTTACATCGCACAACCTCAGCATACTACCTTAAAAACACACAAATAACACTAAAAATTCTTCCACTTGGATTGACATATTAGTTACTGCTAACCCAGATAAAGTTTGCACACATGGTCAACTACCTGTCCCGGGCATTTCCTCCCATGACTTAATTTTTCTAGCCTACTCACTAAACTCTCCAAAATTTAAGCAGAAATTTATCTCCCAACGAAATTTTAAAATCCTTGACTATGATAGTTTAATTGCCAAAGCTGCGTGGCTTCCGTGGCACACTATTGAATATGCAGACGACATAGACGCTAAAATTGAAGCACTTAACACTTTTCTCTTACATCTACTCGATAAATACGCACCCATCAAAACCACACGCGTCTCTAAACCTCGCGCCCCGTGGATAACGGCCGATTTAAAACTATTGATGGCTCGACGCGATTCAATTTTTCGTCTCTTCAAATCAAATAAATGCCCAAATACGTTCAATACCTACAAAAATATTAGAAACAAAACCAAGCAACAGATTAGAAATGCCAAAATAAAATTCGCTTATTCTATATCCGGCTCCAATATAACAACATCCGCCTTATGGAACAATCTGCGACACCTTGGAATTGGCAAGTCCAAGGATTCTTCCTTACCTCCAAACATATCACTAGATTCTCTTAACGAGAGCTTCTCGACAAATCCAACAACAATCGACATAGAACGAAAACGCAAAGTAATTAGTAGTCTTACTGCAAAAGCAAACGAGTCATCCGGTTCTCCACAATTCCACTTTAAAGCTGTTTCGCAATTTAACGTACTTTCAGCAATACGCAGAATCAAAACTACAGCCCAGGGTGCTGATGGTATTCCTATAATTATCATAAACAAATTAATACATCTATTACTCCCCGTACTTACTAACATTTTCAACCACTCTTTATTACAGGGAAAATTCCCATCGCAATGGAAACATGCGTTAGTCCGCCCAATCCCTAAGAAATCTCTCACCGCAAACAATGACTATCGACCAATTAGCTTTCTTCCCACTTTATCAAAAGCCCTGGAGCGACTTGCGCATGAACAGGTAGCAGATTTTCTCAACATTAATCATCTACCTGACCCCCATCAATCTGGCTTTCGGAAGTCACATAGCACCACCACCGCGCTAATTAAAATCACTGATGATATACGCAGACACATGGATGACAGAAAACTCACGGTACTAATATTGCTTGATTTTAGTAAAGTGTTTGACTCAGTAGATAAAGACATACTCCTAGCAAAACTCCGCTGCATGAGATTCTCTTCACCTTCAATAGAGTAGTTCTCTTCGTACCTTAGCAACCGTTCCCAGCAAGTCATCTACAATGATTCCTCGTCCTCTCGGCTTAATGTTAACCAAGGCATTCCGCAGGGCTCAATTTTAGGTCCTATATTGTTCTCTTTATTCATAAATGATTGTTCTCAATACTTAACTTACTCCAATCATCATTTGTACGCCGATGATCTCCAAATCTACTTAGACACAAAACCCAATAACTTATCTCTTTCCATAGCCAACATAAATCATGACTTGGCCCAACTTCAAGAATGGAGCTACGATAATTTTCTCACCAAAAACCCCTTGAAATCTCAAGCCATTTTAATCGGTTATCCGAAACTACTGGCATCTATAAACCTTGCAGAATCAGTTTTTATTATATTTTCTCCTCACTCTCGTTTTCTCGTCTTTTATTTGTAAAGCAAGCATTTTGTATTCGAAAGTATAAAATGAAATTTCTCCATATTTTTAATTATTCAAAACTGTTTCTGTTGTACTTATCTACATATGTATAAGAGAATGTAGATGTATAGTACATAAGATTACACTGATATGTATTTCTCTTGTGGCATGAATTTGTTGTGAAATTAGATTGTAAATTTAAAAAAATATTTGTTAAATATGTAAATCCTGATGTAAACAAATTGTAATGGTTAGGCTACTTAGCCTCAACCTCGCCAATAAAGACATTTTTCTTTCTTTCCTTCTCTCAATTTCTCCCTCCCTCCCTCTCTCTTCCTCACTATCACTCCCCCCCTCGCTATATCTTTCTTCCTCTCTCTCTGGGATAGTTTTTCTGCATTTTTCCGGAAATAAATTTTTCTGGGACTCTCAACTTTTCTGGTAGTCATATAAAAATGGCATGTTTCTATCTTTTGTAGTTTGGTTTCATGTCAGTGAGTGAGCAGCTTTATGATTTCAAAGTAAATTTTATTAAGCAATTTTTCTTAAAGAAATTTTATTTTTGTTGCTAAAGTGCAATATATCCCTCTCCCTCTGATTGCAGCGCCACAAATGGTATTGGTCACATACAGAATTACGTCCTATTGTCAACTCTTAAAAATGATTCCAATTCTTGAAGAATTTATGCGATTATTTGGAGATGAAGAAAAGAGCATACAATTTTTAATTGAAAGTAAAATCATATTTCCACAATTTCGGCACATTAATTATTGCCCGGGCATCCTCATTTTTATTGGTGATTTTTACGAAAAGTAAGATAGATAATAGTTAAAATTTATTAACTAATTCTATAAACATACATTAATTAGATATGAAAAGAATGAATTCAGTATTTATTCATTTTAACAGCCAAGAAATTCTTCGTCACTGGACCATTCTTCTTTGATGTTGTTATCGGAATCGTTATCTTCGGTATGTTTTGTATCCTCTGTTGCCGTGGCGCTGTCATCGTTGTCCTCCCACACCATATCATCTTCACTACCATCTAAACTATTACTGATGCAACATTTCTTAAACCTTTTATAATTTCATCATATGCGAGCATTACTGTGAATCGATTTCTTTCCTTACCAGTGCCTCTAATTCTTATGGTTCTAGCGCCTTTTCCACTGACCGTGGTTTGCGATGGCATGTCGAAGGTTAGTGGGGTTTGGTCGGCGTTTCCAATAAGACTTAGTGGAAAATTAAATTCCTTCCTCAATTTCATTATATAGGATTGATATTTAAGTAGTTGTTCTTCAAGATCCTCCGGTAAATGCTGACTTATAGTTGTGCATCGGCGTATTGACAAATTATTTCTCTTGTAATAACGATTACACCAGTGCATGGATGCTTTGAAGTCCTTTATGTTGAGCTTTTTGGATAATCTAAGAGATTGAACCCGAACAGCTGAGGTACTTAAACCTAAGCAATCCCTTCTTGTGTCCGTAATCCATTTCATCAGGTGTTTTTCCAATTCAGGATTTTGAACTTTTTCCTTTCGTTCAGCTCTCTTTGTTTTAGGCATTTTGTTAATGATTTCTTCGGATTTCCTCCATTGTCATGATAACAGATTCCCCCGGTCCAAATTCTCGCTCTGCTGTACGATTACCATGCTCTTTAGCATACTGGATCACTTTCAGTTTGAATTTGGCAGTGTAGCTTTGCCTTTTAACTTCCATATTGTCTGCCATAAATATGGGTTAAATAAGCGTGTTAAGTAAACATAGAGTATGTAATGATTGAGTTAGCTGACATTCTTTTGGAATGTTATTCGAAAATTTCATTTCACACTTTCATTATGCTACCAATACATAATACCAATAATTCGATCATTGTTTAAGCCATGTTATACCATCTACTTTATTCTAAAACGGTAACGCTAAAAAAAATCTGTTCGTGCTATACACAGGTATATAGAAAAATCATAGATTATGAGGCTGAAAACCCCCCTGCGAGGGTGTGCATTATACGCGGGTATGTATGGTACTCCACGACAGGGATCGAACACTCACACAATCTCACACACTCCGGGTTTAGGGAAAGTACTCCATGCCAGGGAGCCTTGTTTACATGCGAGCAAGCAAATAAACCGAAATTGTACTTCTTTTTCAAAAAGAATGCCTAGATACATATTTTGGAATCAAAGATTCCATCCTCAGTAGGCCGATCATAAAGATGACAAAATGCGGGATATGGAGAGTATATAATTAATCAATGTTTTTAGAACAAATTAACAAGATAAAATAATTGTAACTATTGAAATTTTTCATTGCAAACTTGTGACCTGGATATCAATTAATACAGTATTAATTTCTTTTAATACATTTTAGAAATTTTTTTTAATTTGCAACATACCATTTCAATGTATGAATGATAGAGTGATGACATTGGGGAAGAGAGTTTAGAGAGTGATGATTACTGATATAATACCTAATATATTCAATAAAATCATGGAGCCCAATAAAAATTTCTGCTAGTTTTGTAACTTCTGTAGGAATCATATGTAATTAGGTGATAAAATATTTTGGACATTAAATAATTTAATTTAAATGTACTCACCATGCAGTCATAATTTGTGTCATTAACAGTGAAAACAACCATAAAACAAACAAGACTGATTTTCAAGTACAAACGACAGTGTAATATGTTTACTGGATTAAAGAAATCTTTCAATAGCAGAGATTTTTACCAGGAAGAACTATTTTTTACGTTTTGCAACTATTTTTAATAATATTAAAAATAAATGTTATAAAAAGTCGTTTTAGCATTACATAAATAAGAAAGTACCTAATTCATCCCACCCCATCCCACATTTTTCAGCCCACTGGGGCCCCACACTGAACCCTGGCCTAGGGCCCCGTAAACTCTTAATCTGGCTCTGGCTTCAAGACAAAAAATCATCAACTTGAAAGTCCTTAACTCTATTATTATTGCTAAGATGGAGCTACAAAGAGGCATATGCCTTGTGGTAACACATTTTAGTCAAAAACAGAATCACAGGTTTAACAAAAAATGAAAATCCCAATATATGCAGATCAATGTGCATTCACCTAGCTTTATTTCTCTTTCTAAGCCAAAGCATGATATACTGTGAATTTATAAGATATTCATGTTACCTCTTAATAATTCATTATCTTGGGATGTTGCATTAAAACAGTTGAGAACAACTGCCAAAAAGTATAATCATCTATCTTCCTACTTTTCCTTCCTTTCTTTCATTATACTTTCATCATTACTGCTGTTGTTTTGTAGTAATACTGTTGTTATCTGTATTTATTTAATCCATTGGAATCCACACTAAATAGTTATTTTTTGAGAAATATGGTTCATGTAGTATTGTTTGTGACACCTAGCTCTTTAACTGATTGAATTTTAATCACAATTATAATGGTCATTTTTTAGTAAATCAAGATTTTCTGAAGATGAAAAGAATGTAGTTATGCTACTTCATGCACCAATTCAGAGGGTCTATCACGGATGATTTCATGCCTAAATATAAGATGGCATTCAATTTTGTTTAACCATTTAGACCATGGAACCATGCACAGACAGGCAGTATAGTGAAAACCAATTGCTGCACTCAGGGGCACCTAAAATGTACATTTTCTTCAAAATCTCAAAATCAAATTTTGTCATGATTACATAATTTTCTATATACACTACATATATGTGAAAGTAAAAAGATGAGGAGAATTAAATTCTCCTTTTTATTATCTTACTAAAACATAACATCCATATTTAAAAACTTAAAAACATAATTAATACAGTCATATACGAAAATCAAAACAAACATTTATTATTTAACCCTATGTTTATATTGGATTATATGTTTTGTGGATATCATTAATTTTTAACCCTAATAATTATCTGGGTACAAAATTTATTTAACGTAATGTCTCATCCATGGGACTGTAGAGTAGAGTTAGCTAGACTTGTTTGTTTCTTTGTTTGTATTTCTGGCTAATCAACCTCTTGGATTATTATAGTCATTACTCCTTCCACACAGAACATATTCACAAGGGAGGAGGGAACTTTGGCGCAGGCATTAGGCTAATCTTACAAAGAGCACCAAGAAGGACAACTGCTTAACGTCCCTTCAAAAGAACGGAGAACTGATTTGCACAGTTTCCTTAAACTGCAAAAATAGGGGACAGGATGATCCCAGGTTGAAAAATCCAACCTCCACCGGATTTGAATCTGGGACCACTGCGTTAAAAGCCAACGCTCTAACGACTACACCACTGATATCCCTAGATTAAGCAAGACATTATGCAAGATTTGCTTTTCAGTGACAAGTAATAGTGCAAGGAGATAACTTGTGGGAAGTTCTTCCAGTTGTAAAACAGGCCTCATGACCACAGACTATGTTTAAAGCACTCTCTGTTATGGCAGCATTTCTACGTTTTCAGCCTTTGCAAACGTTGCAGAGATATTAAAGAGCACCGCTGCTCCGCACCTCAGAAATGTTCTTCCTTTTGCGCTGATCGAGTTATAGACTTGCCTCCAGAGCATGACATTTGTCGATATAAATGTTATTTCATAAAAAAATAATTTTGTGAGCGAGGCTACAATGAGAAGTCCGGTATAGCGTAAAAATGAAAGTCTGTTTAAGAAAAGTCAAAGGAGACAACAGTATTGAAAATTTCTTCTAAGGCCAGCCTAAAAATATTTATAGTATGACATAACCCATAAAATGGGTTCACCGTTCCCAAAAAAATCAAACCACTCTGTACACAGATAGATATCAATTCATCTAGTGAGGAAATAGAACGCATTTTGTAGAGCAGTGGTTTCCGAACATTATAAAGCTGCATCACCCCTCACCTAAGAAAACCATCATTTCCCCCCCTCCCCTCACCTATGAGAACTCTAAATACCATGTCCGCTCAAAATTCACAAACAATACCTAGTGGATCTACAATTGCAATTAATATAAGCACCATAAGAAAAAACAGGAGGCAAACAATACGAGGGCTGATCAAAAATATCCGGGACAGAATTTATTGTACAAAAACAAAAGTATTCGCAAGTTACTCGAAATTATCTCCTTCAAAGTACGATCCTCCAGATTGTATGCTGCGATTCCAGCGATCCTTCCACTTCTCAATGCATGACTGGTAGGCCGGTTTTGGAATAGCCTGCAGCTGCCGTGTCATATTCAGTTTTATCTTTGCGATGTCTTGAAATTGTTTCCCCTTCAGGGTGATCTTCAGTCTGGGGAAGAGGAAGAAATCGCAGGGGACCAAATCTGGTGAGTAAGGTGGGTGGGGAACCACTGGGATGCTGTGCTTGGCCAAGAATTCTCTGACAATGAGGGCCACGTGCCATGGCGCATTGTCATGGTGCAGAAGCCAGTTACCGGAAGACCACCTATGAGGCCGTTTCTGACAAATTACATCTCGAAGGCATTGCAAAACGGTTCTGTAGACAGTCTGATTCATAGTCTGGCCTTGTGGAAGAAATTAATGGTGTACCAGACCCTCCGCATCAAAGAAAGTGATCAGCATTGTCTTGACATTTGACCAAACTTGCTTCGCTTTCTTCGGCCGAGGTGACGACGGTGTCTTCCATTGTGATGACATTTGTTTTGTCTCAGGGTCATACCCATAAACCCATGATTCATCACCAGTGATAATGCTTGGCAAGAAGGTGGCATCATTTTCGGCACGTTGCAGAAGTTCGCGGCACACTGACACATGCTGTTCCGTCTGATCTTGCGTGAGAAGGCAGGGAACAAGTTTTGCCGAAACACCTTTCATCCCAAGCTCCTGCATCAGTATCGCTTAACATGTTCAGTTCATCAGCAATCTCTCTGATCGTCAAACGTCGGTTTTCATGGATAAAAGCATTGATATGATCAACAGTCTCATTTGTTCGCGCCGTTCATGGCTGACCTGTGTCTGGATGGTCGTCAATGGAAGTGCAGCCATTTTTGAAGTATGAATACCAACTCAATGCTGTTTCTCCGAATGCTTGTTGCAGCTTTTCGTAGGTTTCTATGGCCGTGTTACCAAGTTTACAACAGAACTTGATGCAAGCACATTGCTTCTTCAACACATCCATTTCGCACTACGACGGATGGAAAAACACACTTGCACTTTTGAACAGCTCACTCACCACTGACTCATCCTAATGCCTGCTCCTCTGGTATATCGTATCAGGAGATGTTGCCAAATCACCGACATAGTTTTCACTTCAATGCACTTAGTAGTTACTTGGTTAAAAATTCTGTCCCGGATATTTTTGATCAGCCTCGTACATCCTAGCCAATTGAGGGCTAGAATTTGATGGCTGTATATTGTAGATCTCACAAATAGGATGGCTAAACAGATGGAAAATATACGTGCAATATTTTGCACCTCCCCGATCTATCCCTCGTGCCCCCACATCTTGCAAACCACTGGATTAAAGGTCATATTTATTCATGAAATGTAGATTCATGCTCTTTTCCATAGTACAGTAAAATGTTGATTATCAGGATGTGGATTAACCATGGAGCAGACTATCCATGCTACAGACTTCATTGAATATTTTATAAAAGGGACTTCCTCATTTTTTCTACAACACGTGTAATTGCTCTATATTTCTCAATGATTTGTTTTCATTGGTACTGGTAATGTGATTGACTGGGCATGATGGTGTTAATTTATTATTTTGTAATATTTTAGTATATTAAAAATCGCTATCATTTGTTTTATGGTTTATTTTTTAGAGGTTTGTTAAACATGTCAGGACAATCTAATAAACAAAAGTGAGTAGTGTTATTGATAGAAGACATTAAAACTTGTTAAAAAATTTGATAGTGGAGAAACTGTTTCTAAGACTACTAATGAAATTGGAATTCAAACTGTTCACGATATTATTAAAAGTAGAAGCAAATTAGAAAATTTTGTAATGAAATAGCATTAGTGTTTCTGCCATGAGAAAAAGCATAAAAAATGCTACACGTGAACAACTATACTCCACTCCAAACATGTGTGCCTTGAAATCATGTGTCTTACATGTGAACCATTACCAGGAGCAATGTGAGAGGAGTTAGAGGAAGGGGCTTCGTCACCGACTGCACCCAATCAACTGCGAGAAAACCTGATCACTGCTTTCCCCTCTGAGAGAGAGAGAGTACTGTCATAAGGCGACTGGTTAGTGGGAGTTAGTGGCAAACATGTTTGGAATGGAGTATAGACTCTGTTATGATCAAGTGGTTTCAACAAAAATGGGATGATAGGTCACCAATTTTGGGACCAATGTGCATGCATCAAGCAAATGTTTTCTTTGAAAAGCTAGGTATTGAAGGGAGATTTAGAGCTTCAAATGGATGGCTAAAAGGGTTCAAAGAGAGACATGGGATCAGAGAGCTTCAAATTCATGGAAGACAACTAAGTGGTGACAATGTGGCTGCTGTGGAGTTCTGTGATTAACTTGATAAAATCATACAAAAAGGTTTAGTGAAAGAGAAAATTTATAGTGCAGATTAGACAGGGATATATTGACAAGCAATGCCAACCCAACTCACAAGAAGAAATCACCTGGTTATAAAATAAGCAAAGACAGGATAACAGTCATGTGTTGTACTAATGCAACAGGCAGCGATAAACTTCATATAACTGTATTGGAAAGTCCAAGTCATCCAGAACTTTACTATGAACAAGCAACCAGTACAGTACTTCTAACACCAATCTGCATGGTTCACAAGAGACATATTTGAAATGAAGTGGAAAGATTGTTTTTGTCTCATATGTCAAAAAATACCTATCTAAGAAAAACCTCCCACAGAAAGCAGTACTAATACTGGACAATGCACCTTTTCATCCTACTGCAGAGAAGCTAGTGCCTGATGACTGATAAATATCTGTATTTTTTGCCACTGAAGTTATAGAAAAAATGAAGAAGCTTTACAGAAAAAGGTTAATGATGGATGTAATAACCGAAAATATACATCGGCTTAATTTTGAAAATCATTCAGTACAAAGGATATGATTTTTTCAGTTTCAAAAGCTTGGAAAAATGTAAAAACATCCAGCATCAAAAAGCCACTCAAAAAAACTCTTCCAGAAACAGATGGCAGTAAATCGTTACTTGGAGAAACTGAAGAAGTGGACGTTGAAAGAATGTCAACACTGATCAAGGATGTAGTGAAATGTTCAGAAGTTGATAAAACTAATATTGAAGAATGGTTAAGAAACAATGAGCATGAACCTGGTTACCAAATCATGAATGAAGAAGAATTACTGCAAAGTGTAGTTGAACCCACTGATGGTCCTGGCTCTCCTACATAAGAAATATTAGAGGAAGTGGAAAGCGATCAAATCATGAATGAAGAAGAATTACTTCAAAGTGTAGTTGAACCCACTGCTGGTCCTGACTCTCCTACAGAAGAAATATTAGAGGAAGCAGATAGCGATGATCAACTGTAATCCACTTGGCATGTGAGTAACAAAGAGGCACTAGTGGCAGCAGAGACACTTCTAGTATATTTTGAAAACAAGACGATACTGACTTTATGGACATTGTAAACATCCAACAGTACATCAGAGGAATTAAGATAAAAGAGTGGCAGCAAAGAAAACAAACTAAAATTACAAACTTTTTCAATTAATTAAATAATTAGTTAAGTCCATACCTTTATCACACTTTTGTATTTATGCATTTAATATGTCTAAATACATCTTATGGTGTCTCAATGGTGTTATAACAAAGTGTTAATAACTTTGTATGGATTATTCGTGCACCCCCCCCACCAAAATTAATCTGGATAATCTTTGGTCTACTGTACTATCATTATTTTATCAACCTTAAAATGAATATCAAAATTATCTTGTTGAAGGTTTCTTTTATTTTTAGAGAAACAAGAGCTGTTTCATTTATGAAAAAATATCTTGAATAGATCATGTAACTTTTACTTTCACATAAGAAATTGCCTATATTATTTTATCCTAAGCAGATGTAAGATAATATTAATTCAGTTCACCAGTCATAGAAAATGATCACTCCTCAAACTCTGATATTTTTACTTTACTGATACAGTAAGTCCAAGTTATTCATCACCATATTGTTCATCGCTTTTTTAATCATCATCTGAATATACATTCAAGTTTCCATGCAATCTGAAAAATTATAAACTACACTGAAGTAAAATTGATGGCAATAACACACTGAGTCAGCTCTGAGACCATCACCGGTGATTGCATGAGGGTCATTTTTAAAGTAAGAACCATTTTGTCGTAAAAAAATAAAAACTTAATATATCCAAATAATTTTATTGCTACTACCACATACAACATTTCTTTATTTTTCTACATAGTCCCCATAGAGATCCAGGCATTTGTTCAGATGTGGCACGAGCTTGACGATCCCCTCATCATAGAAGTCGGCCGCCAGTCCATCCAACCAACCCACAACTGTTTCTTTCACTTCTTCATCAGTTTCCATCCGTTTGCCGCCCAAAAACTCCTTCAGTTTTGTGAAAAGATGAAAGTTCGAAGGTGCCAGGTCAGGACTATAGGGAGGATGGTCGAGGATTTCCCAATCAAATTTCTCCGACAGGGCTTGCGTTTTTTGTGCAACATGTGGCCATGCGTTGTCATGAAGCAGACACACTCCCCTAGTGAGTAGGCCGCGCCGGTGGTTTTGGATAGCATGCCGTAGCCTTGTCAATGTTTCACAATATGCGTTTGCATTGATGGTTTCCCCGTGAGGCAAGAAGTCAACCAAAAGAACGCCTTTCCTGTCCCAAAAAACAGTGGCCATGATTTTCAGAGTTGAAGGTGTCTGCTTGAATTTTCGTGGTTTTGTCGGAGTGTGGGGGTGATGCCATTCAAGAGACTGCCGCTTACTCTCTGGCATGTAGTGTGAGACCCAAGTCTCATCTCCCGTCATGATATGGTCCAAGAATTCATCACCATCTCTGCGGTAGCGTTCCAAAAATGACAGAGCAGCACCCATGCATTTCTGCTTGTGTGCGTCTGTGAGCATTCTTGGAACCCACCTGGCACAAATCTTTCCATATTGGAGGTGAATTGTGGCAATCTTATAGAGGACAGATTGCGAAACATTTGGAAAAGCCTCATGAAGATCATCAATAGTGAAGCGCCTGCTTTCACGAACATGCGCTTCGACCTTGTTATTCAAGTCCTCACTCATGACAGATGGGCGTCCAAATTGTGCATCATCATGCACATTTGTCCTTCCACCATTAAACAGACGACACCACTTTTGCACATTCCATTCGTTCATTAAACCTTCCCCATACACTTCCACAAGTTGGCGATGGATTTCGGCCGGGCGATTTTTTTTCGCGTTCAAAAATCTAATCTCCGAATGCACTTCACAATCGTTGGGATTAGTGATAGATATGGTTCTTTATAAAGCACTGTGAAAAATCAACCAACTCACTCAAATGCTCAGCGCACACTGAGGACGTGGCCCTAGAGAGAGCATTCAACCTTGAGATGTCTCCAGTCAATGACCTGCGTGGGTAGGGTGCGCAAACGGTTCTTACTTTAAAAATGACCCTCGTACATATAAATTAATCTATCTTTAAGATGTAGTTTTAATGATTAAATTTGTTAGTAATGTGCTTTTTCGGGATATAGGGTACATTAATGTATTTTGCAAGCTAATATCATAAAATAATGAGTAAAGTTATGTCAAACAGTTTATTATAGAAACATTCATCATCAGAACTTACCTTCCATGTATTACACATACGATGATAGATCAGTCAGCTCCATTGTTCGCTATGCCCCTTGGGAACACATCCACGATGAATGATGAGCACTTAACCTACTGTCTTTTTTATCCACTTAACCTTTCCATGGCTTAAATATTAATTTTACGTAATTTCGGTTAAATAACAAATTTAAAAGAAAGTAAAGTGGCCAACAACTTCCCTTATTGTCAGCCAACTGTGAGCATTACACCTGGCCCTGCACACATCCTAATATTATTTTTGATGGCAATTATTCTCAACTATCATATTAACAAATTTGCAAATTTAGTGCAGTTGGTTCTTCAAATGAGCCTAGAATAGCAAAACCGTAACTAAAATCCAAACTTCAAACAAATAACTATTAGGAGAATTGTAAAAGAAATTGGCATAGAGAATCAAGTATTACTCTGCTAATTAACCATGATTTTTCACAGGAAAATAGACAAACACATTTGTTCACCCTTGATAATTAGCTAAATATTTTTGTATTTTAAACAATTAGTAGAAATAAAGATGGGTTGGCATTACTTCAAAAATTAATAGGCAGTAAAAGTTAGTTACAGTAAAGTTATTAAACCAAAACTTTATAAACCTAACTACAGGTATACCCCGATTTACGCGAGAGTTGCATTCCTGGAAATCGTCACATAAAGCGAAAACGCGCAAATCGAAAATATTTTCCCATTGAAAATAATGTAATAGGCATTGTTTACATTACTGAGCAGATATCTTCCACTTATAAACGTCTTTAAATTTTATTTAATGAGAGTTTTAACCCCCCAAAGCATTTTCAACGTGATATGGCATCCTGTGCAGGGTCAACTTTTACAATTCCTAAATTTTTTTATTTGCCAAGTTTCTGCCATGTATCACAGAGTTATCGAGGCTCCTTCGATCAGTGAACTTCCAATACAAATTTATCCTCTTCACCCAAGTCAACGAATATTTTTGCACAAAAAAGTGGGTTCAACTGCATTATTTGCACAAAGAGGAGAATAAGAAAAGAGATTCTACTGCTGTAGGAACTACCAGGGAAGCCTGCTCTGTCATACGATGCAATGAATGGTATCAATGCAGGGACAATAAAGGTAAATAGTAGACGGGCAAGAATCTATGAAATATTTAATAAATAATAAAACTATTAAGAGTACATACTGTGCGCATAACAAATTGCATAAATGCAAATATGCAACGTGTATATTGATAAATGGTCATAAGAATAAAATCGCGTTAAACCGAATATGCGACGCATACCTAAATCGGATAATGGTCGTAAAAATATCGCATAAAAATAAAATCGCGTTAAACCGAATACGTGATGCGTAAATCGGAAAATGGTCGTAAAAACAAAATCACGTATATGCGAAAACACATGAATTGGGCATGCATAAATTGGGGGATACCTGTATAATATTTCTTTGTCAACCTGTCTTGTTAGTGACTTACAACAAGTTTCCATAGATTTTATTTTACTAATGCTTAAACACATTACATAGTTCTCATGCATTCGTGGTGGCATGTCTGGGTCTTATTTATCTTTTGCACTAAGAAAGAATGGCGCACATGCTGGCATGTGGAGGGGATGAAAAGGACTCATCCCCGAGAATTGTGTCTCTTAGTTTGTATTTGTCCCAATCTGGACACCACAATACAAAGGCAGTATACGAAAATGTGCCTGTGCCGCAGTCCTCAGTGGGGATATCGCTGGCTATCCCCTAGCTCCTGGAGACGCACATGCAGCCGAGTGCAAATACTGGCGTGTAGGACAAAGTTACAAGGTTCTGGCACCCCAGCTGTCCTATGATTTTGTTCATGAAGTAAGTGATGAAAATTTATTGTATAACTGTGTGCTTCAACCATGCTTTTTATGATGAACAAAGTATTTTTGTTGAAAAACAAGTTCAGCACAATGATTTTCAAACAAAAATTGGAAGTGAAAGATTTAAGACCATATCAACCTAATGACTATGTACTTCTCAACAACAAAAACAAATTGACAGAGTTTGGTATTTTGTACGGACAAATAGATTTCATAAGTGATGCAAAATCCACTATATCACTGTTGCTTTTTGGACAAGACAATGTAAAAGAAATTTTAAGTGTAATGATGAAATTCCTTCAAGTTATTATCACAACACCCATGACAACATCAGAATTGGAAAGGTGTTTCTCTACATCAACACATGTGAAAACATAATTGAGGAACATAATAAGAGGAGAAAGACTGAATGATCTATCAATGCTGTCAATAAAGAGCAAACTAGTGAAATCCATCCCAGACTTAACACTTAAGTCATTGAGCGTTGCGCAAGGCAGAAGAACAGACAGGTGCATTTTTTTAAAAGGTGCTGAAAGAAAAAAGTACCTCTCTAAAAGGTAATATGCTACGAGTGATTATTTATTTAAATGCAAGGCTGTATTTCGATTTTCCAAAGTATAACTAAATATTCTCATCCTTTAAGTATTATCTCGATAGTGATTAACTTATACTGTTCTTATCTTGTATGACATTGTTCTATTAAACCTCCAGTACATCATACACATCTGCACACACACACACGTCCATTACAAAATTTTCTATTGAGATCCCCACCAGCTAAAAAGCATTAGAGCTGCCACTACTTATACATAACATGTGCTCCCATTTTGTGAGAGTTAGATATGCATCATTAGGACATCTATCTTTGGAGAAAGAAAGAGATAACCTCTACTTTCTAATAAACTAAATCTCAACACTAATCAACATCTATAACGGCAAGGAAAATAAAAAAATTAATATAGTAAACTCAAATAAACACAAGAAAAGATAAAGAATTAATTCTATAACAGTGAGTGATAAATTTAGCGGTCCCAGGACTAATTAGCCCAATACTGTAGTAGTGATATATCTGGTAGTCATCTGGTCATCATACTACAAAACCATTACACAGATCATAACTAAGAATTTAATAAGTCAAAGACAGGAATAGAAATAAGAAATGTCAATAACAAGGTCAACAGAACAAAAATTATAAAATACAAAGTTAGGAATGAAGTTCAGTAGAGATGAAAGTTATAAATTTAGTGAAAATGCTAGAGTAGTAACGGATATTAAAGGCAGAAGGGAGTGGCATTAGATTTAGCTAAGGAAATTAGTTTACTGAAAGCAATTAGTACATGGAGTGCGACATCACATGCATGCGCACGAAAAGGAGACGTGAGAAGGCGTGAGGGGCATTTGAGATATGTGTATCTGGTGCACTAGAGAAAGTCACCATATTGCATGGTATATCTAAGTTTGAAATGTATTAGAAAGAAGGTGCTTAACTAGAAAAGGGAGAAAGAAAGAGAGAAGATATGGGTGGATCAAACTCTGAGAAGAAAGGTATATTAAAGGCAGTGTTAGAAGGGAGGACACTGGGATAGAGTCTGTAAGCTGTAGGATGAGAAAAGGAGTGCTGAAAAGACTAAAAGAAAGTGACAGCAATGAAAAGATGAAAGGCTTTGGCAGGGTGAGCCTAAAACCTATTGATGATACTTCCCCATATCTGGGAACCTAACCTAAAATTGTTCAGGGACTACATACCATAGACAAAATAGCGATGGAAGGGGCAATTCCCATCACAAGATAAAACAGAGTCTCAAGCCATTTGTATTGTTCATGGAAGAGCTGCTGATAGAGTATGCCGAGAGACGCAAGGACCCACACGACCCAGCGAAGTTCAGCAGCCCATCCATCAGGTGGAAGAGGACGCAGAGTTAGCCAGGGGAAGTAAGAGGCCGCAATGAACACATAGATCATTGCTCGATCTCCACGATGTAGGAATTCTTTCAGTTGCCTATAAGTAGCAAATATCTTAGATATGCACTTTCATGCTTACTAAATGGACAGCAAAAATATATTATAATCTGATTTACTTTGATTCCTTAAAAGCAAACTGCAGGAACTATTTTTCATATAAGGATTTATGTAATTAAAAAGAGAGGTATATTGAAATCATATATCACTACTATTATAAAAAAAACATGAAAAGTAGCAAATTGCTTGAATATTAATTTGTGATAAAATTTCATTGAATCCATCCAAAAATTATATGATTTAGATAATAGTGCCACTTCTTTTATGACAAATTAATTTTTTTTATATAAGCATTTAAAATGACATTTCTATCTCTTCTTTCAATCATTTTGCTTAAGAAAAATCATCTGAAAATGAGCTTTATGTCAGATAAGTTGAAGTCATTATAGATAGACAATATGAAGTTTGAAAAACATTTGACATGAATAAGATGAATTAATAGGAAGGTTAAAATGGAGTAGTAAAAAATAAGAGAAGAGATGAGTAAACCTAAGGAAATGCTTGCTAGTAATAGCTCCTAAAGACTTCATGTAAGTCTAGTCGACAATCATTAGAGAAACAGAAACACTGACAGTATATAAAACTTCAAATTGAATACACTGCTTAATGAGAGACACCATTCCAGCACAGCAATGTGAATAATGCATTACACCAAATGTGATATAACAAGCCATCTTCAAATCATTCATTTATTCACAATCATTAAAATACATAGCACAAATTAGAGAAAAACTCAATAGAAGCATTAAGATAAAAACTCACTCTCCAGCAGATAGGCAAAAAACCCAATTGCAGAAGAGATATATACTGTATTTACCCAAATCCAAGACGAGATTTTTTCTTAATTACAGCTTGCAAAAATCGGGGGTTGTCTTAAATTTGAGTATAAAGTTGTATACCATCAATGAATTGCAGTCAATTGATCGTGAGTCAGTTTGTTACATGAAAAACTTGTCGTGCATCAATACATCGCACAAAAAACTCATCACGAGTCAATTCATCGCTAGACAAATTCATCGCATGACAATTTCGGCGCGAGACAAATTTGTCAGGAGACAAATTAGTCATGAGACGTTCATTGTGAGACATATTCATCGCGAGACAACTTGGAAGGCGAGACACCATGACTGGTGTATGGCAGAGATATACACTTTTGGGGTTGGGAGTCACCCGTTGCCATACACCATCCAATGTGTCTGGTGTAATTCGCAAAGAGAATTGCGATTCATTCTGTTATCGATATATAAAAATTTTTTTGTGGAAAAGTGTCTTCCCCTGCTGTTCACCAGTCATAGTGTCTAGCGACGAGTATGTCAAGAGATGAATTGACACCCGATAAGTTTGTCGTGCGATGTATTGATGCGATAAACTGACCACGACGAGTTGTAAGTACAAAGTAAGGCTATGCATTTAATCAATGCTTTTTAAACAAATGAGACAAGATAAAATAATTGTATCAACTAAAATTTTTCATTGCAAACTTACGATACAGAATTTAATAATAGCCTTAATTTAAAAAATACATTTTAAAAATTCTTTTATTTTTCAAACAAAAATTTGTAACAAACCATTTCAATTAATGAACAAACTAGAATACCTATTTAAATGAAAAAGAAACTTGTAAATTTTCACTAACAATTTTAATACATGACCGATTTCACTTGTTACAGCATCATCAGGTGACCTGATGATGCTGTAACAGGAGAAACCGGTCTTGTATTAAAATTGTTAGTGGAAATTTACAAGTTTCTTTTTCATTTAAATGGAATCTTTCCACAAAGTGAAGCCTTCCCAAGTGGACTTTGTTATAATACCTATACCGAATCTGTGTGCATGAAATATACACAAATACATTCAGTGAGAAATTGTCATAAAATCTTTTTCCTGTTTTGAAAGACTGTCTTAGATTCGGGGTCATCTTGGATTCAGATAAATCGGGTATATCTGATGTTCACCATTAAAACCATGAGAGAAATTCTAATGGTACAGTGAATCCATTACCTGCAACTAAAGCTAAAAAGCAGTTTCCAAATTGACAACGAAAGTAACTCTAACATCCACATTTCAGAAAAAAGAATAAACAATTAGCACTAAGGATGGATGCTTATTAGCAGAAATGCACAATTGCTTTTACCAGGTTTTTTATTGCTATCAGAGTTACGCTCATTATTCATCCAACCATTAAGAAAGCTCATCATTTCATTTTTGAAAAAAGCATTGTATTTGGTTCAATTTTAACCAGTAAATAAAATATAATTCTATTAGAAACATTCAGTGTTTCACTGGGAAAAATATGGGTCCCAAACTGAACAATTAAAAGGACTCAATATTGGAATTCTATGCTTGTGTTCATTAAAACCATATGAATACAAGTTCCATATACTTGAGTATTATAATTTGCAGATTCTTCCAAGATGCTATTTTAAAACATAAATTCTGAGCTTCTAACACATAATAAAAATTATTTCATTTAGGCAAAGGAAACTTGAGGGTAGAATTTTAAAGACATTAACAGCAACAGAATATTGCACACTATTCATAATCTTCTTGATTCTGTAATAATAAGGGGTCATAATT
The DNA here is from genome assembly GCA_028673005.1 of Tanypteryx hageni. NCBI lineage: Eukaryota > Metazoa > Arthropoda > Insecta > Odonata > Petaluridae > Tanypteryx > Tanypteryx hageni. The sequence continues at coordinate 272,639,796 of CM054112.1, forward strand.
AGAGATGGTAAGAGCTCAACAGAAATAACTGTATTGAAATTTAAGGACTTTAAAATTTGTTAAAATTCAGTAGAATTTCACTAAACAGCTTGGTGATAGAATGCGCAGAAGGTGAATTATAAAATCCTAAATCAATAAAAGCCTTCTTCTGTCCCTTTGCAGCTACCTCTCCCACACTTTGTGAGCTGACAGAGTGAGAGTTGGTAGGTTAGTCCTTACTTAGCATCTTGTTTTCTAAGAGCTGTTGATGATAATAGCATGTTCCATCATAAAGTTAAATAGTTTTGGGTATATTAAAGTTGTCTAACATAATGTTTATCAAATAAATATTCACTCGGTATGTAAGATTTTTATATAATCCCAGGGAGGGAGAATTGGAGGGAAAAGGAGAATATGAGGGATATAGAGAATGTGAGGGAGGAAGAGAATATGATGGCAGGAGGGAATGTGATGGATGGAGGGAATGGAATAAAGGAAAGGAATGGGAAAAAGGAGGAGAAATGGGAGAGATGGAGAATGAGAATTATTTTAATTTTAATAACACTATACATAATTCATGCATAACCATAATGTTGATGGGCAATTATGGTAGTCATTAAATAATCGCTGCAACAAATATAATAGGAAAAGAAATATTATTGTATTATTATTATTGGCGGATTGAAATTTTGGGACTCCTTAATGCCGTGCAAAAGGGGAGAAATAAATACTCACTCATACACACCAAAAGCACCACATACACTCGTAGGTTTAATGGAAGTTACTCCTCATTAGGGATCCCCCATTCAGCCACAATGCATACATAGGTTTGGGAGTGTTTACACCTCGCCACAGACCAAGTTTCAAACGCACTTATATCCGTACATGGAGTATAAAATGAACGGATATGTATTTCAACCACAAGGTGATCCTCTTCAGCACCACCAAAGGAAAAGTCGATAAAACTGACATAAACAGGATAGATGTAGGCGAAGAAAAGTGAAACAAAGCAGATAGATGATCATTAGCTAATTAAGGGAGAGAGGGAAGGAGGAGAATGAATGAAAAATGATACAAGTCAAGAGGGATTGGGTAGAAAACAGTTGGTGTAAAGGCCAGCAGAGAGAGTAGCGAAAGGGAGAGGGGGGAGGGGGGTGATGGGTTTAAAGGTGTGAAACAAAACTAAACTAAACTAAACTAATCCAACTTCAAAATAAAATCTTTCTATTTTTTTCAAAACTACCCAAAAATTTCAAAAAAGTGAGAAAAAGGAATAAAAAGTTATAAATAGTGTCTGTTTAAAAAAGGAAGATGCAAAATTTCCCCAAAAATAATAGAAATACTATAAAAATATACAGTAGAATCCCAATTATCTGACCTTCGATTATCGGACAGTGTTATCAGACATCTCTTTTATTTTATTCTATATTTTTGGATTCAGTCGCAGTAGCTAGTACGAAACGGGTTGAATGGTGTTCTGTACGACCTTCAGGTCTGTGAAACTAGCGCCAATTGTGGAGAAACGTTTCGTAAACCAAAGTTGTCTGTCAGTGTCTCGTGGTGACTGACACAGAGCAGATATTGATTTGCAAGTTAAAACTTTATTTACAAAAAGTGCTTACCTTTTTTCATAATCATGTCTAATGAGGAACAGAATAAAAAATGAAAGAAAGTAGTCGTGTTCATGGAACAAAAACTTGAAGCATTACAAAGATTAGATAAAGGCGAAACGATGCAAAAAGTGGCACAGGATTTTGGTGTTGGTCGTGTTATTGTTGGTGACTGGAAAAGGAAAAGAAGTGAAATAGAAAAGTGGTGTTCATCCAGAGCTTCTGGTGATTGTTTAAAATTAAGAAAAACAATGAAAAATGTGAGTAACAAAAAGTAAGCGAGGCTTTATTTTTGTGGTTCACACACCAAAGAGATAAAGGCGTACCAATAACTGGACCTCTTTTATAAGAAAAGGTGCTAATGTTCCAAAAGATGTTTAATGAAGGTGATTCAGATTTTACAGCTAGTGTTGGTTGGTTAGATCGATGAAAGAAATGCTATGGAGTGAGACTGTTACACATCTGCAGAGAAATGTTATCTGCAGATTCCGAATCATTACAAAATGGACCAAATATATAACTGTGACGAGACTGGGCTGAATTATAAAATGCTTCCAGCAAAAACACTGGCGGCTCGTGAAGAAAGATCCGCTCCTGGATACAAAAAGAGCAAGGAATGAATAACAATTTTTGCCTGTTGTAATGCCGCAGGCAATCATAAATTAAAACTAGTGATGATTGGAAAATAAAAAAACCCCCATGCATTAAAAAGATTGTTTGTCCCAATAGCTCTCCCAGTTTGGTGCAGTAGCCAAAAAAGTGTTTGGGTGGACTCGGAAATTTTCCAGAACTGGTTTTTCACACAATTCGTCCCTTCAGTAAAAAAATTTTTTAAATAAAAAAATCTTGAAAGAAAAGCAATTGTTATTGTTGACAATGTGCCTGCTCATTCTAACGAACTAAAAAGTGGGGATATAAGGGTAATGTCTTTACCACCAAATGTAACTTCATTATGTCAACACATGGACCAAGGTGTTCTGGAAACATTTAAGAAGAAATATCAACGTATTCTTCTTACTTCACTGGTGCAGGTGCTCGATGATGGAAAAGAAATGGTAGAATATTTGAAGAAAATAAACTTCAAAGATGTTGTTTATTGGGTGGCTCAAGCTTGGGAGGAAGTTCAACAAAAAACACATTCTTTCATGGAGAAAATTACTTGATGAAGAAAAGCAAAGAGAAAGCACATCAGTGGAGGAAATTGCAGAAGAAATGCACGATGATTTTGTTCCTTTATTATGGTCAACCCCAAGCTGTGAAGAGGCGAATAACAATGACATAAGAGAATGGATGCATGAAGATGAGGAACAAGAGTTGACTGATAGTAGATCTTGTGAATTGTGTTGGTGAAAATAATTCAGATGATGATAGTGAAGAAGCAGAAAATGTCCCCAAAATTAGTCATAATGATGCATTGAGAGTTATCAAAATCGCACTTACTTACGTTGAACAACATGAAGAGGCGACTGCTATGGACATACTATTCTTCAGGCATTGGCGAGATATTGCCTCAAAGAAAAGGAAGGAGAATTTAAAACAATTATCTATTATCAGTTTTTTTAAATAAATATTTTTTTCATTTATGTACATATTGTTTATAGTATCTTGTTTTATTTCATATTTCTGTTTACATTCTTTCATATTGTGTTTATAATGAATAAAAAGGTAAAAAATATATATTTTGTTAATATGTAATTATTTTCAATATTTTTATTAACCTTCCGTATTATCCAACATTTTTTATCATCCGACGTCCTCTCGGTTCTGATTAGGTCAGATAATCAGGATTCTACTGTATAACATTAAAAATCTAGCTTGAAGACTACTCGCAAAACACGATATAAAGGAAAAGAACGCTGCTCTCACTTGAGGTCCAAACCTTCGCCAAGTGCCTTTCTTAGGGTTTTATCCCTCGGTGCAAAGCCAACAATCCAACGGTATTAAGAACCACGTACATTTGTGACAAACGTGTGTTGCTGGTCTGCCATGGTCGCTCGGCTTGATGCATGGGTACATCAAAGGTAGCGAATGTGTTAAGGAGTTTGAGGTTGTTAGAAGTTACCTCGTGTTGTGTCATGTTAATAAGATGTTCAGCTATGCTGAATTTGTCGAATCTACAATATTTAAAATGTGCTGTGTGTTTCTTAAACCATATTTTTATATTTCTTCTGGTTGACCCATATAGAAAGAATTGCATCTTTTTCCATGGCATTAAGGAGTTTCAATATAATTTTTTGGCATAGTGCTCATACCATCTCTAATTATATACGAATTTACACACCAGATAATGCTGGCAAACGTTATGGTAATGTCTGAGGCATACGAGAAAAATGCTGTAGTCTGACATATTGTCACATTTTAGTCTAATTTTCAGATATTTATATTGAGAGAAACATTCTGGCAGTGTTTCTTTGGGTTCAAAAGTTGTTGCAATTTTTTGTCACTTTCCATGCACAGCATATTTGGGTGAAAGCTGCATATTTCAAGACAATATATTGTCCCTTGCATTCCACGACATAAATACATTGCTGATAGGTTACAAACAATTCATCAAAAAAAAATTATTACTAAATTGACTGTATGGGCCTTTACTTGGTGGTATTCCATCTTTAAAAACATGACAAAAATAACTTTTACAATACTGCAAATTTAATTTACAAAACTCACAACCCGGGTTTCGATGCTTAACGCCATCATCAGGTCTAATGAGTTTTTAAAATTAAAATTATGGTATTGTAAAAGTTATTTTTGTCGTGTTTTTTAATTTATTACTAATAAAAATAAGAACTCTACAAAATGAACACAGATGTTTGAAGTTGTATGTAGTGCATAGAAAACATCCCTCTATAGTGAAAACAGTTGCAAGAATTTGAAAAGTGTGTACATCTACATTTTTAATGAAATATCTTATCAACATTTAAACCTTCATTGTATAAGATGCAGCATAATTTTGGGAAAAAACTTTTGCAACGAAAAAGTGCGTCTTATACACGGGAAAATATGGTATATGTTATTTATTGGATTCTAGTGCTTTCATTCTCCTAAAATTGCTGTAAATATATGATCCAATGGTCATTTGATGAATTATTTTTGGATTAATCTCTCATATAATGGAGATAAGTAATTTTCATAGCATTTAAAAAATTTAGTGCATATTTTTGGAGTTTAATAGTATTCCTCTCACTTTGCAATGTCAGTGTCACAAATATCATTTCAAATGTTCCCAATTTTTTCCATCAGAGAAGAGGAAAGCTGTGAAAAAAATCTTTCTAACATTAAAGATGAGGAAGAGGAAATGAAGGCTACCACAAAGTTCAAAAGTATACTCTGAATAGAATATGAACTATAGTTTAAAATAATATTTTACTAAACAAATGCATTATTCATAAACATACAGCATCTGAGTCTCAACTATATGAAATTTTGTCATTTCAGGTGTGAAAGGAAACAAATTACTTTGTGACAAATTTCATTTCTAAAAGAATATGCTTTGTTACAAAGTACTAAAATGGAGAAATTTCACAAAGTTGAGCCTAAAGGGATGTTTCATTAAGAATGCCAGGGAAGCATACAGAATTGAGTATTTTATTATAGAAAATTTAATGGACATACTTATTTTGTATCTAATGTTAATTTCTAATCCAGCACAAAACAACAATTCCAATGGAAAATCTCAAACTCCTTTCAAAATGTAATTATTAGGTAAGCAAATGATAAACTATATAACACAATAATATAATGAAATAACTTTGAAATTCTTGATCCTGCATGGAGTTTGAGTAAAATGTTTTGAGGATTTATTTTGATAATCCAAAAACAGAAAATCTGCATCCATTTTAAAGCTCAGATAAGAGAGCAGAACACAGAGACGAGCAGAAATCACTCATTCAGGTATTTTAAAATCAAGCATCCACAGAGTGATTGATCCACACTCACAGCTGCAACAAGAGGGGAGAATGAAAGGCACATTGAGATTTCTGTTTCCATCTGGGATCGACCAGAACCCAAAACCTGCCCCAAAAGGTGATTTATACCATAAGAAGATCATGCTGTGCATGTGGTGGGATATAAGGGATGTGATCCACTTTGAGCTGTTGGAGCAGAATCAGAATATAACCACTGAACTCTACTGTCAACAATTAGTGTTTGCATTATGCTTTGCTCCAAAAAAGGTCTCCTCTACTAGAATTGCAAGGGTGTCATTCTTCTGCATGACCTCATGTTGTGAAGGTGATACAGCTGAAAATCAGAGATTTGCAGTGAGAAGTCCTGCCGCATCTTCCATACTCAGCTGATCTTGTCCCATTTGATTACCATCTGTTTCTAGCCTTACAGAACTACCTGAATGAATACGATATTGATGAGGTCACTTCGGACCTCACTACTTTCTTTGACACAAATCTAAAAGCGGAGCATCAAAAAGTTGCCACATAGATGGAACTACATTATCGAAAAATATGGTGGTAACTATGTTGTTGATTAAAGTTCAAATAATTAAAGTTTAAAATATTTCTTTCTGCAATTAAGAAAAACCACACTACTTATGTTACAACCTAATATTTCATAATTAAATCAATGTTATTCACTGCTACTGTTGTTAACAAATATCCAATTTTAAAATTTTATTCTGTAAAGTAGTTGATTAATTTATATTATACATGACAAACACATCACGCGTCAATACATCGATCGACAAACTCATCGCACATCAATACATCGCTACACAAATTTCTCGCATTACAATTTCGTTGCAAGACAAATTGGAAGGCAAAACACCATGACTACGATGAAGATATGAACGTAAATGTCTATTTACGTATACACAGCCTTCATACTTGAAAAGAAATGGGGAATTTACGACGAAGGAATGAACGTGAACATTACATTACTACTATTCCAGCGAGGTAAGTTTTAAATAATTGTCGATTGTTTTATTAATTACAATTGATTAGGAAATTAGTCGGTGAACCAAAAATTCAACTTTTTCTTGGCATCACTACTGGCATTTCAGTTCGTAGACGTTATTCTAAGCCATTAATATTTATCTTTTGTGACATGATTGTATAAATCGTAAAGAATGCCTCTGCCTCGCGTGTATACACGCATGATGTGTGCATCTTTCCACGCTTTTTATTAAAATAAGGATCAGAACCAAAGAACTGGATTATAGATAGTCGGTTCCAGTTATTTCGGTTCTTGAGAGAACCAGCAGAACTGAGGAACCGATCGTTCCATCCCTAAATATTAGTTAACATGCAAATGGGATCATAAAAATGTGATTAAATTGTACTTGGTTCTTTTTAAATGAATATGAGTTGAATTTATGTACAGAGAACCAACAACCATTTTTACTGATTAAACAATGAATACAGCAAAATATTTAATGGAAATTATAGTGATTACACATATCTAGTTGTATTTAAAGTCATTATGCACAATTTTTCTAAATCCAAATGTTTTACGATTTAAAAAAAAATAAAGATATCCTTGAGAGGCTTTTTAACAGTTGTCATTCATTGGTTCCTTTTTACTTTCTCCATATATACGTAGTATCAGGGAAAGTATTGTTTTCATGAAAAAATCAAATTTGAGATTTCAACGGAAATACGTTTTAAGAACCCCTGAACACGTTTTGACTATTTTCTCGATGATGTCTGTGTGTCTGTCTTTCAGTCTGTCTGTGATAGATTTTTGTGGGTGCTCTAACTCAAAAACTATTAATCAGATCAATGCAAAATTTTATATTTAACATTTTTAGAAAAGTTAGAAGATCTGATTATTTTTTGGTAAAAATCGGTCAACCGGAAGTAGGTTTTTACTCTTGTCACTTATCCGTTATTTTGAAATATTTGCTTTAATATTTGATAAATGTAAAAATGTATCGGAATAAAAATTGTAGGGAATTTCATTTTCTATAATCTTTGTTTGATAAATTTTTCCATATAATGCATTGTTTAAGAGATATCTTATATTTGTAGCTGCCACCATCATGCCACCTACCGAAGACTATTGTTAATAATTGACGCTTAGTTACGTCTTAGTAACGCTCCTTTTTCTTTTCTTAATTGTCAACCGGAAGTAAATATTGACAACAATCCCAGAGCTAACAACATGTAATTTGCCATATAAATATGGAGAAAGTCATGTGTTGCCCACATCAGTTTATTTATTAAAGCCATCCATTTGGAATAGAAGACCAGGAGCATTGTCAAGAAAAAGAAGGATTCTTGTACTAGATGTATTCAAAGGACACAACTCCTGAAGTTAAAGATTCATTAACCTTGAATTAATACTTAGAGGAATGATATCACAGCTTCAAGTTTTCGATGTTGTTGTCAACAAAGAGTTTATATTCTGAGTGAAAAAGAAACCTACAGTTGCAATACTCTGCTAATGGATCAAAGCATCATAGCAACAGATACATAAATCAAGAAATAACAGTGAATGGATTTAAGAAGTGCTGCTTATCCAATGCCATGGATGGAAGTAAAGATGATGTTATGTGGGAGTAGTCTACGGACAATGTTCGGAGTGATCAAGATAGTGAGAGTGAGGACAGTGGTGAAGATTGTATAGAGAATGATGACTGAAACAATAAAAAGACCTATGATATTGAAGAAAATTATGGGACCCAATTAAAATTGTTGCTAGTTTTTTAACTTTTTTAATTTTTGCAGAAATCATATGTAATTAGATGATAAAATCATTTTTCTGTTTTGACACTGCTAAAAGGGTCATCTTAAATTTGGAGTTGTCTTGGATTTGGGTAATTATGGTACACAATAGAAGAAGAATGATCGCAAGAACATTGTCAAAACGTTCTCAAAGTGTTAAGTTTTAACTGGTGGACATTCAGGTAGTGACGTTTTCAATGTATACCAGTGACCACCAATAAGGTGATAGTTTTTGAGATAATTGAAAAAAATAATGTATTTCTAAGGAACTTGAAGAGTTTGGTACCATGAAAAGGCTGCATACTAAGAAAATTGTAAATTAACTTATAAAATAAAAATGAAATATAACACAGATAAATGCTTACTTCAAATGCATTATATATTTTTTCAAATAAATGAAATATGTTCACAGATTAATTGTGCCAGTACAGCTAGTATTAATAATTTTTGTTATTTTTAGTATCTCTTCATGAAAACAGTATTTCTCTATACACATGGAGAAAGTAAAAAGATGAAATCCCAATTTTACATGAACTGAATCGTGAACTGAACAATGAATCGAACTAATCCACTGTCATAAAATGAACTATGAACCGAACCATTATCAAAAATTGTGAACCGGATCGCAAACAACAACTCCAAAATTTAGAATGGTTTGCAGCTGTGCATATGAATGCTGTTAGCCTTCTATGAATACTCTTAACTCCATATGTTGAACACAGAGTTAAGTAACTATTAAAGTATGTAAACTCCTTTTTGCATTTTTATTTTTCTTGTTTACTTTTTACGTGTATTTCAGTGTGTCAACCAGACTGATAGCCAAATTTTAGCACATATTTTACACATTAATTTTTACAATAAAAAATAATTGTCATGCAAATATTAAAAACTGTGAGCAAACTATTCTGTATACTTTATAATCATCATCATCATAACTAGTGTTATGACAGGTCCTACCAATCCTTAGATTGGTTTGATGACTAGGGAATATATATTCATGGTGTGGTGATTTCCCATTGCATTCCATAACAGACACGTGCACACACACACACTCAGAAGGGAGGAGGGAAACCCAGTCCTGGCATTAGCCTACTCTTTGCAAAGAGTACCAAGGAGGCCAACTACACAACGTCCCTTCTGAAGGACAGAGTGCAGATTTGTACACTCTCCTCATTCTTTTGTTTCCTCGGTCTCTTAGTTCATAGACACACAAATAGGGGACCGGACGACTTCAGAAAAAATCCTCCTTTCACAGGATTCATGCCCATTGCTCGAAGGCACAGCGTCCTAACCACTATACCACCAGCATCCCTTGTTTACTTCGTGTAAGAAATAAAACACCACTACACCACATCAGTGGTGCAGCCAGAAATTTAGTTAGGAGGGAGGCAAATACTTCAACATATTATTATCTGAATGCCTGTTTATTGATTCATCTGCAAGAACCTATAGAAGCTAATGAATAAATGTACTGATTCTAATTTGGATACCTTCAATCCATCTTATTTCCATCAGATGACAGGAAAAGAAAGTTACCAAGCTCACTGAAACAGATACACAGTGGTTTATGTGTAGTCTGCCAATCAAGAGATCACCTCACATGCACACCAGTTAAGAGACTTATTCACCATCAACTCAGAAGGGTTCTACTGGTTGAAGTGGAATAAGTGATCCTTATTTCATCGGAGTTGATACTGAAAAAGTCATTGGTATGGAGTAACTTCCCCTTAACTGGTGCACATGTGAGGTGATCTATTGAGTGGAATAACTACCCATCAACCACTGTGTGTATAAGTGTGTATTTGTTTCAGCATGCTTTATAAGATTCTTTTCCTTTTTATTTCCTTTCAACTTGTCTCTCAAGCACTGCAAAAACGTTTGCCTGTATATTACCGTATTAGTCCGAATATAGTCCCTCTCTAAATATAGTCCCCCCCCTCCCCCTATTTCTGAAGCCTCAGTTTTGGAAAAAGTTGGAACCCCATTACAGACCTCACTTTTTAGCTTACTTTCCAGAATGGAAATAGGATTATAGTTTTGTCGTTGTGTCTGTCTGTCCCCCCTATTAACTTTTGAACCAATACACCGATTTTCATGAAACTTGATGGAAATCTCTTGCTACATGGGCAGAGCTCCAGAGGATAGTTTTTGTTGCGAAGATTGAACTCCCGGGTTCGATTCCAGGAATTATCCTTTCCCCTTTCATTTACATGGAAAATCTGAAATCCATCGTGCAAGGTAATTTTCTCTTGCACATTAAAATATCTTAGAATTGCAATATCGGTATGAGATTTGTACTATTCTCTGAGGAAAGGAATGAAGATTCTAATTTTTATCGTAGAATTTTGCTTATCGATTGTTTTTCTTAGAATTTCACATAAATACTGGCGATTTTGCAGTTTTTATCACTCACTACGAGAGTGTTGCCATAGCAACAACTATTCTTGGACTCAGATTCAGTATATTCTATTATGTACATGCATTATTTTTGCCGCACAAATACGCGTGATCAATTTAATATTCCGTTCGAATGTATTTGTAGTATTTTATAATGCTAAATTATGAAATTTGGGAACACAAAGAGCTACATATCCACAATGACTTTAAAGCTATTAAAGCCAATATAAGTATATTGTATATAAATGATTAAATGGAAAGTAGGCGTCATAAGTTCTGTTTGGATCATCTTGTAATACTCTAAAGAATGAGTTTTAATATGTACGAGCAATTTAGTTAGAGCTATAAATTTACAATGAAATGGTGACATCACATTTTGCATGTTATAGTTGCAGGCATAATTTAAATATATATCAATGTTACTGGACTAAATTCGAAAAATTTGATTTAAAAATGTTATTTAAATTCCATTCGTATCATTCAAATGCCATTGATAATGGCTACTTGATTTGTGCCTGTATAAAAAACTCATTATCACCAGATTTCCAATTAACATATTCTTTTCATAATTTATTTTACCTGTATTTTCGTTACTTCCGATATTTATGCCTCGGAATATCACATCAAGGAATACATTCTGTAGATAGTTGAAACACCTTCAACACCTGTTTGATTTACGTAAGTAATACTTTTATAATGCGATTGCATTATATACAATCAACAGCTGGGCAAGCTGGACAGTCTGATCAGATGACAGAATTGCCTACGGTCCTATGGATTACTACAGATTGACAAGTAACGAAGATAATTTCTTTCGTTGTAGTGACATTTTCTCTAAAATAACGATAGGTGGTACCACTACATATCAATATTTGCATATTTGTGACTTAGGGAAGGGATGAAGTTGGCCAATCAATGCTTTCAAAGCGAAAACTTCTGCAATTCCCACTATTATGAAAATACGAATGTTAAGGCAAGGATTCCAAAGAGTGAGCAAAAAGAATTGAGTTACTGAGTCATATGTATCAAGAAATTCTCTGTAAAACAATCAAATCATGTGAGGGCATTAATTGTTACCTATACTTACTGCCGGCGGTGATATTTTCGTTTGCTAATTTTTTGGGCATGGATATTACTTACTTTTCTTACTAATATTTTGACCAAATTTAGACTAATAGGGTTCTCATACATAAAATAATCACCATGCAAAATTTTTATATATCATATATACAGGTTGAGTTTTCAAGACAAAGTTTTTATCGAAAAAGTAGAAAAAAGACTTATACATGAGTAATACCCATGAAGTTATTAGTCCTGCAGTTTTTTAAACTTTTATTGAGCAAATATCAATGTATACAAAAGAAAAGGCTACTACAATTTGAATTAGTTCAAAGAAAACATTTGTACTCATGTAAACCTCGAAATCCATAAAAACCTGCATCAACAGATTTATCAGATTGAAATAGCTTGTCCAAAGTCATTTTTTAAACATTATCATCATACAGACCATCGAGATGCTCTTCATCAGTAGCAACCTCTTCATCAGACATATCATTCCACAAAATATCGTCTTCTGTCGCATTGAGTTGATTGGAAATACTACATTTCTTAAAAGATTTAACCACCATTTCCGTTTTGATTTAATCCCATCTGTACAACCCTTTCGCACAATGTCGCCAGTGTCTGAGCCCACCTCCTTTGGTGAATGTTTTTTTTCCTCCTATAATCCAATCATTCCAATTTCTTCTCATAATATATTTAAGTGGTTTATTAATGGAGGCATCCAATAGCTTTACAAGGCTAGTTATTCCATTAGGAATCTCTGCGATATCTGTTTTTCAGCCTAACTTTTTTAACAACATAACTCAAAAGGTGTGATTTAAACATATCCCAGATGAGAAGACTTTTTTCCTTCTGGAACCATCCCATTCGTGAATTCCAAACCCTTTCCAGCAAAAATTTTAAACCACCTTCATCCATCCATCCTTATAGTGAAAGTGGATTACTAATCCTTTTAGGAATTCCTGTTTCGTAGTAATTTTTCTCTTGAATATTACCATTGGCTTTAGTTGAGTTCCATCAACCATACACTCTAATGAATCTAGTTTTTTCATGGCCAATCGTTTTTAGCAGTTTTCTCTCCAGCTTTGTTCACAGTCTGACTTACCTAAATTAATGGGAGTTTCATCCATATTTCCAAAACAGTCCAATCTGTATTTGTTATTCCGTCAATGTCTAATAACAAATGTGTGAAATGACATGATCTTGTCGTCAAGTTCTGCTGGCAGGCACTGTGATACTTTTCCCTTCTGTCGCAGTACAAAACTGTCTCTCTTCATGGAATTTTTACTCGAACCAGAGCTTACTTTGAAATTTGTAATACTAAAATTCTTGAGAATTTATAACAAACTCCTAAACCGTACGAATCTCAAAAAATTTTTAGAGGAAACAATTAAAATATTGTATTTACCTGAATCCAAGACGAAGGTTTTTTCTGAATTTCAGCTTGCTAAAATTGGGGGTCGTCTTAAATTCAGGTATAAAATAGGGTTATGCATTTAATCAACTTTTTTTTAACATATGAAACTTAAGACGAAATAATTATATCTACTTAAATTTTTCATTGAAAACTTAATGATCCAGATTTAAATTGATACATTATTATGTTTAATTTCTCCATATATAAAGTATAGAGAAAGTATGGTTTTCATGAAAAAAAAAACAATTCAAGATTTCAATGGAAATAAATTTTTTAAGATCCTCCGAACATGTTTTGCCTATTTTCTTGATGATATCTGTGGGTGTGTGTTTGTGTGTGTATCTGTGTGTGTTGTGTGTGTCTGTGTGTGTGTGTCTGTGTATGTACATCTGTGACCAGAATTTTGTAATATATATATATACACACACACCCCCCCAGCAGCCTGCCAACTTGGTCCTCAAATTGGTGAGTGTCCACTGGGCTTCCTTCAACACTTTGTTGCCACCCTCATCACTACCTTTCCTTTTCCTTAAGTTAATGTATATATATATTAAACTGATGGTGTAGTGGTTAGCATGTCGGCTTTCTATTGCAAAGTTCGGGGGTTCAAACCCCTCAAATGGAGGTTTTATAAAAAAAAACTCATCAGTGCCTGACAGTAGGCAGCAGTACTGTCAGTATGGTATAGAGCCGAAAACAAATGATGTTGGTTGGGTCTATATCCAATACAGCTGTAGGCATGATCAGGACGATTTGAATGGCTACAGTACTGCAATGTGGAAAGCAAGAGGGAAACTACCACATTACAATCCCTAGTAATGATTATATGGTTGGACAATATGAGTTCTCTCGAGGTAAAACAATCCGGAGGTAAAATAGTCCCCCAATCGGATCTCCGGGCGGGGAATGCCTTAAAGAAAACATTTGTCGAAAGTAAATTACGAATAGGGACTTGGAACATAAGAACTATGAGAAAAACAGGAAAGCTAGAGAACTTGAAAGAAGAAATGAGAAGAAATAGAGTTGACAATATAGGACTCAGTGAAACTAGATGGGAGGGAGAAGGACAGATCGACTCAGAAGAATTCACGGTAGTTTATTCTGGAGGATATAGTGGGGAAAGGGGAGTAGCTCTGGTACTTAGGAAAGATATGATGAAAAGCGTGACAAAGATAGTGGCAACAAACGATAGACTGATGGCAATAAAGCTTAAAGCAGTTCCAGTGGACATGCTGATAATCCAGGTATATATGCCAACGTCAGCTCATGAAGATGAAGAAATCAATGAGATTTATGAGCAAATTAATGAAATTTACGAAGAAGACAGAAGAGGAAAGGTAAACTGCATAATAATAGGAGATTGGAACAGCATAGTCGGAGAAGGACAGGAAGAAAATGTTGTCGGGCAATACGGACTTGGGAAGAGAAATCGAGGATGGGAGAAACTCGTAGAATTCTGCATCAATAATGACCTTGTAGTGACTAATACATGGTTCAAAAACCATAAACGAAGGTTATACACATGGAAAAGCCCAGGAGATAGAATGAGATGCCAAATAGATTATATCTTAGTAAAACAAAGATTCAGGAACAGCATAAAGAACGCCAAGGCATTGCAAGGAGCAGACATTGATTCAGATCACAGCCTTCTAATACTTGACGTAAGTACAAAGCTCAAACAAATAAGAAAAAACAAAAAGAGAAAGACAGACTTGGGACGTAGAAAAACTGAAGGAAAGGCAGGATGTAGTCGGCATGAAGTTGGAAGTTCGTCTAAGAAATTTAGGAGACAAACCAAAGACCGTGGATATATAATGGGAAGAATGGAAAACCAGTATCAAGGATACCTTGGATAAAGAGATTGGAAAACAAGAGAAGAAAATAAGAAAACCATGGATCACTAAGGAAATGCTGGAGAAAATGAATGAGAGACGAAAATGGAAAAACGTTAACAGTGAAGAAGGTAGAGCCAAGTATAGACGTATAAACAATGAGTTGAGAAGGGTAACAGATAAAGCTAGAGAAAATTGGATAAAAGAAAATTGTGATGAAATACAGCAAATGGAGAAGTTAGGGTGGTACGATATGATGTATGCTAGGTCACTGGAATTAGAAGATAAGAAGTCTAATTGAATTCGTGGTAAAGGAATTTTGAATACGAATGGGAAGATAGTCTCAGAAACAAAGGATGTAGCATAGGCATGGGAAGAATACATTAAGGAACTATACAGCAAGCAGGCAGGATCTGCAATAGAACTGGAAGATAAGGAAAAAATTGAAGAAGACAACTTAGGACCAAGTATTATGGAGAGTGAAGTAGAAAAAGCGATAGTGGAACTAAAGAAATTGAAAGCCACAGGCAGCAATGGAATACCAGCTGAGGTACTTAAAGTCATAGGATCACGAAATTAATTAATAAGATTTACGACACGGGAGAGTGGCCTCGGGATTTCCTAGAAGTAACAATGATCCCTCTAAAGAAGAAGCCAAAGGCAATGCAGTGTAAAGATTACAGAACGATAAGCCTTCTGTCACACACATCGAAGATCATCAAGAGGATATAAATACCTTGGAAGCATCATAACACGAGAAGCAAAATGTATGGATGAGATCAGAACTAGAATAGGAAAAGCAAAAGCGGCTTTCAGGAGAAAGATACAACTACTTACAGGGAATATAAGGGATGATATCCGCAAGAAGTTGATAAAATGCTACGTATGGAGTATAGTATTGTATGGGGCAGAAACATGGACGCTAAGGAAAATGTCATGAAATACTTGGAAATCTTTGAAATGTGGACTTGGAGGAGATTGCTGAAGATAAAATGGACAGATAGGATGAAAAACGATGAAGTGCTACGAAGAATAGGAGAGAAGCAAATGATTATACAGACTATCAGAAAGAGGAAGGCTAACTGGGTTGGACATTACCTGAGGAGAGAGAGTATGATTAAAGATGTGTTAGAAGGAAAACTAGATGGGAAAAGGGAAAGAGGTAGGAAAAGGTTTCAGCTGATAGACGAATTGAAAGGGAAAGAGAGTTATCAAGATATGAAGAGGACAGCAGAATATAGGAGTATATGGAGAACCAGGTTTAACCAAGAATAATCACGGACCTGTCTACGGACAGACTACCTATGATGATGATATATATATATATATATATATATATATATATATATATATATATATATATATATATATATATATATATATATATATATAATAAAAGCAACGAGAGGTTGAGAGGGATAGGAAGGAGCCAGTGCAGTGAACAACAACTTTGGGGTAATTAACAGTGTTCTTTTTCAACTGACCTCGCCCCTTCCCCCACCGCCTAGGTCATCTATGTCTCCCTCCCCTCCCCCTGCCCATCTACCAGGTATAAATGCAGGCGCACAGCCCCTCATCTCCACTTGAGAGCATGCCACTAAACTCTTCCTTCCACCAGTTTACCCGCTCTCAAGTCCTTAGCATATGATGATGGTTACGTCATAACCGAAATATGTATCAGCTTTTCATCTGGCTTTTTATTCCGGTTTTATCCTAATTGACTGGATTCAGAGATTTGTCTTTGCTTTACAATTATAGGTTTTTGGAAAAAATTGGTCAACCGGAAGTGGGTCTTGTCATTTTGCCATTGTAGGAAATTTAATTATCTACAATGTTTTCTTGTAACATTTTCACATATTGTTGAAGAGATATTTTTAAAATTAAATTTTTTAGCTGCCACAACCACACCACCTACTGCCAACTATTGTAAACACTTAACGCTCCTTTTTAGGCTGGTTTCCAAAGGAAACATAGCCTTATGAAATGGTCCTGTCTGTGAGTGTGTCCCACTAGCAACATTTGCATCAATGGACCGATTTTCGTGAAACTTGGCATGAGGCTCGTGCTGCCAGGGCTTACTTCAAGGCTATATTTTATTTGGTGAAGATTGAAGTCACAGGTTCAATTCCAGGAATGTTCTCACCCTATTTGTTTTAGATAGAAAGTTTCAAATCCATCGTGCTAAGATGTTTTCTTTAATATATTAAAATATCTTTAAATTGTGATTTCAGAGCATGGTTTGTACTGTTCTAAGGGGAAAAGAATGTAGATTCCAATTCCTATCACAGAATTTTAATAATCGATCGTATTTTCTTAAATTTCTACTAAAACAGCGTTTTTGCATTTTAAATCGTATTTTATCGGATTGTTGCCATGGAGACAATTATTACCGAACTCGGCTTGAACATAGAGGAGTGAACAAATAGGTTATTAACAACTTTTATATTAACTTCACTTTATATATACGAGGTACTATCGAAAAGTTCCCGGGCTGTGCCTACAAAAAATTTTAAACTTATTCTATTTACATTTGGCCTCCATCCCCTTCGAAGTAATCCCCTTGTGACATTATACAAAGATCCCAGCGCTTCTGCCATGCCTCGAACGCTCCCCAGAAGTCCTTTTGTTGAAGGCTGTCAAGAACCTCCTGCGATTCGTTCTGAATTTCTTCCACGGTGTCAAAACATCGCCCCTTCAGCTTCAACTTCATTTTTGGGAACAAGGCAAAGTCACAAGGAGATAAATCCGGCGAGTACGGGGGGTTTGGGACGACCGGCATGTTGTTATCCGCCAAAAACTGCATCGTTTTCAGGGAGGCATGAGCGGGTGCATTGTCGTGATGCAGGAGCCAGTTGCGGTCGCGCCACAGTCTCGGTCGTTTGCGCCGCACGTCCTCTCTCAGCCGCCTCAAAACGTTGCAGTAGAACTCGGAATTCACCGTTTGACCAGGAGGGAGGAATTCACGGTGCACGACCCCCTTAATGGCAAAAAAAAAACAATCAACATGCTCTTTGTCGCACTCCTGACCTGCCGTGCCTTCTTCGGTCTTGGTGAACTGCGATGATTGCTGCTTCGTCTCTGGATCGTAGCCGTAAACCCAACTTTCGTCGCCTGTGATGACCCTGGAGATGAAAGTTGGGTCGCCATTTGCGGTTTCTCAAAGCTCCTGGCACACGTCAAGGCGCCACTGCTACTGGTCGGGTGTAAGGAGCCTGGGGACGAACTTCGCAGCGATTCGATGCATGTTCAAATCGTCCGTAAGGATCGCCTGGCAGGGTCCATAACTGATCCCAAACATGTCGCAGATTTCATGGATGGTTAGGCGACGGTCTTCGTGAACGATTTGTCGAATTTTTTCGACATTTTCAGTGGTTGTGCTGGTGCGCGGTCATCCCGAGCGTTCTTTTATCTTCAACCGACGTTTGACCGCCCTTGAAACGCGAGTGCCACTCAAAACACTGTATACGGCCTAAAGCTTGATCACCAAAAGCCTGACAAAGCATTCCGAGTGTCTCGGTTGCCGATTTCCCGAGCTTCACGCAAAACTTGATGCGCACACGTTGCTCGTTTTTGTCAGCCATCGCGGGATCGCAGGACATCCCTAAAGCACGTGTGAAACTGGTTCCGACAAAAACAGCATGGCGCCACTTGGCAGACTGACTCATTAGGCCTGCGGGCAGTGACTCCTAGCGTTGCACCCGCCTACCTCTCTAGGTTGCCGAATAATCGGTACAGTCCGGTAACTTTTCGATAGTACCTCGTATATACATATGTTTTGGACCCCGTCTAATCTGAAAAATATCCAAAGCTGCTTGCGGGGTTCGAACCACTTCATCTCACCATCGCATAATTACGAGTGATTTAGTCACCTCGGCCACCAGATCCTATTGTTGGTGTTGCGATAAATGTGTATTTGAATTCGTATGGGAAGATAGATGCGTGCATCATAGCAATGAGATTAAACAAACTATTTTAATTATTGATGGTGTAAGAGAACTTTATTTTAATGTGAATTTGTATTGTTACTAGCATACCTACGTTTTTGAAGGGTTATTTCTGCGAATAATTGTAGGTTTTTATTTATCGTAATTATTATTTATGGTAAGTTTTTTTTTACCTTAAAAACTTTTTATCTTTATTCATCTAAGATTATTCTTAAAACTGTTTTCCCTATGAGTTTCATTAAGAAATACGTCTGGAAAATCAAGGTACATGTAAGCTTTTGATGAATTTTATTATTAATATTAAATTCTTATCGCTCCTCTTATAATATTGCCTTATGCATGCATTTTATTATTATTACATTATAATCACATTCGTATTGCAATAATATTAATAATCATTAATGCGATCTTCTCGGAATAGTTCACATTGAAAATTCATTTGAACACTACTTTAGATGACTATATTTATGTAGTTTGTGCTATGAACATAATTTTATTCTTTGGAACTGTTCACTTGGATTATTTTTACTTTGGATGAAATCTTTTCTAATTATAGGCCTTTAAGACCAGTTGTTCTTGCATTTTTATAAAAGCCCTCACATTTTAGTATCATATTCCTATTTTTCAGTATTTAACATAGGTAATACTATTAATCTGAACAAATTTAAATCAAACATTTTAAAGTATTGTGTTGTAGCTTAGCAATTCTTCAACTATACTTATACAGTGGTTTTATATGGGTGGTTGATGTGATGTTAGGAAAAGAACCATTTATTATTTTTGTCATTTAAGTTAGGTGACTGAAATGTGAAATATTCAAGTTTCACTCCTACTAGTATCTAAAGCTGAATTACTCTGAACTAGCAATATATTTTCGTTAATTTTAAGCAATATGAATGGATAAGTCAGTATTTTCATTAATGAAACAAAAGATACTATCAAACTTCTTACTACTTATATACCAAATATTCTTACGTTTGTCACTGAGTTCTCTACTTCTGTCTACCATTCTCACAACTGTAAAAAAATTAAAGTTTAAATAGAGAGACCCCCACATCACTCAAGAGCTGGTAGACACTTTTGCAAATTTTTACCCCCATGCAAGCAAAAAGGTTATCATAATTATATTACAGAGTTTATTCATATTAAAGTATTAACTATATAAAAGTTGGTTATAAAAATTCATTTTTATATCTTCACTGTTTTCATTTCTGCTCGACTATCCTTCAGCAATGGACAGTTGATCCATAAATATTAGTGTATAAACAGTAACATTTAATAAATTCATTTATTTAAAAAAATACATGAAAAATGTCTGACAGATTTTGATACTGCTTTTAGAATTTTAAACCTGATAATGCTCTATTAATTTGTTCTCTAATTTTTCTCTATAATTGATCAACTATAAATAATAAATAGTATTTATGGTATGAAAATTACTTGGAATGACTAACACATACTGAAACATTTCCTGTAAATATAAGTAATCAATTCAGGACGTCAACTTTGGGAAACCAGCCTGCATTGCCCATGCTTTGAACTTCTTGTTATTTTCTCAATTGTTGGAGCTTCAGG
Source organism: Tanypteryx hageni (assembly GCA_028673005.1). NCBI lineage: Eukaryota > Metazoa > Arthropoda > Insecta > Odonata > Petaluridae > Tanypteryx > Tanypteryx hageni. The sequence continues at coordinate 272,660,286 of CM054112.1, forward strand.
GCTATATCCAATATCAGAAGGCTAAGGTGTGAGTTTATTTCAGTTCTTTGTAAACTCATTAAATTCTTCTTGGAGTTCCTTATCTAATATATTATAACCGCTGTGTCTCTGTGTGCATCCCTGCCTGCCTGCGTCTGAAGCCTTCTGGCATGAATGCAAAGAAACTGGGAACGGTCAGCTCGATTTCGACAAATCTTTTGCCTGAATACTCGGCCCAAGGATTTAAGTGGGTAGTCGTCCTCCGGAAAGGCATGGGTTCGATACCAGAATAGTTTGCATTTTTTCATTTGATTAACATGTAATCGGATAGAATACGATGTGTAGACCTTTATTCTTTAACATTTAAAAATATCTTACTATCAAGACTCGGACTCGAGATTTTTGAGATTTTTCACACAAAGAATTGAAGATTCTTACCTCCAATTCTGTTGTTTAATTCATGTTTGCTCACATTTTAAGTTTATATTCGATTTTCTTTGGTTTTTTGTCATTTTAAAAAGGAGGTTGCTAGGGAATTGTTCATCTCGGATTTTCGCATTGTTAGACTCGGGCTTCATGTGCATTTGCACTAATTATAAGCTTGCAATAAAACGCAACAAGGACAAAAGCATATTAATCCTCGAGTGAAGTTACCTCACAGTATAAACGCATATAAATCAATAATGGTCGGTTCGATTTCGACAAATCTTTTGCCTGAATACTAGTTGTCTCCCAAAAGGCATGGGTACAATATCAGGAAAGTTTTTGTTTTTGCATTTCATTATCACATAATCAGCTGGAATACGATGTCTAGACCTTCAGTCTATAACATTTTAAAATATCTTACCATCGATTGACTCAATATTTACACTACTGTGCATTTGCACAAAGCCTACAATGAAACAAATGCATCAAGGACAATAACTGATTGAAAATTTATGTGAAAAGTTTTGTATAAATATAAAACAAATGAAACATGTAGCAAAGAAAAGAAACAATTCCAATGCATTGTAATAATGGACAACTTAACATTTCAAATAGAAAGATATTCAATGCATGCATTGAAAATATCGTTTCATTTGCAAGTTTTATTGTGCATTTTAAACAAATTACTACATTGATAATGTTTTTGGTTAATTTCTTTTGACATTGATGTGTGGCCGGTGCATTGATTACTTAATATTAAACAAACCAAAGAACATACGATATGCTGTACCATCAGAATTATTAAACAAAACAAAAAATATTGTGTACCGGTAGTATAAATCATGTAGGTATATGTTTTTGGTTATTAAAATGGTGTGAGCTATATAATTATTTTAAGAGGGGCAATAAAAGTGGTTCAACTAATAACACTCTTTTTAACAATTTCTTGTCATAGGAACTATCGCATCGGGTCATTTCACGCAAGGGTCTCTAGATGTTTACGGAAGTACTGCAACGGGCCCCTAGTAATATTTAATATCATTTAACCTACTTGGAATTTTTAGAAATATTACAGGCATGGAGAAAGTCATGTGGTAGCCACATCAGATTTTTTTTAAATACATTTTGAAAAACGATTTTTTTATCAAACAAAAATTTGTAACAAACACCTTCAATGAATGAACAAACTATAGGTCTGTCAAATTCATAAGAACATGTGCGGACTTTGGCCACGCATGGAGGGGAAGTTCCCTCTGTCATCTTGACTACCCCCATCCCATGGCTAGCCAATTCTTCTCCTCCTTAGGTTGCCAGTTCTCACTGTTTAGAGTTGACTGCCTGGATGAAATTTTGCAACAGTGTAGTTAGAAAAGGACAGACAGCAATAGCCCATGCAGTAAGGAAGGGTGAGAGGGGAGCATGCCAAGTGGAGTGAGGCCAAACCCACAGCACACCCAAAATGTTCTTATGATCGCAGCAGACCTATATACCTATACTGAATACATGTGTTTGAAATATACGCTGAATATGTACAAGTGACATGTTATTTAACGAAGTAGAGATTTATTGAATTTTATTTTTGAACGACGATGTTCAGTGAACAATTATTACACGAATGATTCCCAAAAGTGAACTAAACTTTTCTTGTCTATTGGCAAATATCTTTTCGCAGATGTCAAAACAAACGATGCTAATCATGGAAATATTGGTGAATTATGCTATCTAATTATGCTGCCAATGAAAAAGGTGCAAAATCTGTGACAATAAAAGTGACAGGTAACAAAAAAATGTGAGTTACAGTAATGTTGGCTGTTTTAGCAGATAAATCAAAATTACCAGCATATGTTATCCTAAAACAAAAAAAATGCCCAAGGAACGAATACCTACTGGAATAATAGTTAGATGTCATGAAAATGGATGGAAGTCAAAAGAACTTTGAGAGATTGGTTACACATTGTCTGGAATAGAAGACCAGGAGCGCTATCCTTTTCCTTCATAATACTGCAAGCACCATATTCCGACCAATCTCCACGGTTTTTAATATGCCTTTCTCTAGTGGCACCTTTCTGCAATGTGGAAGACAGCCAATGTCACTCCCATTTTGAAATGTGGTCCCAAGAACCATGTTGAAAACTACCATCTCATCTCTATCCTTCCCGCTTTATCTATTCTCTTCGAACGCATCATTCATAATCGCTTGCTCTCATTCACGCTACCATATATCTCTCCTCATCAGCACGGCTTTCTTCCCTCCAGCTCTTGTCTTTCCAATCTCCAGTCCTTCATCACCACATCACCTCTGCCTTCCAGGATTCGACCCAACTAGATGTATGTTACATTGATTTCACAAAAGCATTCAACAAAGTCAACCACGACCTTCTGATACATCAAGTTGAAAATCGCTTCAATATCCATGGATCCTTTCTCTCCCTCCTTTCCAACTTCCTATCTCACTGAACACAGCGTGTCGCCATTGATGGTGTTACCTCCCCACCCGCCCCTGTGCCCTCCAATGTACCACAGGGAAGCATCCTGGGGCCCCTTCTTTTCTCTTCATACTCTGACGACATAGTAGACGCTGTTGCCCCTAGTGGCTGCAACATTCTCCTATATGTAGACGATTGTTAGATTTTTTGGAGAGTGACTAATTTGGGCGACAATCTTTCCCTCTAGACTGTTCTTGATTCCGTGTCCAAGTGGTGCTCCATATGGAAATTGAAGGTCAATCCATCTAAATCCACTACTTTATCTTTCACTTCGTAGGAAACCTATTCCCACATCATACCATAACTCTGAAAATGCTATCCCTTCAGTTACATCCCATAGTGATATAGGTGTAGTTTTCGACTCTAAGCTCACCTTCTCTGACCATATAAAAAAAATCTCCTCCAAAGCCATGTCACTCGTCAGTCTCCTATACAGGTTCACCAAAATCAACTATCCTTTTGAACTTAAATCTGTTTTTACTGGTTGTGTTCTTCTTACACTTGAATATTGCGCCCGTGTGTGGTCCTCAGCAGCCCCTTCAACTCTCAAGCTTCTCGATCGTCCTCTTAACTTTTTCTTATCAATAATTCCATACCGTGTGCCTGTTTTTTCCAGTCTATCCTGTGATCAGGTACTTTCGTCCCTCAGCATTTCCTCCCATACCTCCAGACAAAGAATCATTGACTTTAAATTCCTTCATTCCATCATGAACGGCCGCTACCACTCCAATGATATCCTATCCTATTTCTCTCTCAGTATACCATCCCACACCACCTGTATCCCTTCTTCACCAAACGAATTTCCGCCTCTCTATATCCCAAAGATCTATGTTTTACAGTCTTCCTTCCATCTATAACTCCTTAACCACCCTTAACCCCTCCCTCAACTTATTCTCATCCCATCCCTCATACCAATTTGCAATAACCGCTCATTAGACTTTCCTCATACTCCCACATGTTATACTGTTATAATTGTTATGTTGTTATATATATATATATTTTTTTTTCGTTATATTGTTGTTATCCTTGTTATTTCATCCACTGTAAGAGGCCATGTTTGGCTGTTTTTGGATAACTGTTAAATAAATAAAAATGTCTGGTGGCTTATATATCTCACAACAATGACAGGGACCAAACAGACTAAATTCAAACACAAACATAAGCACTCAGGCTCCATCAAACAGATCTCTAAAAATTTTTAAATGAGGAAAGGATTCTAATTCTAAATGTACATGCTTCATTCACTATCATCTACTGATGATAAGAGCTTTGCTCTTGAATTGTACATTTAGAATTAGAATCCTTTCCTCATTTAAAAAATTTTTAGAGATCTGAGTCATTGAGTCTGAGTGCTTGTGTGTGCATTTGAATTTAATCTGTTTGGTCCCTGTCATTGTCATAAGATGCATAAACCATCAGACATTTGTTTGAGATATCAAGTCCCTGGCATGAAAAATATTTTTCCGTAAACTTGATATATTTTAATTGTTTCCTCTAAAAAGTTATTTGAGATTCGTACGGTTTAGGAGTTTTTTGTAGATTTTCAATTTTTTGCCCTAGTCTCCTTTCTCTCATATACCAAAATTCTTGGGTGCTGTTTTCAAGGCAAAGATTTAAGTCTAGCCACAGGAAACAGCAATTCCATTTTGATGATTTTCAAGAACATATTTTTCCGCTTCTTTTTCTAGCTCTGGCCATTTGCTAGGCTTTCCTCTGTTTGCACATTTATTCTTAGGGCTCCATCTCAACTGTATAGAAGTCTTCACCCAATTCCTAACATTCTTTTCAGATACATTTAACTCTCTCCCTGCAACACAATTGTTAGTTTTATCTGCTAATTCGATGACTTTGAGTTAAAACTTTGCTGCGTGACTGCATTTTTGGAATCCATACTTTGAAAACTATGAGTTCACAATGGTATTTCTTAAATACTATATGAAAGTAAAGAATGCAGAATAACAGAAGTTAATTTTAAGGCTGAAATGGCATAACACACTGCTTGGCAACACTAAGAAATTGGAACTGAAGTTCTGCTGGTGTCGTGGAAAATATCTATGTAAGAACATGACATCACATGGTGAATGGGCCTCCGGAGGAAATTCCAAGTTCTAAAAAATAAGTATAATAAACTATACATAAATTACATGGAAAGATTATTGTAAAGATAAATCTATAGAAATTAATTCAATTAATAGAAAATAATTATATTTGATGGTTTTAAATATTATTTTAACTTGGGTGTTCAGGAAAAATGTACCTATTTCAGGATATATTGTTACAAATAATGAATTTAAATAGCTTATTACATTGTTTTACTTATTATAAATGTATTGAATTATACTGTATTACTGAACCAAAGCTAAACTAGGTAAACTCATGTAATGTCATTCCATTACACCTCAAAAATGAGGGTTGGCTTATACATGAGATATATGAAAAAGCAAAATTTTATTAAAAAGGTCGGAGGACGAGGTATACATGAGATCGACATATACATGGGTATATATGGTATTTCTATATTTATAACTGACGTAAAAAGTTATTTTTAAATTTACATACCTAACTAAAAATATACATTTTCAACTCCAGTTTATATAAAAGCTGCAATGAGTCATTATAAAATATCATGAAATTCATCAGTTTTCATAATTTAACAGAAAAAGGAATTTTAGTTTGGTACAATTATAAAGTTACATAAATACTTACTTCCTGAAACCATACAATTATAACAAAGCAGAGGAAAAGAACATAATGTGTTGATGTACACCAAAACATTTCCATACTGTTATAGTAATGAGAAAGGTTATTTGGAGAGGAAATGTTTTGCGCTTAGGATCTACAATAAATATAACCACATTACAATGTTAATCACAAAAGGCAGCCTCAAAGTGTTATTTTAAATGCATAGATCCATCCATACCTATCCAATGTTTCAAAAAGGCATTGCCATAATATTTACTTATACCAAGTGAAAGCTTGCAGAATTAAAATATATTTATATTATTTATAGAGATTTTGCCTTAAGAAATGAAAAATAGAAAAATAAGCCCTTCAAAATGAAGTATGCCCTACCCCATCTTCCCAGAGCGATCTCTTGAGCAGAAAAAGACTGAGTGGAAGAAAGTTGAGATGGTGAAAAGGAGAATGAGGGCAGCGCCGTATATGAGAGCAGACCAGTACTGGGGCCAGCTAGCCGAGCGCTGCACCAAAGTCATACAGGCATAGACACTTGGTGCCACCCATACCTGTAGTGGATAGTTAGGTCTGCTTGGAAAGAGTCTTCAAATAACAATACTATACACAATCATAAAAAGAAGAAATTTGAACTTCAGCAGTTAAAAATAAACCAATTTCATATCAAACGTTAGTAGCTATGAAATGTATGCTGAAAATTGCAAATTAAAATAACAGATTATTAACAGCTATTATTTTTCTCATCCACTATGCCTTTTACCTGATGATAAGTCCAAAAAGAGACAAATTATTTACACATGAAGTTGTAACTGTACCTCCATTATCATTATTTATACAAAAATGTTATTACAGTAGTCAAGTCATTAATGAAAGTATTTATACAGTATAAACATTTAATTAACAGATTAAATTATCATCCTGCAGATAATAAGGTAAAGGGTTGATTTGCATAGTTTATATGGTATATAACGCAACATTAAATCAAGTGTAATTGCAAGAAAATAGATATACATAATAATATAATGTTATGATTAATCCTTGCCCTTAAGCCTTAAAGGAAAAGTAAGTGATGCAGGAAGTCTCTGACATTCAGTTTAGTAAAAGCTTATGCATAAATCAATTTAAAATGGCAGTTCATTGCCCTCTTAGACTCATAAATAACCAATATAGGAATGATTAAAAACTAATGAAATTCCAAATAGTAGCTGAAATGGATCCATGCTTTGTTCAAACTTCATACGACTATATAAGTGATGCCCATTAGTTTATTACTTTTCATAGACAAGTACATGAGATGTCAACTGCATCTATGAAAAGGCTATTAATTACACCACTTTGTTGTGATAATCAAATGTGCAGAAAAAAATTACTGATTCCTTAAATAATCTGCTAAGTGATGAAATATTTTGCAATATGAGTTAAATGTTCCACATTACTCTTACAGCCTTAAAACAGTTCAACAATATATACATAAAAGGTACCATCTAATTAAACAGGACGAAATCCCAGAAAATCTATTATAGAGTAAATCAACTTTTCTGTAAGAATATATTACATGAGAGGATTGAGTTTCTGAGATAAGTTATCAGAAACCAAATTTATTGATAAATAAAAAGACGTAAACAATACTATTGTTTACATCTTTTGATTATGGAATCCCAAGAAGTATTGGCCTTGTCCACTAAATTTATTGATAAATAGGCATTATATACCCAAAAAAAAGAATTTCTATCAGTGTGAGACATTTTTGATGGGTAACATTAGAAAAAATAGGAAAGTCCTCTGAAATGAACTCTTCAAGAAGTTTGAGATTGACGAGAAAAAATCTTTTAGCAATGGAAGTTTTATCAGGTGCCTACAGAGGGAAATGAATTCCAAAGCATCAAGTATTTCTAGTGTAAAATATTCCACACCAGTTAAGGGGGAGTAAACAACAGTTCCTCATAGTCCTTAGAGACACGTAAAGAAGCCAGAATGATACAAGACAATAATTACATAGTAGAAAATGATAGATAGGGTATTATATTCATACTTATTATACTGATGAGTCACCCGAAAACAAATTATGTTGACTGAGTCTATATCAAATAGAGCAGTAGGCATGATTAGGATGATTTTAGCAGCCAACAAGGAGTAAATTATCATGTTACTATTCCCTAGTATTCGTTATATGCAATATGAATTTTCTAGAGCTAAGACGTTCCAGAGGTAAAATAGTCTCCCAAGCAAATCTCAGGGCAAGTACTCCCTAGAGGAAAACATCTGTCGAAAGTAACTTACATATAAGGTACTTGGAATGTAAAAACCATAAGGAAGGCACGGAAGCTAGAGAACCTGAAAGAAGAAATGAGAAGGAATAGGATTGTTAGCATAGGGTTGAGCGAAGTTAGGTGGAAAGGAGAAGGGTAGTTCAATAAATTGGGAAGAATTCACACATTAGTTTACTTTGGAGGAAATGGTGGGGCAAGGGGAGTAACTCTGCTACTTATGTTAGGAAAGATACGATGAGAAGCGTGAAAAAGGTAATAGTGAGAGGTTGATGGCAATAAAACTAAAAGCAGTTCCAGTGGACATGATGGTAATCCAAGTGTATATGCCAACGCATGCTCATAAAGAAGAAGAAGATATTGAAGAGATGTATGAACAAATTAATGACGTTTAAGAAGAAGAAGAAGGAAGATGAAAGCTACACTGCATAACAATGGAGATGCCAAATAGATTAAATACTAGTAAGACAAAGATTCGGGAATAGTATAATCAATCCAAAGACATTACCTTGAGCAAACATAGATTCAGATTACAAGTACTAAGTAGAAGATGATGCTAAAACAAATAAGGAAAACAAGAAGAGATAGACAGATTTGGAACCTTAACAAACAGAAAGAAAGGAATGATGCATTCTGCATGAAGTTGGAAGTCTTCAAGTGTTAGAAAACAAATCCCAAAACCAAAACAGAATGGGAAGAAATTAAAGCCAGTATCAAAGAAACTACAAATAAAGAGATTAGAAAACAAGATAAAAAAACAGAAAACCATGGATCGCTAAGGAAATGATAAAAAAATTGATGAGAGAAGAAAGTGAGGAAAAATTAAGAGTGAGGAAGATAGAATTAACTATAGACAAAAAATTAATGTGTTGAGGGAAATGACAGATAAAGCTAGAGAAAACTGGATAAAAGAAAAATGTGAAAAAATCCAATGAATGGAAAATGTTAACGATGAAGGGTAGGGCACCGGATTTATTATATAAGAAGCATAATGGAATCTGTGGTAAAGGAATTATGAATGCAGAAAGGAAGCCAAAAGATGTACTACAAGTATGAAATAAATGGTGCAATATACATTGCACAAACTTTCTCATATATGTTTGGTCGACTGTGTATGTTTATAAAAGAAAAATGCTTATACATCCAAGTTAACTGTAGTTAAGCATATATTTAGTAATTTTTCGGGACATATGGCTTAGTTAGTATTATTTGTGACATCAGGCTGTAAAATTGGATGGAATTTAATCAAAATCCTTATAGTCATTTTTGAGTAAATCGAATTTGTTTCAAAATATCTTAAATAAAGTACCCTTAACTGTTGCGCAATATCGTTCATCTTTTCCGAGTGTCTATTATGAATGATATTATCCACAAATATGAGATACCATTTGATTTAGTTTAACCATTTAGGCTGTAGCAAGATTTTGAGTGGATTGCGGCATGACGTCATAGGACTTAGGTAAGGTAACTTAGCGTACATTGTAATGTCACTGGACACCATATAGTGATTTTAAGAGATATAAAACTTACATAGTATTATTTGTGACATCAGGCTCTACAATTTGATTGATTTTAATCAAATTCTCTAGAGTTAATTTTGAGTAAATAAAATTTTTCTAAAAATCGCCAAGAATAAACTACCCTTCATTTTTCTGCAATATCATTTTTACCAAAAAAAAGGTCTGCAAAACATGATATATTGCATAAATATGAGATATCATTGAATTTTAAGTATGCATTTGGGCCCTAGAACTGTGAAAAGACCGACAGACAGACAGCATGGCGAAAACCACTTTTATGGACTCAGGGACACCTAAAACGTGCTTCCATTAAAATCTCAAAGTTGATTTTTTTCACAATTACAATACTTTCTCAACATACTACGTATATGAGAAAGTAAAAATAAATTAAGGAGCTATACAACAAGCAGGCAAGATCAGCACATATAGAATAGGAAAAAGAGGACGACATTGAAGAAGACAACTTGGGATCAAGTATTACGGAAGAAAAAGTAAGAAAAATGATTAGTGTTGAAAAGGAAAAGCAAAAGACAGGAATAGGATATTGGCAGAGGTTCTTATAGTCATAGGATTGAAAGGACTAAAAGTGATGACAACATTAATTAGAGAAGAGCCTCAGGACTTCCTAGAAGTGACAATTAGCCCATTCTAAAGAAGCCAAAGGCAATACAGCATAAAGACTACAGAACAACAAGTCTAATTTTGCACTTGTCAAAAATAATCATATAAATTGGTATATAATAATTTGCTTATGTCCCTCTGTCCGGAACGCTCTTTGAACTTGAATAACTCGAAGACTAAACAAGCTTTTGACCTGATTCCATTTGCAATAAGTTATATTTAGCAGTAAAATTGAAAAAAAAACAATGTGCAGTAAAATTTTCCAAAAAATTTTGACCGATTTGCAAAATTTCCATTATTTGGGAAAATATCGGCTTTTAAATGGGATGTTGCCTTGATGACCACATCATTGTCAAACTTCAAGAGTCAATTGTTGTCGCAGACCACATACGTGTAATATATACGAGTGCATAGATTGCCTTAAATTATCGTAGGATTTTTTGCAAAAATACGTAATCCTAATGGGACTGGGATTTAGTTTGGATTCTTTTGCTTATATAAATGACTATATATATGTAGAGTAAAAGATAAGGGGATGTGTGGAGGGAGATTAGAAGGAAGGGATATAGAATGGAAGGTACATAGAGTAAGGGAGGTAGAGAATTAGAATAGGACGGAAGGAGAATGGAGAAAGAGGGAGAGTTATGGATTAGGACAGGAGAGAATGAGAGAGGGAGAGGTGAGACAAAAGAGAGGCAGGGAGGGAGGGAGGGAGGGAGAGAGAGAGAGAGAAGGGAAAAGAGGAAGGGAGGGAGAGAGGGACAGCAAGAGGGAGGGAGGGAATATTACTATTTATTTATTATCATCATTTAACATATCTTACTGATTTTTCATATCAAAATCAAATATATTTGGAATATTTATACCATAATTCCGTCATATTTGACAGGTAATTATGCTAGTTCTTAATAAAAGACTAGAGAAAAAGGTCAGAGAAATGCTTGGAAGATCAATTTGGTTTCAGAAAAGGACAAGGAACCAGAGATGATTTTGATAAGAGTAAATTGGGTAATGCTGATGAGAATATTCAAGGATTCTGGTTTAAATATAGCATTGTCGTCCAAAAATCACATACGTCAATTGGTAGGAAACCCTAAAGATCCAACCCTAATTCATGAAAATCCAGCATTTATCAAATAGACTGCAATAAATGTGACAAGATTTACATTGGTCAGCCCAAAAGAAAAATTGTTACCAGGTTCAAAGAACATATTTCGTACTTTAAACATGGAAATTTTTAAAAATCATGCGTAGCAACCCACATCCTTCACACACAACACTCTACTTTTTAAATCAAAACAAAAAATATTGAGGAAGATTTGAGAATAAAACCAAGTAATGAAACTAGGTCAATTTTTATTGTAGTGCTTAATAATATGCAATATTTCTTGTCTTCCCATCTTTTGCCCAAATAAATACATTTTTCCTGGATCCTTTATCGATAAATTTGGCAACTGTATTTTTTATCAAATAATCATAATAAACAATCAATGGAATCACTATTAAAATAAAGTTATTTCACTAAAATTATGTTCCAGTGGAAGAAACTGCATGATATTATATGGTCATGAATCTAAAAAACATTAAAAACTTGGACAGGAATTGCAAGCACTAGGGATGCAACTGGTAGAAACATGTTTGAAGATATATTAAAATTTAGCTTAACCATACGTTATCCCATGCAAAGGTTGATTTTGTGAGTCTAATTTATCATGTGAATATTTTAAAGTCAAACCTATGAAACAAAATGAGTTCCCGGACTTTTAAACCGAATATGGTGATAAAAAGTGTTAGTATGACATGGAAAGTGTTATTATAATCTAATAAGTATAATTGGCTTAATTGATGCATACAAATGTTCAGTTGAAAGGAAAGCAAAATCTATATATAGATAGAGATATAGCTCTTGATTCATTTTCAATGTTAATGAAAAACAAATTTTGCTGCTTATTAAGTATAGAGAACATGCAGAATGCATAAAAAAGGTTTTTAGAGAACGAAACCACTTAAAATTGCACATTAAAACTGTCTTCCACTTAACTTTTGAAATAATTATAGTTTTTTTTGGTGATTGCTCTTCTTTGAATAACCTTAGTGTTTCTTTCTTCCCTACTTTAGTTTATATTAGATTTATATTATTTCTTTGTTAATATTAGGTATTGTTTATAAGGGTTCTCAAGTAGATTGTTAATTCAACAATACACTCATTCCCATGATATTTAAATGGGATAAATTAAAAGAGAAAAACATTTAAAAAATAAAAATGCAGTTCAAATCACTTTTAAAACCTCCCATTTTGTTTAACTTTTTATTGTGGTAAAAATGGCACTTTCATCTTGCTTCTACGTTCTGTAGTTGTTGCATTATAAATGCACAAACAAACAAACAAATTCTTCAAAATATTTATGGTAGAGATAGAGATTCAACAGTTTCACTCCTACTATAGTTGGGAGCACAAACAAAGGTGGGTGGCAACTGGATGCGCAGAAGGCAAGGAATGTCATGTGGTTTCCCTCGCTCCTTCACTAGGCCAATCAGCATCAGTCAGTTACGACGGCTCTTGGTGTGCGATTCATACATTTGCGGCGTGATTTTCATGTTTAATTGCATGCTTTACGATTGAGATTTATATAGTACCGTCTTGTGGTGTTCTAAAATGGATGGCGAAGGAAGCAAACACAAGGTTTTGCATAAACAAGCAAGAGAAATCGTATATAAAGTGTATCAGTACTTCAAAAATGACTTGGAGCATGGAGACGATTCAACACATACAGCTGGTTACAATGTTGCCAGCTGTCAAGAGCGAACTGTCTTAATGTCCATTCTTATTGCACCAGAAATCAAAACGATATACATCTACAACAAATAAAATTCAGTTTATCAAAAGACAAACAATACTAGATAGTATTTTTAATTGTACTATACATTTGCTAATTTCCACAGAGTATTTAAAACACAACCGGTTTCGATGAGTATCAACCCATGTCCTTGCATCCAAGTGCTCAGTGAACAAAAGTGCTATCAAAAATTTTAAAGTGGTTAAACAAATACAGGAAATGGTGGTAGCAAAAACTTAAATCATTACCAAAGCTGATAAAGGTAATTGTGTAGCAGTTCTTGATAAACCCGATTATGTGTCCAAGTGCAGTGACTTCATTATTAACAGCAACAACATTAAAAAGCTTTCTTATGAACCGACCCCTAACCATCAATTTATTGTCAAAAAAGTTCTTTCTAATTCTTCTTTACTGTCCAACAGTGAAATCCCTTGTTATAACCATGAACCCTCTACCCCCAAGGTTTTATGCATTATCAAAGATACATAAAAACAATATCCTGATTAGACCCGTAGTGTCCGGTATTTCCTTCCCATCACACAAGTTAGCCGCTTAAGACTTTTCCTCAGCCTTTCCGTCTTTTTACTAAATTAGTCATTAAAAGCTCTATCAAACATTCCAAAAAACTTACAGATTTGACTCTACCGCCGACTTCGAAGCTCATTTCGTTCGATGTTGATAACATGTTCATGAGTGTTCCAGCTAATGAAGCAGTAAAGAAGATGGAAGAACTTCTTTCCACCAATATAGAAAGACTTTTTGTTAATGATTTTTTTCTTTCAAAATTATGTACAGACTTTAATTATTTTTTGTTTGACGGTGATTTTTACCAACAATGTAGGGGTCTAGCAATGGACTCTCCTATTTCTCCTCTCTTAGCAGATATTTTTATGGACAGCCTATAGCGTAAACTTTTCGAATTGGCTTCACCTTTTGTAAATTTGTTTTTTCGTGGTTTAGATAAGTGGATGATATTTTTTTCTATTTGGACAGGCACTAAAAGGCAATTGGATTTGTTTCTTAACCCATTAGGGACGGAATTAAATGTGAGAAAAAAGCCAATTTGTTACCTTTTTGAGAAAAGTCCGATAGGAAAAGAATGTTAACTCTAATCTGCTTGAAACTTTCACTTGGCCATAGTAAGAGTCTATATTAACGAGTAAAATACTTACAGAGGCTTTTTATTCTTTAATTATTGGAGATTCAGATGGAATTCTCTGAAGCAAGTATCAATGCACAGCCCTTTTTCACAAACAGAACATACAAAAATTGTCCTCTTCCTAATTCCTTTTCCCCGGCATACCACACATTCTTTATGCAAAAGTTTATTCTTCTCATTTCTTTTCACTCGATCTGGATAGTGGCACTCTCCAAAATTATGTGAAGGAGGAACTGTAGCTCTACGTCCACGTGCCTTTCTGCTACTGTAGCCTCCAATGAGGTCTCCGATTATATTCAAATAGAATATTTTAAGGGGAAAAGTTGACTTATTGGTAGCTTGTTTGTAGTAGATATAAGAATTTACTACCGTCCTATTTATTAAATCAAACATCAGTCTATGCCACCACTTTTTTGAAGGAATGTGCAAACTGTAGTAGCTACATAATTGATCGTTTCAATCTAATCCTCCCATGAATTGATTGTATAACCTCACAATCTCAGGACAGCACACTTCCACCTTCGACCCATCCTTCTCCTTCCTTTTCACAGACTGCATTGGGTATGTGGGTGAATCGTAACCTGATGACAAAAAGAATATAGACCTTTTGTCTCGCCAGCCTAAGGAAACGAGTGGGGCAGAGGAGAGCCACTCACAGTCCCCTTGGTTACTTCGTCCTGTGTGTTTGCTACCAATTCTTTGGGATAATCAACGTGGTTAGTGTTTGCAGTCTCTATGGCTCTCAAACCTTTTTTGGAGAGTTCCATAAATAGATCTAGCGACGTCAAAAATCTATCGCAAATAAGAGTGCAGCCTGACCCAAAGAGAGGCTCTGCAAGTTGCATCACGACATTTCCACCTAAACCCAAATTATTCTTTTTAATTGTCCCTATCCCTGTATATAATTCTAAATGAAAAACAAATTCCGATGTTCCATCTGCTCTTCCCTACCACTTGAATCCCCTTTTGATGGGTTTCATCGGCATATATTGTTTCATTGCAGAGCGACCAGTAAATTTCACCATCGCTTCATCTATTGTCTGATACACAGAAAAGTTATAATATTTTTTATAATTACAATTCAAACTATCCAGAATAGGTCTAATTTTGTAGTTTATCAAAATCTAAGCTATCTTGTAGAGGCTGCCGTGAATTATCATTTATGTGAAAATTCTGCAAAATTGACAAAAATAAATCCCTTGCCATGATTTCTGATACACCTGGTACATTCAATGCCCTATCTGTGGACCAAGTCTTTCAGGATTGAAAGATAATGAAATATAAAATAATATAAATAAAAAATAACACCTAACCAAGCTTTCATCTCACCTAATGTAAGATCTTCCCAAATATTTTCACCTCTGCCCACAGTTGACATTTTTTGCGAGGCATACAAATTAGTCTGCTTGACGCAATGGTCCAACATATCGCCCCTAAAAAATAACAAATTAATCTAAAGGCAAAGAATTTTCTGGTAAGTAAGTATTAGGACCAGGTGTAAACTGAGAGGGACTAGTGCCTAAATTTATCAAACCTCTTCTGGACCAAGTCAATCTGCTTCTGTTAGCCTGTTGAACTCTCTCTTCAATTTCATCATCGGATTCATCGTCTGAAGGTATAGGTGAAATATTTTCACAGGGTTCAGGAATTTCTTCCTCTTGAATATCACTATCACCATCGATAGAGGATATATCACTTTTTACTCCATCATCTGGTATAGAAAACAATATATCCAGTTTGTGATCCTCACACCATTTTCTCTTGGTCGCCATTGTCAAATTAAAAAAGAGCTAAGTTTAAAAACATGTAAAATGGTAACTGCTTAAGAAAAACACGTGCGACTTCACAGGACGAAACTTAAAACTGTCCGTGAGCTACTAGCAAAAAAAGAACTACAGACAACTAACACGCCCCACACAAGAGGGCAAAAGAGGATGGTACCCTAACACCACCATGATGGTGCTCCGTCCCTAATCAGTTAATGTCCTGAATTCACTTCATTCTTCCATCAAATTTACTTATGAACTATAAATTAACCATAAGCTCAATTTCCTTGACCTTTCTTTAGCAACTTTTAATAACAAAATTACTTTCTCGATCTATCGTAAACCTACCTACACCAATCATGTTATACCTGCCTCCTCCAATCATCATCACTCTCACAAACATGCAGCCTTCCATTCTTTACTCAACAGACTTAAATATTCCTTTATCTCCAGAAAACTTTTCCATAGAATTAAATACTATCTCATATATTGCCGAAAAACGGTTATTCCCCACTTTTAATTTCAAAATTGATCCATCAAAAACAAAGAAACATGGTTATCAGCTCTTTGTATTCTTCCCAGCCTTCTCCAACCGTCAACAAATCTCAATGGCACAAATTGTTTTTCAGAGGCCATTTCTCTTACAAAATCACTAATCTCTTCCCTAAGAAATGAATCAGGCCAACCTTTTACAACAAAGTAAACATCAGATTACTTCTCGGCAATAGCAAGGACAAAGTTGACATTTTGAAGAAATTCGGTGTGTAACTTTCAAAGTGTAATGATTGCAAAACTATTTACATTGGACAAACAGGCAGAAATTTTCAAATCAGAACAAACAAACACTTTAGGTGTTTCAAATCTGGTTCATTCAATTCTTATTTTGCAAAACATTTACTCACTTGCAATCATTCTTCCTCCTTTACTCCCAAAATCTTACTTTAGCAGAAAAAGGTCCTAGATTAAATGTTCTTGAGAAAATGTAAATTATACACAACAAAATTAATCCTGAAATACATATAGTTAACGATCAACAGTTCCCCTCTTATTCCCCACTACTCATGTCAGCACTTCCTCCCTCACCTACTAGTTTTTCCCAGAAACAATGTTCAACCTCCTACCCCTCCCCCATTGTGCTCTCTATCTTCTGTTCATCACTTCCCCTTCCCCACCCACTATTCGCCATTGACTCCTATTTTCGTCCACCCTCCCCCCACATCTCTCCTTTTACCAATCTCCTCCTATTATTCTCACCTCTCTCTTGTTTCCATATATTGCCTATTTATTGAATCCTTGTTACCTGATGATGAACCGAAACCGGTTGTGTTGTAAATATTGTGGAAATTAGCAAAAGTTTTATAATAAAAAATACTATCTAGTATTGTTTATGTCCTTTGATAAACTGAATTCCACAAAGTCTTGGCCTCATCCATTAAATTCAGTTTATCAGCTCAGGGACCAAAAGCAGTGAGCAGAATATTCTTCAATATGCTTGCTTCATCTTTGAAATCTATGACGTTGGTAAAGCACAATTACTTATGGCTCAATCAAGATGAGTTAATGTCTAAGAAACTCCTAAGCTATAACAAAGTTTGTACACTGATGCATTATGCCCACTAAGTGGGCATCTTAGTCACTTGAAGATGCCCACTTAGTGGGCAAAATGCATCAGTGTATAAACTTTGTTATGGCTTAAGGAGTTTTTTAGACATTAACTTATTTTAAAATCTATATCTAATATTGCCAGTTTTAAGAAGAAAATCAAGGGTCCATGTACTTCCTTTTTTTTGACAAGTCCTATTCTACATGTACTGTTGACATTTAAATGAATAGAAAATGAATAAATAAACAACCCTTCCTCACCCCTAGATAAGCTCTAGATCAAGGGTTCCCAACCTTTATGTTGGCAAGGGCCCCTTCGACTTAAAAAGCGAAAGTGGCGGGCGTCGCCGATATTTCACCACCCCTCTGCTCAACACTTACACCTCAGCTCTTAGCTATACGTTTATTTACAATTAGGTTTGGTAGGATTCGATTTAAATCGATAAATGTCGATAAAAATCGAATTCGTACAAATTTCAAAATTGACGAAAATGAATTGTCGTCGATTTTTCACTACTAAATTTTCTATGAAATTATCAGGATTATTGAATTTGCTTTTTCAAACTTAAATTTGATATATTTTAACGCCAAAATCCTAAAACAAAAGAGAAAATCGACATTTTTCGTACCAAACAGCCACACTTCATTCGGCATTCCCAACCCTTTCTAAGATCCCTTACGTCTGGCACGGGTACGGAACAAAACTATATGATTGGTTTATTGCACTCTGTCTTTAATCCCAACTACACCTGATAATCCCTAAGTCATTAAGTCTTTTTAGATTAGTACTTTCTAGATTCTGTGGACGCTCATCACTATACGTCAAAAGAGCTAAATTTTTTAGGGAGGATACCTGAGGGAACCTCAGCGGGCACCACAGCGTACCTTTGCAAGTGCCATGTTGGGAATCCCTGCTCTAGATCAATCGTGACACAGAAGTTGCTCGTGAGAAAAGTAGAGCTACGATGTCATAATGTTTAAATAGGTACGCACTCATAGTCTGATTAATGAATTATACTTAACAGAAAAACATTTTTGACTTTACATATAGATGATATATTTTGACTGTTCCAATAGATAAGATACAGCAATTCTTCATTACAAATTTACAATTTGAACAACAGATCATATCTAAGGTTCATACACCACCTTTTTGAACTTCATGAATAATTGGTTCTGGAAAACTGATGCGAAATGCAAATTCGTGAAGTACAAGTCCTATTTTCCCATAAGACGCCATGTTATTACGAGAGAGTGGTTCCCAACCAACCTAAAAAATTCACTTTTTATCATAAATAATGCAGTTTAACAGGAAATAAAGGAAAACGTAACTGAAAATGATATAAAATTTAAAAAAGACTTTTAATTACCTTCAAAACGCGTAATAGCAAATGAAATCCTAGCATAACAAAGCGATTATAATTCTTTCCACACTAATACAGTTTACCACCACACAATTTCACATGCGATTTTCGATCATCTTTTGTTCGTTCTAAGGAAATGCTTTAATTTAAATTGAACTATTGAAATGGAATGTTGAGTACATCATGCACAAATGTTTTCCTGGATTCTGCAACAAACATTTCCAAGATGCAAAAAAAACACGCATTAAAAAGTGTTTCCATTTCTTTTACTAATTACGTTATAAATGCATAACAGAAAATCAAAACCTAACTTAAGAAACTTATAACATTTCTTTTAGTAATCACATTCAAATTACGAGGCAGAAAATCTTACGTTACAAGATGATAGCAATTCTTATATTTACATTAAAAATTCAAAATAAACAATGAAAACTCACAAAACAACAGTTCCTTAAATTACGCTAATACAAAGATTAAATCATTAAATATTTCGATCAAAAACCAGCAACCTCATACGCGAAGAACGAATAGTTTCAATATCACACTCGTAATGCTTGTGAAAAACTAAATGCGCAGGATGCTTTTCCATTAGCCAATAATTTCTAATTTGGCCGCTAGATGCCAGCAACTTCGACTGTTATCGAAAATAGCATCGTTGGCAGTGAGGTTTAAACTTAGCTACAAAAGAATTAAGTTGATGGATATCATGTTTGTTTACTTTGAAAACTGCCAATAATGAGCATTATATATATAATATAATATAATAATAATGTCCAATTCTAGGGTGCTTAAGTTTAAAATAAACTTAAAAACAAAAAAGTAGAGGGAGTTCACGTTCGTTGGCATCGTAAACGCGTGACGCGAAATGCAAGTAATATGCGCGAAACACAAGTAATGGTCATAAAAAATTTTGTCGCGAAGTACAAGTTCGCGAACCGCAAGCATGCGAAGTTCAAAAAGGTGGTGTATATGTTTGAGAGTTTGGATAGCTTGAACATGCATAAGTCAAAGTCAATGGGTTATAGTCCCTTTGGCTTTGATCTAACAAGGTCTCACTGTATATTTAACTATCATCTATTACATATTGCAGAAAATTACAATCTAATTACTGAGGTGAGGAGCTCCCGGGTTTCCAGCCAGGTGAATATGTTGTCAACTGACGTTTCGGTACCTTCCTCAAGTGTCATCTTCAGGGGTCTCCTTGAGGAAGGTGCCGAAACGTCGGTTGACAACATATTCACCTGGCTGGAAACCCGGGAACTCTTCACCTCATCGATTCGCCAGGAAAGCATCAGATCTTTCAATCTAATTACTGCAGCAAAAATTAAACAAAAATAGCATTACATGCAAAAATCCAAAAATGAACTAATAATTATAAAATAAATTTCATATTTCCTCTCAAATAAGGCTATTTATGATATAACTATTGTAATTAAATATTTCATTATTTCAGACGTGAGGGACAAGTATAGTCGAGCTGGCCAGAGCTGGCAACTGAAGAGCTGGTTGCCTACCGACCAATGGGAAGGTGATGTTGCCAGATGCTGTTTTGGCCATCGGTTTACCCCAACCTGCTGAGTCACAGTTCATTATGCGTGACGGACTAGCAAAACAGGAGGGGTAAGAGAAAATGACAACAGCACACCATTGCCATGGTAACAGCTTGCTCTTTATGTTGTCTCATTGGCTAAAGCTCTCTTCCCCCAGAGGTGGCACTCGACTGCTTTTGAGCAGCCAAGTGCCAACTCTTGCCGGCTCAACTATAGTTTATTGTACTTGTTGTATCACTTGAAAGTTACAACAGAGAAAAACAAGATGTTCAACACAAGAGAAATAACTGCTCCAAAATTGGCAATGTATGCAGAATGAAAGACTGCTTTAGTCCTCCAAACTAACAGTAATTCCTCCTACTTTCCATCATTTCTCAATAACAATTTATCTTTACAATACCTGATGATATGTTTGTAAAACTTCATCTTCCTTGGTATTTGATAGTAGCTCAATAACTTTGGCTAAGATTAATAAAGGTAAAATACTCCTTTAGCCAAACAATTAGAGGGTTACAACACCCAATGCATTTCGCCCACAAGGTGGGCATCGTCAGGGGTAAAACCTGTTTCAACAGTGACTGAAAGCCAACTGCCTGGTTTGAAACGGAAAGTGTTAAGAAGACGACCGAGAAACAAGTGAAACGCAGAAAGATTTTTCGGCGTGTGTGTCGTTTAAATCTGTCAATTTGTATAGGGTCTTGTTGAAATCTGTGTCCGTGTTCATAAGTGTATCGCGGTTTTTGTAAATGTGAAGGTTTTCTAACGAGTTTAGTGAGTTATTGGCTGAAGTTATCAATGTTAAATCGTTTACGTGTATACTATGACCTGTTTCAAAGATGTGGTTGGCAACGCTTGATTTTTCAAAACGATTATATTTATAGTGAGCCATGTGTTCCTTGAAGCGTGTTATTAGTTTCCTTCTTGTTTGTCCTATGTACTTTTTGTCGCAGTTTGAACATTGTATTTTATACTCCTTTTATACTCCTTGGTATCACTAATGCACACATTAAAGGTGGAAAGTTATGATCATCAGGCTAAGGGCAAAACATGTCCATTTTCAATTATGCCACTTTGCTTTACCCAATCATCCACTCTATGACCAGTACCACTTTTACTATTATTATGCTATAATCACAAAATAACTGCCAATTACCATGTCTGCCCAAATAGAAGCTGACCCCCAAAACATTTCCACCATTTTTTGACAAAAAAGTAAATTTCTTACAATTAGATTTTATGCTGATGTCCGGTGGGCATGCATGCACAGCCTAGAATACATTATTCGAGATGGAAGAGAAGAGTGGGAAAGGGTTTAGTTGTTGGCATTTTGAAATATTACTCCAATTAACAATTTTGCGTGGTTAAATAATGTTCCACATTCAGTGAGGATAATTTCATTCATTTTCATTTTCACAAAAGGTCAAATATAGCAATAGCGACCTTGCCAAGATAATTTTTAATCCAAGTCTATTTCCAATGAAATTAGCATTTACATTGCCTTAAGAAATTGCATTTTTATAATTATACACGTTCATTGTAAAGTTTTACCGAAACTCAAACAGTTGAGCATCCAAAACCATCATCGGATTTTGCATAATCATCTGCATAGCCATTGTACGCACACAATTTTAATAGATTCCATGAATGAAGTTTTAACATGCTTACAAACATTACAATGGCTATAGCAATAACTACAATAGCCAAGTAAAATAGGAATTTCTTTTAATGGCTAATGAAAAATAATACAAATTGCTAACTATTCTTAATGATACATATACTTAGCCCTGAGAAACAAAAGAAAATATTCAATAGCATTTATAAATGAAAGAACAGGTACCAAAGATAACAAAACACAGGTACTGCTAAATTCAATATTCTAGCTTTATTATTTTTTCATTAATATTCATTGTAGGTCAAATATTTACTTTACGAAAAATATAGTACAGCCTTCCCTCATTTTACGAACTTCCGTTTTACGAGATTTTGCTTATACGAACTGGGCAATTTCATACCTATTTGCAAACAAATTTTCGCTTAAACGAGTTCGTTACATTCGCATGAAAATCCTATTTTCCAAATATTGAATAAATTTTTACTTATACTTGCTCTATCCGCTTCGGGAAAGTTCGAGAAAGCTCAGTAAAGTTCATCAGATTGCATCACGCTGCTCTGAATAAGAACCATCATCTCAGTGTCAGTACGCACTTTGCAGTTCTTTGTGAAATTCGGTTCACTGAGTGGTCTGCTTTTTTATCTTTTAAATCAAGACAAATTTTTGTGTATCATGGATCTTTAATGTGCCAGCCTTTCAGGTATTGCAAGTGGTAAAGTGAAAAATGAGAGAAGGGCTTTAAGTATAGCCCAGAAATTAAATATTACTCCAAGATTGGAGCAAGTCGAGTGATCGAAGGACATATGCACCGCATTTAACCTATCATAGGCTAGGATATCATAGGCTAATACCGCTAATATATAGAGTAAGACATCATAGGCTAATGACTAAGATTGTCACTTAAATACATTAATATACCTATTATTATTATTATTATTGATGTTTTTTCTCAATTTGGTATCGTTCTGTATTGTTTTTAAGTGAACTATAGGATATTTTTTTATTTCGACCTTCAGAACCAATTAAAATTTTTTACATAGGAAGGAATGGGAAAATAATTTTTGTTTTACGAGTTTTCGCCTAACGAACAGTTTTCGTGGAACGAATTAAGTTCGTAAAACGAGGGAGGGCTGTACTATCATTTGAACACGATGGCAGTGAGAGACATGCTGCAATCTATGGGCGACTATGAGACTTAACCCTAACCCCAAATTTTTTCTCGGACTCGCATTTAAGCCGAGAGATGATTTTTTCATGATAGATTTTGACAAAAAACATCGGCTTGTATTTGGGCAGATACGGTAAGCATAATCATATCCACTCAAACTGTTTTGCTCATCCTAAATGATATTTACAATACTGAGCAAAATATGAAGTTGTTGAATTAGGAAAGGAGAAGCCATTATTTTGAATTAACCTGCATCACTTACAATGATTAAACAAAAGGCGAATTTTGTTTCAAATGAGTGAACCATTAAAATAGGAGTGTGACTGTCGCACAAAGGTTTTGAATGAGCCAGTCAGATCATCAAATTACAGAGTATAGCAGTAAAATCCAAGTTTTGAATAATCAATTCATCAAATAAATAGATATTCCTGTATATGCATTTCAACTATATACATACAATTTATTAATGAATAGAAGGTTTCTTAATATTTTAATATAGAACAAATAAATGAAATAACTACTTTCTCCATTTGCAATTTTTCATTTTTTAAATATGATCACAAATATGTTATAAATACTCCAGAGAATCAAAAACCTTGTTTCCAACAACAGATTCTAAATATGTAAGAGCTTTTTCATTTTATCAAATGAATAAATCTGAATGAAATAAAGGACACCTGTTAGATCAGTATCAAGTATACACCTAATATTAAATACAATTTAAATTGTTTAAAATATAACTTCACTGGTAAAAAATGGCAATTCATTGCTCCTTACTAACAATAAGTACAGTGATTCACTTATTTCTGACCCTAGAAAATCAAATGCAGATAAATGTAAAGTCTGATAATGAGAAAACATTATGTGGAATTCAACCTACTTGGCTCAGGACTGCACTTTGCAAATAATTCTAGTGGTATACAAAGAAAATGCTATAAATTTTTATTACTCAATATTTTACAATGAAGTTTAAAATTTGTAGCTATAAAAACCCTAATATTTATTTATTTTTATTTATTTAATCATTTTTTCACATACAGCGATACCGCCAATTTAAAGTGAAAATTTAACATTCAAAAATTAACAACATAACAACCAAAATAAAGTACAAATAATATAAAATGAAATACAATATAATATAAGTGTATGCAGGAGCAGTCAATAAAATTAAGTTGTGCGACAACATGACATTCCGTTTTTAAGAAAAGACTCTTTGGACATTGAAAAAGGATCTACATTAGGGGAAAGTGAGTTTAAAAGGGAGGGGAGATGAAAGAAAAGAGAACGTTTAGCAAGTGAAATTCAGGGGGTGGGGTAGTGAAATAAGAAAGAAGAGCGAGTAGATCTATTAGGAACACGGAAATTAAATTGAGCAAGTAACTCAGGACAGTCAGTAATAGTGTTTAGTATATTGTATATAAAAGAAATATCAGACTTAGTTCGATGAACAGAGGGATAATCCAAAGAAAGGGAAGATAAGATCTTACTATTAGAGAGTTGGCGAAAGGAGGGCACACGGGATTTAACAATTCTCAGAAAAAAATTAATGACACAATCCAAAGAGGCAAGGTTGGAAACAGAAGACATTGACCAAATAGGAGAACAGTAGTTAACCACAGGTAAAATAAAACAAGAAAAATACAATCTAAGAGCCAGTGGATCAGTAATGTCCGTAAAACGATATAATATTCCCAGGAGAGACATTGCTTTATTTTTTATTTTCAAAATATGATCAGAGAAGCCAAGTTTAGTATCAAAGACTACGCCAAGGTCTTTCTGTTTGGACACTCTAACCAATGGAACAACATTTAGTGTATAATTAAAATTTATAACATTTTTAAGAAGAGAGATGGACATTACATTATATTTATTTGAATTTAATTTAAGTTTCCAGAAATCACACCAATTAACTACCAGATTAAGTGCCGATTGGAAAGACACACAATCAGCCATACCGGAAATCACTTTAAAAATTTTGCAATCATCAGCATAAAGCAATATATCTGCTATGGGAGAAGGGATGAGGGTAGCCAGATCATCGACATATAAGTTAAATAAATAAGGTCCTAAGACACTCCCTTGTGGGACTCCTGAAGTGACAGTCAACCAGTCCGAGGCAATTCCAGCTAAGACAACACGTTGTACGCGGTTATTTAAAAAACTTTTTAACAAATTAAGAAAATTACCATGGATATTGTACCGTTGACTAAGTTTATAAGTGAGTAATTTATGATCTAGAGAGTCGAAAGCTTTTGAGAAGTCCAAGTAGACAGTATCTAACTGAGCCCTATTTATTATGGCATCAACAGCATGGTGTTGATAAACTGCTAAATTAGTTAGGCAAGAGCAGCCAGTAAGAAAACCATGTTGCCTAGTTGATAGGTGAGGGGATGTAAAATAGTAAAGTCGGTTAAGGATGATTCTTTCACAGATACTAGAGACAATAAGGAGGATAGATATAGGACGGTAATTAGTTACATCGTATTTTGAACCAGACTTATGAATGGGAATTATGTTAGCAGATTTCCACTGGGAGGGAAAAGTGCCCAGAGAGAAACTGCGGTTAAAAATAATACATAGAGGAATAGAAAGAGAAGAAGCGCATTTACGAAGAAATAGAGGGCTGATACCATCAGGGCCCGGAGTACGGTAGGGGGAAATTTTACAGAGGAATCCAAAAACTTCTTGAGGGGTTGTTTGAAGTTGAGATAGAGAAAAGTTACAAACAGGTGAGAGAGAATCATCATTATCCAGGTTCAGAGGGGAGGTAGTAGGGGGTGACAAGCAATTAGAAAAGAAATTACGAAATAAAGCAGATCTACGAGATCCCTCGGCATTCGTATTTTCATAATAAATTTCTTCTGGGATCCTAGAATAATTGCGGCGGCCGTTAACGAAACACCAAAATTTCCTGGGATTGGAGGAAATAGAGTCGGATATATTCTTCGTATGCTCAGCGTAGTCGCGGCAAATTAAAAGCTTGGAATATCGCCGTAAGTCGGAAAAAGATTTGCAAGATTCTTCACTAGGGTAGGCTTTCCACAGATACCAGGCATGATTTTTGTTTCTCAGAGTATGAATTGTGTCAATTTTAAACCATGACAGGAATTTCTTAGACTTAGGAGTAACAACCGGAACAAAGTCCTTCAGAGCACCATCAATGAGGTCATAAAAGAGACTAACGGCCTCGTCGGGGGGAAGAGCGCTCAGCAGGCACCACGGGATAAAGTTGAGACAGCTGTTGACGTCATCCCAGTGAACCTTAGACCAAGCAGGAAAGGGTCGTGGAGGGGGAGGTGAAACAGCACGGGGTTTCTCAGTGCCTGGAATTCTGAGAACGGCATCTAGCGAAACATGGTCACTGTCGAAAATATTCCGGTCAGGGGTAATTGCGTTCGGAGGGGCAGAAACAGAGGATACAATGTAGTCCAGCGTTGCCAGATTGCGGGTTGGGTGAGGATTGAGTTGAAACAGCCGGAGAGCAGATACAAAGTGATTAATAAAATATTCATCATGGGCATTTTTTGTAGTGCCACACGACGAGGAATCCCACAGAATAGAGAGGTTAAAGTCGCCAAAAAGCACAACATGACCAAGGGGTAAAACATTCAAAATAGACGAAAAACAGTTTTCAAGTACTGCTAGATCACTAGCTGGGGGACGGTAAAAACAACCCACAAAAACTCTATTTTTAGCATAACGTTTGCAGGGGCCAATACAGACTTCAGTCTACACTATCTCACAATTTGTTTCCAAGTCCATATGGCGCTTAGCCGGCAAACTGGACTTAATTCCAAGTAGCACTCCACCACCCTTAGAGGTGCGGTCTCTCCTGAAAATCTGATGGGTGCGAGAAAAAGACAGTTCACAATCACTAATATTGGGAGACAGCCATGTCTCCGTAAGAGAGATAATGTCAAATTGCGATAACTCGAGTAAGTTAGAGTCACAAATCGAGAGTTTGTTTTTTAAGCTTCTCACATTTTGGTAGTATGCATTAAGAACAGCACTACTGTTGGGGCCCGGGTTTAAGCTAATGTCTCCCGATAAAAGAATCACTAACAGAAAGACGACTCCGGCGGGAGAATGGGCACTCGAGCGGACCGGGGAGGGGACGCGGGAAAGCCGATGAGAGGGCTGGCTGGGGGCGAAACCGCAAGCAGAAAAGCAAGGAAACACAAAACTTCTCCTACTGCACAAGAGCACGTAAGTATCACAATCACTGAGCACACTGAGGTTTATCACAACCTCAGAAGAAGAATAGGCCAAAAAAGCAGCTGAAAATCGAAGATGTATCACCAAAAACAAGAGCACAAACAGAGAGCCAAAAACACGCGAGTTCATGGTGGTGGCCATCTTGCAAAAGCAATATGTACTGTGTACAATACTGATAGTAGTCGGTTTACATTCTGAATAAGCAACACACGCGACCATGAGAGAACTCACTAAGAGAGTGAAAGGGGTAGGTTATAAATTGTATATGGACAACTTCTTCTCCTCTCCTATTATCTTTGACGACCTAAAGACAAAGAACATGAACTGCTATGGCACCATCAGACCAAATCGTAAAGGGACATTTGCACAGGACTTGGACCATAATACATAGCAAAGGAAATGAGGTGATTTATGAATAAGAGTAAGGAATGACTTCACAGCCATGGTGTGGAAGGATAAAAGAAAAGTTTTCATGCTGACCAATATTCACGATCCACCAGGAGAAGAAAATTTTTGCAATGAGGCTCTGAGGACAGATATTGTCGAGGACTATAATCGCCACATGGGGTACGTGGACAAGGACAGGAAGGTGACTAGCTACAATATTAGTCACCGTAGTTGGAAGTGGACGAAGAAGCTCTTCTTCCACCACCTCAACATCACAGTGCTCAATAGCTACATTTTACTGAGGTCAGGGGAAAGGTAAATGACTCATTGGCAGTTTCGCCTTGCTCTTGTGAGGGAACTTATAAAAACTTCCCAAAAGAAAAGACTAAATGCAAGCAGGGTCCCATTGCGTTGGTTAGAAGTAAAAGAAAATAAACATTGGCCCATAAAGGGAAATCACCTTCAATGCTGTGTGTGCTCAAAGAAGAGAAAATACACACAGACAGTGGCAAAATATGCAATGTCAGTCTGTGTATTTACCTGTTTTGAAGAATACCACACAAAGAAGGACTTCTAAGTGATGTGCAGAATGAAATTAGCATTTTAATGCATGAATAAATGAACTATAAAAATTATTGCTAATATTTTTTATTGAATTTATCATTTTTATATTATAGAGTTATGCCATTTTTGAATTTTTTCGTTTTCTTTTACTATAAAAGGCTTAATCCCATTATTCACCAAACGACTGATTAAATAGTGCTTTTCATTTGAATGTTTTATCACTAATAGCTCAAGAAATACAAGATATTTTCTGATCGAATGCAAGAATTCTCAATCTGTCAAGAACAGATATGAAATTTTCAATGCAAAACTTATTAATTCCTGTTAAAATAACTTCTCCCGTGGAAGTTGGATCGCTTGCCGATATTTGTTTTCTAGACACCTTGCTCCAAAGTGTTCTTCTACAGCGCCTGAAAGTTTCTGAGCTTGAATTACAATATTAGCTTGAAATACAGTATTATTGAAGTCTTCAGATATGGTGCTTACGTATTCCTTTAACGAATTCAAAAGAGTTACAGCAGTGGATACATCAAGGCTCTTTTATTGAAGCTTAACACCTGTAGCGTCAAATCGTTGAAGAATTTTATGTCAAAAAACAGTCATAAATGCAATATCTAACATTTTCATTCTCTTCCACAAAGTGGTTGCTTCATTTCAGGCTGCTTGTCTTGGCTCAGTGTTCTCAGATAATTCCTCAAGGTTTTCATAAATTTTGTGATAATTTTCATAGAGAATTTTGGTAGAAACAGCTCTTGCTGACCACTGTGTTCCACTAAGGTTTTTAAGGGTAACTGGCCTATTTTCGCCACTTGTTAAGCCATCACAAATACTTTGCCAGTACTGTGTCGAGGAAACACAAAAATTGTACAATTGAAGGAAACTGAATAGTTGGCACAACTCTCCACCGCATTCACTCTCACTAGGTTCAATGAATGAGCTGCACAAGGGATGTAAACCACATATTGGTTTAGGTTCTTAATATGCACCTGTAGACCATTGTACTTCCCAAACATATTGGCGGAGTTATCGTATGATTGTCCACGTGCATTTTGAAGTCAATTCCCAGGTTACTCAATCTTTGTACAACTGCTTCAGTCATCGATTTGCCAGTATGTCCAATCGAAGACTCATAACTGATGAAACAATCCTGTACATCACCTTCTTCATCTACATACCCACTTTTTCTACTCCAACCCATTTATTTAAAAAAATAAAAATTCACAAACCATCTCATGAAGGAATTTTGAGGTATATTTATTTAAAGGGGTCATATTTCCTCACAAATTCTATCAATTTTTAAATTCCTCATATTACTTCAAATGGTCTCCATGTAATAATTTCAGGATATAAAATTTAAAAATACTTCTGATTACCTCCAGAAAGAATTTTTAGACCGATGCAGAATTCTGAGAAAAAAAGGCGTGGAAATTTCACTTTTTTCATGCCCCTCTTTTAAATGACTTTCAAATTCTTTTTAATAGCTTTAAAACTCCCAAAATTCGGCTGGCAAAAGGAATTTAAATCTGGGAGTAATGTTAAAATGTCTTAAGGTATTTGGGTTGAGTCAGGGACCCCCTCAAACCCGGGGCCATGGAGCAACTGCGCCACTGTGCCCCAGTTAATCTGGCATTGTTGAGGAGACTAATAGATTTTACAATCAGTCCTCACTCACTGCTCTTAATTGGTTCCTGAAAAACAGAGCACTAACTGAAACCACATTAAGCAGGGAAATTTTTCTCATAAATGCTAATGTAAATAGATTTAATCTGTACAACCAACCTACAATCAAATGCTAATGAATTCCTAATATAAGATATACTTTCGTGATTAAATCAGAGAAACAATTAAAATACATATATAAAGATGAGCTTTTTATGAACATATAAAAATATGCAACATATTATCTTATCATCGATTTCAAGGCGTTGCAAACACCAACTTGCTGTTTTACACCTTCAATGCGTCAAATTACTACAAGTTTAACTGAAAGTGACAAAATTTTCCCTTGTCTCCTTTCAAAAACAGCATTAGCACATATTGAAGGCACTCACAGCTTTGTTGAATGCAGGTCATCCACTCTGACCGATGTATACCTTTCTGCAACACTTTGGCACTCATCATACAAATGGGACATGACTTATGTGGCACTTTGATGGATTACTGGTCGACACTTAAACAATTTAATACCTCATTTTTTAGAAATGTTATGAAACATGACAGTTTCTTGCAGACACTCAGGTTTCTACATTTTACCGATAACCATGATCAATCTGACAAAAATGCTGAGAACCACGGCAGACTTTGGAAATTTAGATCTATCATTTAAAGAAGCTCCAAGACTTTTTCATAAAATTTATAATCCATCTGAAAATTTGGCAGCATAAACATTTTGGCGTAAAAATTTACAAACTTTGTGTCTCCACTGGCTATACCTATAGCATGGTAGTGTACTTAGGGAAGGACAAAAAATGCCAGAGCGACGATGACTGCCACAAATGCAACAGTGAAGCACCTCACTAGGAGAGTTGAGGGAGTTGGACATAAGCTTTTTATAGACAATATTTTCTCACTGTCTGACTTATTTGATTATTTACAGAACTCTTTGTAAGGGAATGCCAAAAGATTTTGATGGAAAGAAACTGAAACTAAAAAGGGGTGACGTGAAAGACAAATTGACACCTATTACTTGGAAAGACAAACAGGACATACAAATACAGATTGATATTTCGATGATGAAAATGGAAATGCTATAAAACCATTTATTGTTCAGGACTACAACTGAAATAGGGGATTCATGGACAAAGGTGATAGAATGGCAAATAGCTATTCAATTAGTTGTAGGGCATGGAAGTGGATAAAGAAGATGTTTTTCCACTTTTCCTATGATCATATTGAATACTTTTATAATTTTTTGAAATCTCTAGGCAAGAAACTAACCCACCAAAAACATAGATTACCTTTAGGATACAATCTTTTGGAAGTGAGGGGGAGTGAACATGCACTTTGAGAGGCAGAGCAAATCCATGAAAAAACAATGTAACTAGATTAGAAGCAAGACATGTAGGACATTGGCCTGAAAAAGCAAGTAAACTGCATTGTCATGTTTGCTCACCAAAAAAATAAGCCGCACAAACATTCGTTGTGTTAAGTGTGGTGTTGGCCTATTTGTTGACCCGTGTTTTCAGCTACATCATCATAAGCAGTCTGTCCGTAGACAGGTCAGTGGTAATTCATAGTTAAACCTCGTTCTCCATATACTCCTATTTTCCACTGTCCTCTTCATATCTTGATAACTCTCTTTCCCATTCAAATCGTCCATCAGCTGAAACCTTTTCCTACCTCTTTCCCTTTCCATCTGGTTTTCCTTTTAACACGTCTTTAATCATACTCTCTCTCCTCAGGTAATGTCCAACCCAGTTTGCCTTCCTCTTTCTAAGTCTGTATAATCATTAGCTTCTCTCCTACTCTTTGTAGCACTTCATCGTTTTTCATCCTATCCATCCATTTTATCTTTAGCAAACTCCTCCAAGTCCACATTTCAAAGATTTCCAAGTATTTGCCTTAGCGTCCATGTTTCTACCCCGTACAAATCTATACTCCAAACATAGCATTTTATGAACTTCTTGTGGATATCTTCCCTTATAATCCCGATAAGTAGGTGTTTACTATTCTGAAAGCCACTTTTTCTTTTCCTATTCGTCCTGATCTCATTCATACATTTTGCTTCTCTTGTAATTATGCTTCCAAGGTATTTATAGTCTGAAACTTGTTCTAAAGGCTTTCCTTCAATACTTATGTTCAAATTCTCTTCTTTGCCTGATATTCAATGACCTTGGATTTGTCTATATTTATTTCCATACTGTATTTTCTACCTGTTATTACTAGTCTATTTATCATTTTCTGAATTTCCTCTTCCTTTCTTGCTAGAAGTACTGCGTATTTTACTGTTCTTATAATCCTTCCTCCAATTTTGAAATCT
Source organism: Tanypteryx hageni (assembly GCA_028673005.1). Lineage (NCBI taxonomy): Eukaryota > Metazoa > Arthropoda > Insecta > Odonata > Petaluridae > Tanypteryx > Tanypteryx hageni. The sequence goes on from CM054112.1 coordinate 272,692,482, forward strand.
CCTGTGCCTTCTAATTCTTCTTGCATTAGACTTTCTCCATAAATATTGAATAGGGTTGGCGATATGCAGCAGCCGTCTTACTCTTTACTCTGCAGGTGTCCGCATTCTCCAACCTGACCTATACAACTTGATTTACATATAGATTCCTGATCAGTCTCCTGTCTATCCAGTCTACACCTATATCCTTTAATATCTTCATCAACATTACCCAATTTACTCTATCAAAGACCTTCTGTCAGTCTACGAAACATATGCAGATATCTTGACTGTATTCTATTGCCCTTTCTGATATGATTCTAACTACCTCTATAGCATCTCTAGTTCCTCATCCTTTTCTGAAACTGAATTGATCTTCCCCTAGCATTTCTTCTGCCTTTTTCTCCAGCCTTTTATTAAGAATCCTCGTGATGATCTCCAAAGTGTGTGACAGAAGGCTTATCATTCTGTAGTCTTTACACTGCGTTGCTTTTGGGTTCTTCTTTAGAGGGTTCATTGTTACTTCTAGGAAATCCCAAAACCACTCTCCCGTGTCGTAAATCTTATTAATTAATTTCGTGATCGCTTTCAGTCCTTCTATCCCATGACTTTAAGTACCTCAGCTGGTATTCCATTGCTGCCTGTGGCTTTCAATTTCTTTAGTTCCACTATCGCTTTTTCTACTTCACTCTCCATAATACTTGGTCCTAAGTTGTCTTCTTCAATTTTTTCCTCATCTTCCAGTTCTATTGCAGATCCTGCCTGCTTGCTGTATAGTTCCTTAATGTATTCTTCCCATGCCTATGCTACATCCTTTGTTTCTGAGACTATCTTCCCATTCGTATTCATAATTCCTTTACCACGAATTCAATTAGACTTCTTATCTTCTAATTCCAGTGACCTAGCATACATCATATCGTACCACCCTAACTTCTCCATTTGCTGTATTTCATCACAATTTTCTTTTATCCAATTTTCTCTAGCTTTATCTGTTACCCTTCTCAACTCATTGTTTATACGTCTATACTTGGCTCTACCTTCTTCACTGTTAACGTTTTTCCATTTTCGTCTCTCATTCATTTTCTCCAGCATTTCCTTAGTGATCCATGGTTTTCTTATTTTCTTCTCTTGTTTTCCAATCTCTTTATCCAAGGTATCCTTGATACTGGTTTTCCATTCTTCCCATTATATATCCACGGTCTTTGGTTTGTCTCCTAAATTTCTTAGACGAACTTCCAACTTCATGCCGACTACATCCTGCCTTTCCTTCAGTTTTTCTACGTCCCAAGTCTGTCTTTCTCTTTTTGTTTTTTCTTATTTGTTTGAGCTTTGTACTTACATCAACCATTAGAAGGCTGTGATCTGAATCAATGTCCGCTCCTTGCAATGCCTTGGCGTTCTTTATGCTGTTCCTGAATCTTTGTTTTACTAAGATATAATCTATTTGGCATCTTATTCTATCTCCTGGGCTTTTCCATGCGTATAACCTTCGTTTCTGGTTTTTGAACCATGTATTAAGCACTACAAGGTCATTATTGATGCAGAATTCTACCAGTTTTTACCCATGTTGGTTTCTCTTCCCAAGTCCATATAGCCTGATAACATTTTCTTCCTGTCCTTCTCTGACTATGCTGTTTTTATCTCCCATTATTATGCAGTTTACTTTCTCTCCTGTCTGCTTCGTAAATGTCATTAATTTGCTCATAAATCTCCTCGATGCTAATTTTGCCTAAGATATGTGTTTAATATGAATTCAAACCATTTAAATGCCCAACCACTGTTAGTTATAATTAAGATCTAATCCAGCCCTTTGAAGGTTAAAGATTTAATGTCCATTTTATGCAATGGCTGCTGTTAAAGAGGTACAGATGTACAAAAATGTCAAAATAGCCATAGATCTGCTGTATCTAAGAAGTTAATCAAACTACATTCAGTGAGATAACTGATTGCCACCTGACCACCAGTGCTCTTACTTGCAAAAAACAGTTAATTTGACTAGAAAGATAGTTGAGAGGTCAGATAATAGGTGAATCACTGTTTAAAAGCTTTGATAGTTTCATAATAAAACACCTCATTTTGTATTTCAATTTTAAACCATACTTCATACATTAACAAAGAGGTAATGTTTAACTCTATAGGCTGACTACTCATGAAGGAAATAAAATTTTGAAGAACAATAATTATTTTATGAAATTTGTTTTTTTAATATTAATAAGAGCAATCAGCAAAGCCACAAAAGCATTTCTGCCATTATATTCAAACTATATAAATAAATAGCACTCACACCATGTGTCATGACATTAGCTATATGCTCTATTGTTGTTGGGACATATGCTTGATCCGGTTTAGCTTTTGCATTCATCCAATGAACCCTAAAATAAAGAAAAGATAAAAACAATTTATAGATATTACAACATAAATAATGAAACCGAATGGCTTTTAAAACATTAAACACTAAATTATCATCCACAAATAAATTTGAGTCTGTAGGAGAAAAAATATTCCAATAACCATTAGTTAACAAAGCTACCTTTTTCGTTATTTAAATTATACAAATTGTTCAGTTAACCAGGGTAGAGTGATAAACCAGAACATAATACAAATAGAAATAAAATAAAAATCTCAAGCAGAATCAATTTACATCCTAATACAACTACCCACATTATGGCCTATTCAATATTGAGCTCTTTTACTACTCCTTGAGATATACCTGGTTAGAGAAGCTGTCAGATATCCCAATGTCTGCAAGCCTGTGCACTAAGTAACAGTCCACTGATTGGCAAATAATTACTGTATTTTCCCATCGATAACGTGTGCGTTATCTATACAAAAAAATTCCAAATCGGGTAAAAATTATCTTGCGCGTTATACAAGGGAAAAAATTAAATTTTGAAAAATGAGACTTTTTTCAAGGTATATTAACGGCTATTGTTATGAATCTTTGATTTCTATGTCCCAATGACAAAAACTAGCCTAATACCTAACAGAAAAAAATATTAGAATACAGGTAGTGAAGTCCGAAACCACATCGAATTTTATTATCTTGTATTTATATTTCAACTAGCATATAACCAGTGCTAACACAGGAATCAAGAAAATAGAGTTTCACACAATACTATTTCAATGATCAATTTTATAGTAACGAAATTTCACTTCCCTTTCCTTTGGCGAAAACCACGGGAATTACATAACAATAGGATTTCAAGGTCTAACAACGTAATTAGTAGGCAAGGCAATAACCCGTTAAAATGGTTATATTTCTCAAAATATGCGAATTAAGCATTTAACATGAGCGCTTTCGAATTGTAGGATAAAAATAGGAATTGAATAAGAAACTTTATTTTGAATTCTTTAAAATGATTCAAATCCTAAGATCTTTGGTTAATTCTTTTTAATTTTATATCAAAATGAATGAAAGATTGCATTTGGAAAAATCGAATTTTACTCCTAGTTCATTCCGCTATTCATTTGTTATAGACTCCGCCGTAGCCCCGTTATTCCTTGGCCCCGTAGCAAGTAGGATTATTCCGTTATTCATTTGTCCAAAGAACTACTTTTCTAAGTCAATGGAAAAAAACTTGACCGCGCGTTATCTATACATTTTTACCCGTACTAAAAATTTCGAGGTGCGCGGTATCAAGTAGGTGCGCGTTATCGATGGGAAAATACGGTAAATATTCCATCTGAAGATGACCACTTTGTTCATTGCATCTACGTTATTATTTCAGACAAAGGACAGACAGCCAATAGGCTGACATTAATTTACAATAATACATATACTGATAGTTCCCACTTAACACGAGTTCACTTAACACAAAATTCGCTTTAGCACAATTTACCATTTGGGGAACCTGTTCATTTTACACGAAGAATTCCTGGTTTTACACCAGTTGAACACGATCCATTACATAAAAATAAAATTAAAAAATATTGCCATTAAAGCAATGTGAATATTAATTTATATTTATTCGTAAATTACTAGATAATATATAATTTGCAGTCTTAAGTCGAAGTAAAACTTCGCGTAGCCATTTTTTGTGACATTCACCATGAAAGAGTGAAAGACGAATAAGAGAAATTCTACACAAATGAGGGAAAAACATGCAAAATAAGCTTTGGAAGATGAATTCTGATTGTAATGCCATTTGCGAAAAAAGCACACTAATAGTTGTAGATGTAAAACCAAAAACAGTATCAAAACATAAGACATATCATGATCATGACGAATATCAAATAGCCACCACACACACACACACACACACATCATCGAGAAAATGGTCAAAACATGTTCAGGGAACCTCAAAACATGTATTTCCGTTGAAATCTCGAAATCAATATTTTTCATGAAAACGATACTTTCCCCTATCATTATATATCGACGTTTCTTACAGAGGAGGATATAATATCATTATATATAGACGTTTCTTACAGAGGAGGATACAACATATCATTATCATCATTCTATATAGACGTTCCTTACAGAGGATGAGGAGGAGGATATAACATACTAGTAGTTGGTGCTTGCATACTGCAAGCATTTCATCTCACATTAAAAAAACATTCATTTTTCAGACAGAAATTTCAACATTACAAATAGTCTTTTTATTCTAAAGATTTCATTTCTGCAGCGATTTTCGTTTTTCCCACATGTAAGAATAATAGTTTAAAACAATCTCCAAATGTCGCAATTTTAAAAATTTTACAATTTCTTCATTATAAGGTTCTAATGCTACACATTTTAGCCAAATTTTAAAGTTGTAGCACTTCTAAAAATAAAATAATATTTTTTAATTGTTTAAATTTAAATAATTTTTAACGGCCGCCGCAATACATATATGGTAAAATTGAAATGTTTATTTGTGCAAATTTATTATACTGTAAATAATTTGAAAATTTCAGCTTCCTAGCTCATCCCATAGTACCTAAACAGCTATCTATTTGTTTAAAATTTAAAAATTTTTAGCAGCTAAACAAAACAAAATATCAAATTTTGTAAAATCCCTATTTCGTTTTTGTACAAATCCTACCTCTAAAAAAAATTTCAGCTCCGTAGCACATTCAAAAATACATAAACCTTGAAAATTTGTTTAAACAATTGCGAATTTTAGCTGTCGCATTCTTGCACTTTTTCAAGATTTTCGATTTTAATAATTATTTTTTTATTTAATAATAATCCTACTTAAGAAAACAATTTCGAATCTCCAGCTCATCTAGAAGTGCCTAAACATTAGTATCCTCCTGTTATCATTATATATCGACGACTCTTACAGAGGAGGATATAACATACATATAACATACTAGTAGAAGGTGCTTGCATGCTGCAAGCATTTCATCTCACCTTGAAAAAACATTAATTTTTCAGACTGATATTTCACCATTAAAATTATTCTATTAATTCTAAAGATTTCACCTCTGTAGCGATTTTCGTTTTTCCTACATGTAAAAATAATAGTTTAAAACAATCCCCAAATGTTGCAATTTTAAACATTTTACATTTTCTCCATTATGGGGTACTAATGCTACACATTTGAGCCAAATTTTAAAGTTGTAGCACTTCTAGAAGTAAAATAATATTTTTCTAATTGTTTAAAATTTAAACATTTTTAACGCTTGCCGCACTATATATATGGAGAGATTGAAATGTTTATTTGTGCAAATGCACTGTTCTGTAAATAATTTGAAAATTGCAGCTTCCTAGCTCATCCCGTAGAACCTAAAAAATTATTAAACTTTAATGTTCAAATGGGGTTAAAACAACCCCTAAAAATTAACAATTTTAAAATTTTCCATTTTTATAGTTGGTTATGAGAAAAGTTCTATAATCTTGCAAAATTTCAGCTTCCTAAACTTATTAGATTGGTCTACACACTAGATTACGTTTTCCCATGCTAACTTATGGGAGATATTCCGGGGTCTCTGGAGTCGAACCCAAGACACTGTAAGCAAAAGTAACAATAATTCCTAATAGATATTGCGGCCATCTAGCAACACTGATAATTTCATTTTTCTAGTTTACCGGTAAGTGCCCATAATTAATTTACAAAAATGCTTTTCTTATGGGAAAAAACGCAACTTTCGGAATTTCTGGAGTCGAACTCATGTCACTTAGGTAAGAAGTCTCATTTTATCTGTAGGTTTCTCCATCATATCTACAAAAACTGAAACATTGAGCTCTCTAGCTCTTGTAGTTTGGGCTGGACATTAGTATCCTCCTGTTATATCCTCCTCTGTAAGAGTCGTCGATATATAATGATGATGTAAGGAACGTCTATATAGAATGATAACAGGAGGATACTAATGTTTAGGCACTTCCAGATGTGCTGGAGATTTGAAATTTTTTTCTTAGGTAGGATTTTTTGCAAAACCGACTAGAAAAAACGAAAATCATGAAAAAGTGCAACAATGCGGCCGCTAAAAATTTGCAATTGTTTAAACAAATTTTCTTGGTTTATGTATTTCCGCATGTGCTACGGATCTGAAATTTTTTTTACAAGTAGAATTCTTAAAAAAAACGAAATAGGGATTATACAAATTTTGATATTTTAATTAGTTTATCAGTTAAAAATTCTTAAAGTTTAAACAAATAGATAACTGTTTAGGTACTACGGGATGAGTTAGGAAGCTGAAATTTTCAAATTATTTACAGAGTAGTGAATTTGCATAAATAAACATTTCAATTTTACCATATATGATTTGCGGCGGCCGTTAAAAATTATTTAAATTTAAACAATTAGAAAAATATTATTTTATTTCTAGAAGTGCTACAACTTTAAAATTTGTCTAAAATGTGTAGCATCAGTTCCACATAATGACGAAAGTGTAAAATGTTTAAAATTGCAACATTTAGGGATTGTTATAAACTATTATTTTTATATGTGGGAAAAACGAAAATCGCTGCGGAGGTGAAATATTTAGAATTAAAAATATATATGTAATGATGAAATATGAATAATGAATGTTTTTTATGTTGAGATGAAATGCTTGCAGTATGCAAGCACCAACTACTTGTATATAGATGTTTCTTACAGAGGAGGAGGAGGTTATAACATACATATAGGAGGATACTAATGTTTAGGCACTTCCAGATGAACTGAAGATTCGAAATTTTTTTCTTAGGTAGGATTTTGTGCAAAACCGACTAGAAAAAATGAAAATCTTGAAAATGTGCAACAATGCGGCCGCTAAAAATTCGCAATTGTTCAAACAAATTTGCAAGGTTTATGTATTTTCGAATGTGCCACGGAGCTGAAATTTTTTTTTAGAGGTGGGATTTGTAAAAAAAAACGAAATAGGGATTATAGAAATTTTGATATTCTTACTTGTTTGGCAGTTAAAAATTCTTAAAGTTTAAATAAATAGGTAGATGCTTAGACACTAAGCCGGAAGTTAGGAAGCTGAAATTTTTAAATTATTTAGAGGTTTGTCTAGTTAAACGAATAAACATTTCAATTTATCTATAACATTGTTATTTTGGCCGTTAAAAATTAATTATATTTAAACAATTATATAAATGCTATTTCACTTCTAATTGTACTATAAATTTAAAATTTGGCAGAAATGTGTGGCATTATTAACTCAATGTGGGAAAAGTGTAATATTTCGAAAGTTGCAGAAATTAGTGATTGTTTTACTACATTATTTTTCCATAATGAAAAAACGGAAACCCGTCCAGAGTAGAAATCTTTAGAATTAAAGAAATATTTCTCATGATGAAATATATCTCTGAAAAATTAATGTTTTTTTCAAGGTGAGATTAAATGCTTGCAGTATGCAAGCACCTTCTACTAGTATATATCATTATATATAGACATTTCTTACAGAGGAGGATATAACATCATTATATATCGACGTACCTTACAGAGGAGGAGAAGGAGGATACTAATGTTTAGGCACTTCCAGATGAGCTGGAGATTCAAAAATTTTTTCTTAGGTAGGATTTTGAGCAAAACCGACTAGAAAAAACGAAAATCTTGAAAATGTTCAACATTGTGGCCGCTAAAAATTCGCAATTGTTTAAACAAATTTTCAAGGTTTATGTATTTCCGCATGTGCTACAGAGTTGAAATTTTTTTTATAAGTAGAATTCGTAAAAATACGAAATAAGGATTATACAAATTTTGATATTTTAATTTGTTTGTCCTACACAAAAGATAAAAGAGAAAGAGCAAAGCTTTCAGGGGGTCTGATGACCAAAAACAAAGAATAAAACAAACTGACAAAAAGAGGTCAAAAATGGAAGCTAATACGTCCCGTATAGTATATATATATATATATATATATATATATATATATATATATATATATATATATATATATAGTATATATAATAGAGCAAACTCCTATTTCTGACCTCGTCAATCCCCATTTGTAAATTTATTATCTGAAATAAACAAATGACTTCAAAGTAATGAATGACAACTAATGCTAGTCAAAAAGCGCTTACACCTCAGAAAATAGATAAGACAAACACTTGCTACGGCGGCATCGGCTGGAGATGTAATTTACTCGTAGTTTTTAGAGGGATATTATTCATCTATAATTGAATCTATGTTGCATAATTATGTTGTTGTTTACCCACATTTAGTCGCTGATGCTTATAAAAAAGTTATTGAAAAAAAGTAGATGGAAACCCCCCTTCCATCACGATGAAATGTGTGTCAGTGTGGCTCGACATACGAGTTGGTGTCGATGCTAGCCGTGTCGAGCTACACTCGACATACGAGTGGAAAAGGTTAAAATTAAGTATGAAAGATTTAAGTTTTGAATCGACCAATTCAATGACACCAGTGTCATTGAATATCTGAGTCACGGTTTTTGCATACAATGTCAGAATCCCAGTTGCAAAATGTAATATTTTTTGTTTCCCACGGGAAATATTTCCCTAGATTCTCGAGAAAAAAGTCTTGAAATTTAAAAAATTTCATTTCTCGAGAAACAAGTCTAAAATAACAGAAAATTCTCAAGAATTCTCAATACGGGATTTCTCGAGCACAATCTCTGCTAAAAAAATCTGATGTGGCCTCCACATGACTTTCTCCATACCTGTAATATTTCTAAAAATTCGAAATAGGTTACATGATAATAAATATTTTAAGGAACTGCGAGAAAAATTCAAACTACAAAGAAGAGCAATACATTCAAACCATAGCCTTCTGATATTGGATATAGTCCCAAAACTCCAACAATTAAGGAAATAAAAAAGTGTTACTAAGACGTAACAAAGCGCCAATTGTTTACAATAGTCGCCGGTAGGTGGTGTGATGTTGGCAGCTAAAAAATTAGTTTTTAAAATATCTCTTAAACAATGCATTATATGGAAAAATGTTTCAAACAAACATTGTAGAAAATTCATTTTCCTACAACTTTTATTCAGTACTATTTTACATTTATCAAATATTAAAGCAAATATTCCAAAAAAACGGATGTGACAAGAGTAAACAACCACTTCTGGTTGACCGAGTTTACCAAAAACTAATCAGTTCTTTTTCCTTTAACAAAATGCCAAATATAAAATTTCGTGTTCATCTGATTAATAGTTTTTGAGTTAGAGCATCCACAAAATCCCGATCACAAACACAGACACACACACCCACATACATCTTCGAGAAAATAGTCAAAACGTGTTGAGATCTTAAAACAAGTATTTTCGTTGAAATCTCGAATTTGATTTTTTTCATGAGAACAATACTTTCTCTATAGTACTTTGTATATGAAGAAAGTAAAAATAGTCCTGCCTTCTCCCTCAAGAAGTTACTGTGCACCTGGAAAACAAGGTCTCTGGCTTGCTTATGTAACACTTCTCTAGAGCATCTCTCATCCGAAATTATAAATAAACATTAAACTAATACCTAAACTATTATACTAATACATGTAAACTAAAGCTAAAAATAACTGTATATCGCAAATATCACAAGGAATGTCCACTCTACTAAAGCATGAAACTCGGACATGCTGATTCGTTCCCGGGACTCACGTGACTTTCACTTGCTACTGTGCATCCTTATCCAGAGGCCATGAACGGTGGCGACTACTATAGTATTAAATAATCATATCAATATAAGAACAATGAGTTGCATAATGTGTACATGTTGTATTATTCAAATTTAATCAGTTTGCAGCGAAAATTGTTCCTGTGCACTTTTGGCATTCTCCACCCTTGTAAATTACAGTTAGAGTGTAGCATTCATCAGCTGTCACATATGGTAGTACTATGTGTCCACCTCACATGCTGGAGTCACTGAAGTTAATTTCTGCTGCGTGTTTTGTGAAGTGCAGTAATTTTAATAATGTGCAACAGTGCGAACTTAAAAATACAGTATTTATTAAGCAATCTGAAGCAAAAAGAAGTTGACACAAACTATAAAAATTTTCAATACAGTTTATACTTTAATCTTATAAATATTTTAGAGTGTGTGTATGTACATATGTTCTTTTTATGTTCATACACCATTTCGTGCGTAAAATAAGCCATTTTCTGTGATCGTAAGTTAATATTTAGGTATATTTCTATCCACCTCAGTGAAGGGCTGCATGGCATTTTGGGACTACTCCACACCATTTCCCATGCATTCTATTGGAATTAGTATTTTGTTGACCCCATGGGGTATAAGAGACCCCAAGGTCTGCAAATCTAGACCAAGATCTTCCTTTGGTCCATAGGATGGCCCATGAAACTTTTGAATTCAATAGCTTCAACAGTGTAAAAACGCAAAAAGAACATACACACACACTAAAATATTTATAAGATGAATACTTTTAAAGTGAGTCAAATGATTTTTAAGGAATATTAGAACGTTATCTTTTACCATTAACATTGAAAGATTTATCACAGCATTATTCGATGCATCTACTTACATTTGTTCGGTAACCAAGATGTTGTTTATTGTTTACGTTTTGGCTAATAGTATTGACATAATCCACATAATTTTATTGCTGCTTCAAAGGCTTCGGTGCATCTATCCATATGAATCTTAAGTAAGACGTTAATCCGTAATTGTATTTAAGGTAAAACTTTACAATACATAAAATAGTAAATGTTAAGCTAAACATCACTTGCGACAGCACGGGCCCCGAGCAATAAAAATCGTTTGCTACTTAAAAGAAAACTCTTTCCCGAGCGAAGCTGGGTGTTTCAGCTAGTATAATTATAATTACTGCCTTTAAGTGTTCTGTAGTAATTAATAAAAGGAAATAAAAGCATGATATTATAATATTTATTTGGTGTTTTATTAAATTTATGCCAATAAGGGATCTGGACCGTTATGAGTTACATATTTTATAATACGGACCATGAAGAAAAGTAATTGGTGACCCCTGGTTTAAACTGTTGTAGAAGAAAAAAAAATAATAACAAAAATTGGAGATTTTATTATTTTTATTACAAAAATTTTGTTATAAGTACCTAGTTTTATTATACATACAACAATGGTCACACTCTTTTAATCCTCCACACAATCCCATGTGAAAAAATTGGGTGACTGCCTAGATTCAGGGGGATAGCTGTGCTGTAGCTGGGCATAAACTTCATTACCATAATGCTCTTGTACACTATAGGTATAGCTATTTTTTTAAATATATGGTTTATGTCGTATTGTTCATGATATCAAGTGGTATATATAGATAGATTTGAATCAAAATCACTCAAGTTATTTTTGAGAAAAGTTGAGTTTTTATGAAAATCGACAAGAATAAACTACCCTTAATTTTTGCTGTATGTTACATATCAATATTATACATATACATGTTATGGGCAAATCCCAAAATTGGGAAAATCTAGGTATGCCCAGGCAAAGATTTGCCCAAGGGCAAATCCCGAAATAGAGTTTTACTTCGGGATTTGCCCGGGCATATCACGAAATGCCCACAAGTGTTTGGGCAGATCTAAATATGCCCGGACAAATCTAGATTTGCCCAAAGTAATCATCAAATCCTGAAGTATGTACATTGTAGAATCTGGGTTTCCTCGTAGTTATCGCGAAACACAAATGAGAACGTAAGAAGACAAGAAATTTTTTAAAAATTAAAAGTTTATTTTGAGAACGATCATATTTGAAACATTTCTTTAAATCACATGCTTATTTATTACAACACGGAACTATGTTTAAGTTTTAGAGCTTTACATTTGCACCTCTTAGAAGCACATTTCAACTTGCAACTGCATCTTATATAGCCATGTCCTCCGATACAGGATTGCTTCCTGCTAGCTTCTCTTCAAGTTATTTTTTCTTGTGGGACATCGTCTATTTCCACAAATGTTTCTTCGCATTCACTTATTTGGTTTCTTGAAAACAGACGAGATATTTTGTTCAAACTTTGTAAAAACCGTCTTCAGTCACATCCTGAACAATGCTTAATATATTCTTTGTAACAACTTGCTTCTATCTACAATAGGCACTGGAATTTTTACCGTGGAACCTACAGATATAACAGTAGAATTTTTCACTTAAAATTTTATTTTCTTTGCCTGTTTCACCAAATCATATTTAGCCTTTTCTTGAGACTTTTTCTGTTCATTACCTTTATTGCATCTTTGGCAGGTGAATTTGTTGTTATTAACTGTCACAGTACAGTACTAATGAACAAACTGATGGCATAACAAGTGCAGTTCCTTTAGCACAGTTTTTCACAAATGCAGCATGTTTCATTCTTCTTCTCTGATGTTCCTGCAACATTAAGGGAAATGTCATCTCATCTATAATTGTTTCATCACCAAATTGAACTGCTTCATTATTAATTTTGCTCAGAGCTTCCTCTAGATCCTCTTCTGAATTCAATGAAACTACAATAGAAATTGGCAGTGAAGAGGACTGCAAACCAATATTGGCTCTTTGGCCAAACATAGCTTCGTAGGGGGTCTGTAAAATTCCACTGTGGAGAGCGTTGGTTTTTCTGAATTGGCAAAAACTCAGCCCTTCACTCCACTGTTTTGACTGATTTTCCTCCATGCAAGTCATCACCATATTTTACACGTCTTGATTTGCCCTTTCTGCACTCCCTTGAGTTTGGGAGTGACATGGCTTATCGTGAACTACAGTTAGGCCATTCCACATACCTTTTAATTCTCATATAATCTAGCAAGAAAGGAAAGAATTGCATAGCAAATTCTATAAAGCAATTTTTTCCTCAAATAAATTTGCAGAGCAAATTACATTAGGCACTTTTTCTTTTCTAAAGAATATTGCATGTCAAACAATGAAAAACAACATTTATTCACTTTTAAACATCTTATAACAAATGCTTATGATAACGTATAAGGATTCATAAGGCATAAGTATACGACATATATTATCCATTTTAAAATCACATAAATGTCCTAAAATTGGTTACGTAATTTCATAAAGTCGACGACAATGAGGTCTTATTTTTATTCCGAAAAACGTAAACTTTTCGTATTAAACTCAAATTTGAGGACTAATTTTATCCATAAATCTCCAAATAGGTGCATTTTGTTCCTTGTAGTAAAGAAAAGATATAAACGTTATTGAACTTACACAGGGTGTCCGGCAACTTTGTCATAACTTCGGGATCTTATTCTTTAGGTGATTTTGAGTAAAAAATGTCCTATGAACATGGGTCAGATTCTCATTTGTTACAGAGCTATGAGCAATTGAAATTATCTCATACTTTGATTTGTACAACTTAATGGCTGAAAAAATGCATTGTTTAAATAATTATTTGTATACATTGTTAATTGTTGAAAATGTATTATTTAAATAATCATTTGTTTACATTTATACTTAATCCATTGTTACAACATTTGTTCAAAATGGCCGCCTTCAGCTTGGATGCATAATCTGACCCGTTTGAGTAGGGAATGTGAAACAGCACGAAGAACTGCAGCGTTATTAACACGCCTGGCAGCATCGAAAATTTGCTCAATAAGTTCATCCCTCGTGCTCACTTTGGCTTCATACACAATGTTTTTCATTTGCCCCCACACATGGACATCCAATGGAGTGAGATCCGAAGACCTTGGTGGCCAATCCTGCGCACCGCCACGACCAATCCATCGGTTAGGGAACTTCTTGTTAAGATACAGCGTTCCTACTAAAATGGTAAAGGTGCTCCATCATTCTGGTAGTACATCTGAAGTCGTGTTTGCAGAGGAATGTCTTTTAAGAGACCCGGCAGGCATTTCATTTTCCAAAAAAATCAGCATAAATGGCACCTGCCAGACGTGGCGGGAAGAAGTACGGTCCAACCAACTGGTTCCCAATGACACCACACCACAAGTTCACAGAAAAACAGAGTTGGAAGTTGCTTTCAACTGTTCCGTGAGGATTTTTGGGAGCCCATAAATTGTAGTTTCTCGTGTTGTTTATTCCATCACGAGTAAACTATGCCTCGTCCGTGAACAAGATGTAACGGTTCAGGCGGGGGTGTGCATTTAACCAATGGCAGAATTCCTACCGCCTAGCCTTATCCCCGGGTTGAAGATGTTGAACTTGCTGGATATGGTATGATAAAGTCCCTCATCGTGTAATGTTTGCCAGACTCTAATTCGCGGAACGTTGAGGCGGGCGGGCATTCTTCGTGTACTAAGGCTTCGCTGAACCATTTGAATAATGTTTTCCTCCTCATCCACATTAACTTGTACTGGACGTTCAGCTCTGAAAGACAGGGAAATGAGCCATTTTCTCGTAAATGTCGGTGAACTTGAATAAAAGTATGTCAATCTGGTGTTCTTTGTGGAAATCACCGTCGATATTCGTAAACAGCAGCAACGGAGTTTCCATCGCAAAACCCACACACGAAGTACATATCCGCATACTCTTTATTTGAAAATGTAAACGGCATTATTGAAAGTTAATGATACCACACATGTCACAGCGCACTACACTGAACGCTAGCTTAAGTTCTACTGACATGCTGCCTGCAAGCTTGCAAATTACATCCACATCTGTTGTGCAAGCATCATGCTTCTCATTGTTGTAACAATGGATTAAGTATAAATGTAAACAAATGATTATTTAAATAATACATTTTTCAACAATTAACAAGGCATACGAATAATTATTTAAACAATGCATTTTTCAGCGATTAGGTTGTACAAATCAAAGTATGAGATAATTTCAATTGGCCATAGCTCTGTAACAAATGAGAATCGGACCCATGTTCATATGACATTTTTACTCAAAATCACTTAAGGAATGACATAAAGTCTCCGGACCCCTGTATATTGGTAGTGCTGAACAGTAAGCATAAAGTAAGGTTTTAATACCCTATATTGGCAGCCTTGTTTAACGAATACATTTGAAATTTCTGTTTTATATTATTTATACGTCTACCAAATTTCATGAAAATCAGTTTAGTATAAGCTGAGATAAACATGCACATGGTCAAATAGACGGTCTTCAAATTCTTACCATGTCTACTACTCACATACATATATTGAATAGTTCATGAGATATTTTGCACACAGACAGATAGACATAGAGACAAATCGAGTATATATGCGATTTTTGTTTATTCACTAAGGGTGAAAAATCGCTAAAAACTGTGCTTAATGACTAAAACCTAAATGACTAACCTGTGAAACTAAGACCTTGGCATCCCACCACATGCAATGGTCCTAATGGATGCGGTGTGGCAAATAAGAAA